>JARQOD010000005.1:515528684-515574643 GCA_033576555.1 Oophaga sylvatica
TTAGCGCTATATAAAAATAAAGATTATTATTATTATTATTATATTATTATAACTGGGTTTGCCTGCGGCCAGTGCTGAGGTGTATACGGCGGAGGAGGAGCTAACCTTTTTTTATGTTTACTTAGTGTCACCCTCCTAGTGGCAGTAGCATACACCCACAGTCCACAGTCCTGTGTCCCCCAACACAGTCCTGTGTCCCCAATGAGACGAAGGAGAAAAGTGCGTCTTATAGCCCGAAAAATACGGTACTTTTGAGGCACAGTGCAAAGCTCAGAAGCGCCATATTGGTTTTCAGATTTTCTTTGCTGCACTGGTTTGAGGTGCCATGTCACAATGGAAGAGCCCCTGAGGTGCCAACCCAGCAAAACACACCCATAAGTGACCACATTTTACAAACTACACCTCAAAAAATTTATATAGGGGTGCAGTGATTATATTGACACCACAGGTGTGTCTAAGAATTTTACACTATTGGGCAGTGAAGAAAAAATAATTACATTTTTACCACCAAGATTCTGTGTTAGTATAAAGTTGTAAAATATGGGCTAAGAAATGGGTAACACTGGCACCAAAATATGTCCACAATTTCTGCTGAATGTAGAAATACCCTATATGTGGCTGTACAGTACTGCGGAGCCCCACAGCGAAACTCAGGAGGGATGGAGCGCTATTTGCCTTCTGGAATGCAGATTTTCCTAGAATAGTATGCGAATTGTACAGACTCCCCAAGTGCTTGAAGAGCAAACTCTCCCCTCAAATGACCCCATTTTGGAAATTATACCCCTTTGGGAATTTATCTACAGGTGTAGTGACGATTTGACTCCATAGGTATTTTCCAAAGACAAGCAAGCAGAGGATGTTGCTGATTGAAAACTGCAAACTGCCATTGAAGTGACCAGTACATTGTAGTGCCCAAAACGTTGTAGTGACCTGCTCATACTACTGGAGAAACGCACCTGTAAATTTGGCAGGCTCTCATCACTATGCCAAACATATGGACTCTAAATGTGGTTTAAGACACACTGGGGCTCAGAAGGGAGGGGGCATTTGAATAAAAAAAAAAAAAAAATCCATAGCTGGTGAAGAATTTGTTTTAATTATGTTTTACACCATTGTTCTTGCAGTATAAATGATTAGGCGACTTTACTCTTAGGGTCGGTGCGATTACAGTGATACTGGATTTACACTGGTTGTTTATGTTTGGCTTCTGTCCTACACTGAAAGATGCTTTTTATTGCAAAAACTAGTTTTTGCATTCCCATATTTTGAGAGACATAATTTTTTTTTATTTTGGCCAACAGTCATGTGACCGCTTCTTTTTTTGCGAGATGAGCTGTCATTTTTATTGATACCATTTTCGCTCACATGACATTTTTTGATCACTTTCTAATCCGATTTTTGGGAGGCAGAATGAACAAAAACCAGCAATTCAGAAATTGTTTTTTGGGTTTTTTTTCTTTTCATACAGCTCTGTGTGTGGTAAAATTGATAAGGCAGCTTTATTAAATACAATTACAGCGATACATTTATATATTTTTTTATATTTTGGCGCTTTTACACAATAAAAACTATTTCGTAGAAATAAAATATATATTTTTGCATCGCTTTATTTTAAGAGCTAGAACTTACTTTTCCGCTGATGGCAATACCAAATGTGTACATTGTTTATTTTTTTTTACACAGATGTATATATTGGATTAATATTTTTTCATTTTATTTGGGGATTTTTTTTTAAACATTTTTAATAACTTTTTTTTAATTTTACTTTTTTACATTGTTCCAGGATGGGACATCAACTTTATACTGACAGATCGCTGATCTGATACTCTGCAATGCTTCTGCACTGCAGGGCATGAGAGCAGCATCTGACAGGCAGGGAGGCGGCTTGTCAGCTTTTGCTCTGAGCAGGAGCTGACAGGCCACCTTCCTTGAAGGACCCCGTGGCCATCATGCGGCCCGGGTCACAATCAGCACAATGCGATCGCATCACGTTGTGCTGACGGAAGCAGACAGAGAGCTCCCTCGCTCTATGATGCACCTCGATGTCTGACACTATTGACAGCGGCATCAAAGGGGTTAAAAGTCTGCAATCGGTATTAGCACTGACCGTAGGCGTAGCTACAGGGTGTCCACTCTCATATGGCGGAATCCTGCATCCAAATCGCGGCGGCGCTCAGTGTGAGATTGCGTGATATGCGATAATGCAGCTCCAGTGGAGCCGTATATATACGGCGTATGTCAGGGAGGGGTTAATTCTAAATTTTTTAAGCCATTGACTTGGTTTAAACAAAAAAAAAAAACACGTTTGATATCACAGTAATACAATCTTGCTGGATTGGTGAAGCAGGTTGTAGGTCATTTTAACCACACAATCAGTGCAAAACAAATGATAACACAAAAAAGAAACTTGGCGGAGTCCTTAAAGAGGATGTCCAGGACTTATTTTTGCCTTCTTTTTACACTATTGGCTTAAAAACGTAACAGGCAACTACCTGCCTGTTGTAAGTGTCACCGGCTCAGAGTTGATCACATCACCGGAGCAGATCTTCTTCCAGGTTGCTTTAATGATTGGGCAAGACCGCCAACGTCATGCTGATCAACAATAGGCAGCAGGGAGCCGGCTGTCAATCAGCGTGACGTCGGCAATCACACCCCATCAACAGAGCAGAGCGGAAGAGAAGCGGCGGCTGTCGGTGCAACGTCAACACTGTGCCGAACATAAAACAACAACAATTTTACTTACTTTCCCAAGGCCGCGCTCAACTTTCCGAAAGCATTTATTTAATGAAAGGTTGTGCCTGACAGAGTTCTTCCAGCCAGTTGGGGCAGTAGCGAAATACGGAAACCTGTCGAGGATCCAGCCGTAGATTTCTTTTACCGGCAGACATTTGTTGGGGGAGTGCTCAATGGCCATATAAATTAAGAGGCTGAATGAATATGGAGGCTTTGAGGAGGCAGAGGATTTTTCTGGGTTTCGACAACCAGTTGGGGAACTGTCGCCTTCAATATCATATAGTGGGTTATTTGCTGCCAGCCCCTCGCTCCCAAGGCTGAAGTTGTTCAGTAAATTGGTACTTTCATGAAGCCAGTTCAAGTTTGTCAGCTCTTCGTCTGCCGGAGCGCAGTCCACTGCAGAAGCCTTTGGTCTGTCGGCACCAACCTCTTCTGGTAGACTACCCATTGTGTCAAGCGGACTTAATCCTGCAACTTTTTCAGCTCCGGGGGTTTTCTACGTTTTTGTCTGGAGTCATTCCTGTAACCGGACCCATGCAAACGGATATCTCTGATAAAGACAAAAAAAAAAATAAAAAATCAGTGTATGTCTAAGATATTTTTAATTATGTTTCCAATTCTTTAACCTACTGAATCTAGTACTTCAAGTCAGTTATTGTATTTTTCACCTATTGACCTATTTGGCATTGTTTAGTCTTACCTTATGTCTACGATCATAAAATGCTATCTCCCTGAACTCACAAGGGATAATATTTTTTGGTTATGACACACTCGTACATACATATATTCCCTGCTACAAACAATGGAAAGTCAACACAAAGAAAAAATGGAGAAAAACCGCCAAAAATAATATATAAATATTTATTAGTACAAATGAATATACAAAAATTACCAATAATACATAAATAGCAAAATGAATGATTTGAAACGGTATGCGTGATGTTACAAGATGTAAAATTCACCTGAGTCACACATGTCAGAAGGGTGAAAGAGGCACATGAGACTACATATATAGTCTACATATTTCATTTAAGTCAAAACAATGTGCCATGATTATATCAAATGCCAGCAAAGAAGAATAAAATTCTTTAAATAGTAAAGTCTAATGCTAATCGCAAGTGCACAATTCAGGAGGGATCCGGATTCCCTCCCTCAAAATTGGAAATAATGATATAGAATTGCTGCATACATCAGTACTCAAACTCACCCATAGTGGCAATATGACCCAGAGACTCGCCCCGACGCGCGTTTCGCATCGGCTTCTTCGGGGGCTGGTGCGTACTAGGACGCTTATCCCCGCTTACTATATACCCTGACCTTAATGGGAAAATGATCAGCACATGTGGACAGCGTGTCCATAGACTTCCGGCGGCGTCACACCGGTCGACACGCCTCACGGGTGCACCCCTATGACGTAGTGGAGCGTGCAAAGACCGCGAGACGCCGCAGGAGTAAACGGAGGTAGAGTCACCAAAAGACATGCGCAGTTGAGTTTTAGAGTAGATAAGGACATGACTAAAGAGGGCAGAATTTGCCCATAAGTGACATTGAATAGAAACAGGACAATATTTCAATACATCACGGCAGCAATAATTTGGCACATTAGAAAACAAACGTACAGACGTAAGACACAATATACACTACAATAAATTGTCATATATTAAGATACGTCACGTTTTGATGGACCGAAGAAGTAATCTCAATATTATAACAAATATAATGACAAGTCCATAATTGCACCAGACGACGCAATACAACATGCTTAGAAAATTAATGAAACAATAATAAAATGAAATAACATAGCTAAGCATATTGTATAACAATAAACAATTACAATATAGTGAGGTCAATGGTCTAAAAAACCATTATCCTATCAAGAATTCCGTCATCGCTATAGATACAATGCTGCGTTAGTATTCAGGGACGTAAGTTTTCGGATGCAATATATAATGCCTGTGTCATCCAATGTCTCCAACAAGGAAAGGGTAGCAAGCAGTCAGAGTGAAGCAATTTTCATTCCAAAATGCAATAACTAAAAAAAAAAAAATATAAAGTGAATATACAATTAAAACAATAATAAAAAGAGTCACGGATGCGGAGATACTTTAGAGATATGGTGCACAGCTCAACTGTTCGTTAAGACCCATGGGCATCATTGTATTCAATGTGACAATCCAACGACATTCTCTTTGTGCCAAGACTCGTGCACTGTCACCACCTCGGATACCGAGGCTGACATGGTCAATCCCTTTAATTTTTAGATATCTGATCTGCAGTTGTGTTTAAGTCGAAAATGTCGTGGGATCGTTTTGAGAGATTCAACGTCCACCACATCACGGGCGGCCTCAATATCTCTAACATGCTCACGTGTACGAATACACAACTCATGGTGGTCAGACCAATATATATAAGATTGCATGTACAACTCGCGTAATATACCACGTGTTGTAGAACATGTAATATAATCCCTAATAACGAAATCCTTGAGGCCGTCCGATGACATGAAGGACGAAGCCCTCACGTGATTATTACATGCCCGGCATCTCCCGCAGGGGTAGAATCCTGTGGCTTTATCCCTCATATTAAAGATATTTTGAGTTTTTGCAACATAATGACTTGATACCAATGTATCTTTAAGATTACGACTTCTTTTAGCTGTCATTTGTGAACCGCTGATGTGGTGTTTAAACCGGCCGACAAGGGGGGAACGTGGTGGTGTGGCCAGTGACGGACTATGAGAGTGAGGCCTTCAAACAGTTAAAAGATGTAAACACTTATATTCAGCTCTCTTGCAATCCTCTCCAAGCATTTAAAACTGAATTAACAACTATATTGGATATAGCTTTTGAAAGAGGCATTATCAATAAAAAAGTTCTTGAGGGTCTTCTTATTAAATTTCCTGTAGTCCCGACTTTTTACCTCCTGCCCAAGGTCCATAAGGACCCTATCTCACCTCCTGGACGTCCGATTGTCTCTGGCATCGGAGGTTATGTGATCCGATTTGTACTTTTATTGAACACTATCTACAACCACAGGTCGAGACACTCCCCTCCTTTGTCAGAGACACGTCGGACGTCCTGAGACGCCTTGATGGTGTATATATTGAACCGGATACTCTGATGGTGGTGGCCGAAGTAGAGTCTTTATATACGTGTATTCATCATACACATGGTCTTGCAGCTGCACAGTTCTTTTTGGAAACAAGTAATTTGGACCCTGATTTACGTGAGTTGGTCTTGGATTTGTTGCAATTCATTCTCACCCACAATTTTTTTACTTTCAAAAACCGGTTTTATTTACAGAAACGTGGTACTGCCATGGGAGCGGCCTGTGCGCCATCTTATGCAAACCTCTTTCTTGGTCATTGGGAAGGGGTTTGCTGTTGGATGGCGCAGAGGCCGCTCCTCAAATTTTAGGGTGGTACAGATATATAGATGATATTCTTTTTCTGTGGCAGGGCAGCACACGGGAACTAGATGATTTCATGAGAGTCTGAATTGCAACGACCTCAACATCAGACTCACTTACTCATATGATAAAATGAGAGTTAATTTTTTGGATCTTGAAATTAGAGTTGGCACTGATGGTCTTTGGAAACAGATCTATATCGCAAGTCCACGTCTGTTAATTCTCTTTTACACACGTCATCATCACATCCGGCCTCCACCATCAGAGCCATACCAACGGGTCAATTCCTCCGAGCTCGGAGGATCTGTGCCACTGATGCACTTTTTGATAAGCAGGCAATGGACCTTGGGCAGAGGTTTAGAGACCGGGGCTATAGCAATCGTTCAATCAAAAAGGGTATCTAAGAGCCAAGAACACTAGGAGAACCGATCTTCTTGTTGGAGGTCATAGGCAATCGAATAAGAAAGAAGGTATTATAAGATTCATCTCTAAATATAATCAACAATGGGGTAGAATGCGTCATATACTCACCAAACATTGGCCTATATTAATGACCGAACCCCAGCTCCAAAACCGCCTTCCAGCGGTTCCACAAATGACAGCTAAAAGAAGTCGTAATCTTACAGATACATTGGTATCAAGTCATTATGTTGCAAAAACTCAAAATATCTTTAATATGAGGGATAAAGCCACAGGATTCTACCCCTGCGGGAGATGCCGGGCATGTCGTAATCACGTGAGGGCTTCGTCCTTCATGTCATCGGACGGCCTCAAGGATTTCGTTATTAGGATTAATTACATGTTCTACAACACATGTGGTATATTACGCGAGTTGTACATGCAATCTTATATATATTGGTCTGACCACCAGAGAGTTGTGTATTCGTACACGTGAGCATGTTAGAGATATTGAGGCCGCCCGTGATGTGGTGGACGTTGAATCTCTCAAAACGATCCCACGACATTTTCGACTTAAACACAACTGCAGATCAGATGATCTAAAATTAAAGGGATTGACCATGTCAGCCTTGGTATCCGAGGTGGTGACAGTGCACGAGTCTTGGCACAAAGAGAATGTCGTTGGATTGTCACATTGAATACAATGATGCCCATGGGTCTTAACGAACAGTTGAGCTTTGCACCATATCTCTAAAGTATCTCCGCATCCGTGACTCTTTTTATTATTGTTTTAATTGTATATTCACTTTATATTTTTTTTTTTTAGTTATTGCATTTTGGAATGAAAATTGCTTCACTCTGACTGCTTGCTACCCTTTCCTTGTTGGAGACATTGGATGACACAGGCATTATATATTGCATCCGAAAATTTACGTCCCTGAATACTAACGCAGCATTGTATCTATAGTGATGACGGAATTCTTGATAGGATAATGGTTTTTTAGACCATTGACCTCACTATATTGTAATTGTTTATTGTTAAACAATATGCTTAGCTATGTTATTTCATTTTATTATTGTTTCATTAATTTTCTAAGCATGTTGTATTGCGTCGTCTGGTGCAATTATGGACTTGTCATTATATTTGTTATAATATTGAGATTACTTCTTCGGTCCATCAAAAGTGACGTATCTTAATATATGACAATTTATTGTAGTGTATATTGTGTCTTACGTCTGTACGTTTGTTTTCTAATGTGCCAAATTATTGCTGCCGTGATGTATTGAAATATTGTCCTTTTCTATTCAATGTCACTTATGGGCAAATTCTGCCCTCTTTAGTCATGTCCTTATCTACTCTAAAACTCAACTGCGCATGTCTTTTGGTGACTCTACCTCCGTTTACTCCTGCGGCGTCTCGCGGTCTTTGCACGCTCCACTACGTCATAGGGGTGCACCCGTGAGGCGTGTCGACCGGTGTGACGCCGCCGGAAGTCTATGGACACGCTGTCCACATGTGCTGATCATTTTCCCATTAAGGTCAGGGTATATAGTAAGCGGGGATGAGCGTCCTAGTACGCACCAGCCCCCCGAAGAAGCCGATGCGAAACGCGCGTCAGGGCGAGTCTCTGGGTCATATTGCCACTATGGGTGAGTTTGAGTACTGATGTATGCAGCAATTCTATATCATTATTTCCAATTTTGAGGGAGGGAATCCGGATCCCTGCTGAATTGTGCACTTGCGATTAGCATTAGACTTTACTATTTAAAGAATTTTATTCTTCTTTGCTGGCATTTAATATAATCATGGCACATTGTTTTGACTTAAATGAAATATGTAGACTATATATGTAGTCTCATGTGCCTCTTTCACCCTTCTGACATGTGTGACTCAGGTGAATTTTACATCTTGTAACATCACGCATACAGTTTAAATCATTCATTTTGCTATTTATGTATTATTGGTAATTTTTGTATATTCATTTGTACTAATAAATATTTATATATTATTTTTGGCGGTTTTTTCTCCTATTTTTTCTTTGTGTTGATTTATGCAATGGAGTGCCATGGGGCATCTGCCCATATATTGTAGTGTTTGATTTGACTACAATTCTGCCATGTACATGTTAATTTTTGGCTAGAGATTATGTTTCCTCAAACAATGGAAAGTCATAGTTTATATTGTGGTAAGCGTTTTATATTTGCAAAAAGCCTACACATTTTTCGTATGCCAAATTCCCACCCACCAACCCCTACACGCAATCAGAAAAAAAAAAAAAAAAAAGTTCTTGATTACAATTTGTAATCTCCTTGTATCTTGTATATTCAGCACAGATATATGAGCATGTAGCGGAGCTTCTAGGGCTGCACGCACTTGGAGTTTGCCCCCCAGAGGATCACAGTGAGAAGAGTAATAGATGCACTAACCAGAGACACAAAGGTTTACATAAAAGCTCTATGCTTCAGTCTAGGATATTTCTAAACAAACTTGCAGAGTTGCACCACTTTCGTTCCATAAGCATAGCAGCAATAAAAAATTACCTCCATACCCTAAATAAAGCATGAATGATTAATTACTGTTTATTGCTATGACATAATGTCTATTGTCTGTAATAATAATAATCTTTATACAGCGCCATCATATTCCGCAGCGCTTTACAGTTTAACAGTTTCAGAACACAAGTCATAAGTAACAACGTTAACAATACAGTAATTAAAGCAAAATAAGACGGCCCTGCTCGTGAGAGCTTACAATCTACAATGAGGTGGGGAGAACAAAGTACAGGTGTGTATATACAATGGTGCATTTACAATGATGGTCCAGCCATCTTGAGGGAGTGAGGGATGGATGGAGATAGTGAATGGGCTACACACACACACGCACACACACACACTTACACAGAGAATGACTTTGATTAGTGAATGTGATAGGCCGCTCTGAACAGATGTGTTTTGAGGGAGCGCCTAAAAGCATGCAAATTGTGGATAGTCCTAATTTCTTGGGGTAGAGCATTCCAGAGGATTGGCGCAGTGCGGGAGAAGTCTTGGAGTCGGGAGTGGGAGGTACGGATTAGTGCAGAGGTTAGTCGAAAGTCGTTTGCAGAGCGCAGCAGTCGGTTAGGCCGATAGATAGAAATGAGGGAGGAGATGTAGGGGGGTGCTGCACTGTGGAGAGCTTTGTGGGTGGGAACAAGTACTTTGAATTGGATCCTATAATGAATGGGCAGCCAGTGTAAGGACTGGCGAAGAGCGGACGCGTCCGAGTACCGATTAGCCAGATGGATACCCTGACTGCTGCATTAGGATGGACTGGAGAGGGGATAGTCGAGTAATGGGGAGGCCAAGTAATAGAGCGTTGCAGTAGTCCAGGCGGGAGTGGATCAATGCTACAGTGAGGGTTTTTGTTGTTTCCATGGTGAGAAAAGGGCGGATTCTAGAGATGTTCTTTAGGTGTAGGCGGCAAGAGGGGCAAGAGATTGTATATGGGAGGTGAAGGATTGGTGTCAAACATAACCCCAGACAGCGAGCCTGCTGCCGGGGTGTTATTATGGTGCCGCCCACTGAGAGGGAAATGTCAGATTTAGGGAGGTTAGTAGACGGCGGGAGCAGAAGAAGTTCAGTTTTGGAGAGGTTAAGTGTCAGATAGAGAGCAGACATGATGTTGGAGACTGCGGACAGACAGTCGGTGGCGTTCTGTAGTACAGCGGGGGTAAGGTCGGGGGATGCCGTGTATAATTGTGTGTCATCAGCATAAAGATGGTACTGAAAGCCAAATCTGCTGATGGTCTGTCCAATTGGGGCGGTGTAGAGAGAGAAGAGAAGGGGGCCAAGGACTGAGCCCTGGGGTACACCGACAGTGAGAGGAAGAGGAGATGAGTGGAGCCAGAGAACGAAACACTGAAGGAGCGGTCAGAAAGATAGGAGGAGAACCAGGAGAGAACAGTGTCCTTAATACCTAGTGACTGGAGCCTAGACAGTAGGAGACAGTGATCAACAGTGTCGAAAGCTGCAGAAAGGTCGAGTAGAATGAGCAGAGAGTGGTCGCCATTACGTTTTGCTGTCAGAAGGTCATTGGTCACTTTGATGAGTGCAGTTTCAGTCGAATGTAGGGTCGGAAGCCGGACTGTGAAGGGTCTAGGAGGGAGTGAGTGGAGAGGTAACGGGTGAGGAGGGAGTAGACTAGGCGCCCAAAAGTTTAGAGATGAAGGGGAGATTGGAGACCGGTCTGTAGTTGTTTGTGCAGGAAGGGTCAAGAGCGGGTTTCTTTAGTAGTGGAGTAATGATGGAGTGTTTGAAGGAGGATGGGAAAATGCCAGAGGAGAGTGAGAGATTGAAGATTGTAGTTAGGGAGTTGTGACAACAGGAGAGAGAGACTGGAGGAGATGTGAGGGAATGGGGTCGGTAGTGCATGTAGTCGGACGAGAGGAAGAGAGGAGTCTGGAGACTTCTTCTTCTGTGATGGGATCAAATGGGAAATTGAGCCAGGGAAATGCAGGGAGGGATGGGAGTCACAGCACTTGTTGGTTGAGAGCAGATTTCCTGACGGATAGTATCTATTTTTTCTATAAAGTGGGAGGCCAGGTCGTTAGCACAAATGTCAGTGATAGGGGCTTGTGCTTTTGGCCTGAGGAGGGAGTGAAAAGTGTCAAAAAGTTTCTTGGGGTTGTTGGCTAGTGAGGAGATCAGGGTGGTGAAGTAGGTCTGTTTGGCGAGGTGAAGGGCTGCATTATAAGTTCTTAACATGAATTTAAAGTGGATGAAGTCTTCTGGTGTGCGGGTTTTTCTCCATAGGCGTTCAGCACTCCTAGAGCATCGCTGAAGAAGTTTGTGTTTGTAATGGTAGCCAGGGCTGTTTTACCTGTGTGTTTAGAAGTTCTGGGGGTTGAGCGGTGACCTACTTGGACAAGGGTGCATTCTAAGAGTGGTCATATGTAAGATGATGAACAGCAGTCAGGACAAAGAAAAAGAGGGAAGGGTTGGGGACAGCTAAGAGTGTAGGGAGTCTGAGAGTGTCTGAGGGTTAATGGCTTGTAGATTTCTGAATGTGTGGTAGGTAGGAGTTCGCTGGGGTGGTGGAGGATTTGTGAGCGTGAAGGAGAGAATGTTGTGGTCAGAGTGGAAGCGGTGAGTTATTTAGGTGGGAGATTGAACAGAGGCGGACAAAGACCAGGTCAAGGGTGTTGCCATCCTTGTGTGTCTCAGAGGTTGAAAGCTGTGAGAGGCCTAGAGAAGTGGTTAGTGATAGAAGCTGAGATGCAGATGTGGAAGTAGGACTGTTAATGGGGATGTTGAAGTCTCCAAGGATAAGGGTTGGTAGTTCTGAGGACATGAAGTGCGGCAGCCAGGCTGAGAAGTGGTCAAGGAACTGGGTGGGCGAGCCTGGGGGCCGATATATGACCGCTACTCTGAGGGAGAGGGGACGAAAGAGCCTGATGGTGTGGACCTCAAAAGAAGGGAATGAGAGTGATGGAATTGGGGGGATGACCTGGAAAGTGCATTGTGGGGACAGGAGTATGCCAACTCCACCACCATGTTTGTTTGTGGGTCCGGGAATGGGAGAACTGTAAGCCACCATAGGAAATGGCAGCAGGGGAGACCGTGTCAGAATCCTGAATCCAGGTTTCAGTGAGGGCTAACAGATGAAGAGAGTTGTTCTGAAAGTAGTTGTGCAGGAAAGATAGTTTGTTGCATGCAGACCGTGGATTCCAGAGGGCACAATTGAAAGAAGGAGATGAGGGAGTGCAAGTAATATTAACAAGATTATTATGGTTTCGACATGAGGTAGGGTAGGGATTGAGGTTGGGGGATGGACCAGGGTTGGGGGAGATGTCCCCTGAAATCAGTAGGAGTAGGAAGATAAAGAGCAGGTACTTGTTGGAGTTGTAAGTAGGTTTTTTCTGTGATATGTTTGGGCAAGATGGGCTGAGGTTTCTCAGGAAGGTGAGGAGTGCATGGGAACTGTACATGGGAGAGGGAAGTATGGAGGGGCTGATGTATATGAGTCGTGATGGAGGGGGGATGGGGCGGTGAATGTGGATGGCAAGGGAACACAGGAGGATAGAGATAAAGAACATAATTAAAAAGAAAGCAAAGTGTGGGCTACCTGATTCCTGCCCTGATTAACTGCCATGGATAACTGCCTTTTACAGCTCGGATGCATGGTGCTTTACCGTGCTTGTCCTTATTTGCTTTACTATCTGTTTTGGACTTCTTCGTAGCGTGCGCCCCCTTACTGCGTGCGCCCCTTAGACTACTCCTAAATATATAGCCCACACTACAGGGTCAGGAAAGTGGGATTGTGGGAGCTGTTTTGGGATAATTTGCCAGCTGGGGCCAGCACCCCAGGGGGTGGTTAGATCATCAAAGGCAACCTGGCAACATCTATATGCTTTACCACCTTCCACCTGATAGGATCTAGAGAGGCCCAAGTCACAGGATATGAAGCAGTAAGTATTTTAAACACAGTGCAAAAATGAAGTATTCCAAAGCATTATTACCAGGCACATTAAACTATGTTGCAAGATGGTAAAGCAGTGCTTGGCAGCAAGCAGAAGTATGGAGTGCACACCATTAATATATAGTGCAGAATACAACACAGATAGCAGAGGTGGGATTCTATCATTCAGCTGTTTGCTTCCACTGAATGCAGTTCATACCATTAATATATAGTGCAGCATACAACACAGATAGCAGAGGTGGGGATTCTATCATTCAGCTGTTTGCTTCCACTGAATGCAGTTCATACCATTAATATATAGTGCAGCATACAACATATGAAGCAGTAGTGGTTTTAAACACATGTGCATAAATGAATGATTCAAGCATTAATTATAGGCACATAAACAAGTTAGCAAGTGGATTAAAGCAGTTGCTTGCCAACGAATGATGGTCACACCATATTATAGTGCAGCATACAACACAGATAGCAGAGGTGGGGATTCTATCATTCAGCTGTTTGCTTCCACTGAATGCAGTTCATACCATTAATATATAGTGCAGCATACAACACAGATAGCAGAGGTGGGGATTCTATCATTCAGCTGTTTGCTTCCACTGAATGCAGTTCATACCATTAATATATAGTGCAGCATACAACACAGATAGCAGAGGTGGGGATTCTATCATTCAGCTGTTTGCTTCCACTGAATGCAGTTCATACCTGTGTGAAGAGAGAAGATGAATGTTGTACAAGTCCCCTCTAAAATGTAAAGTGCTGCAGAATATGTCGGCGCTATAGAAATAAATATTATTATTATTTTATTATTACTACTATAATAGAGTCGAGGAAAAAGAAGCTGCCCTAGTTTGACATCCAGTTCGGACCTCCGAGGAAACAGGACCAGGTCGCTTCTTGTGTTTACTAGTTCTTGAACTCGCAAGGCCAAATAAGAAAAAGCGGTACTCAGGACAATGAATGAGGAATGCCATGAGTTTTTGTTTTTAATCCTCACAACCCCTTTCATTTATTGTAAAATAGTTTGGCTCATTTTTCATCTTTAGGCCTATGGGGAGTTTAAAATTTGGATTTTCAAATTTATTTTTAATATCTCTAAAAACTTAAAGGGAATCTGTCAGTAGAATAAACCCTCCTGAGCCGTGTTCTAGGTATTTATTTAGGTCTTCGAAATCAAGGTATCACTTTATTCAGCTTCCTATGACCTGCATGCCCATGTATACGGCTAGTAGGGATCTCCTCCTGACAGATTTCCTTTAAGTAAAACTAACTAAAAATTACAAAGCTGTAACTATCATTTAGAATGGAAATTCTCTTTTTCTCCCATAGCATACAGGTAAGACACAATCTCTGTCTTTACGTTACAGATACGTCGTATTATCCCGCTGATGATAATCTGCAGCATCTTCGTCGCTCTGTATATTTGAGGCTATTTTGAATGATCACTGTTGCTGCAAATGGAGAAAACAATAAAAAAAAACAACAAAAAACAAGTGGGATCCATGGAAACTGACAGAAATAAGTGCCACCCCTCAGACTTTTGCAATCAGACACTGCCTAGGAGACCATTTGCATTTTTCCCCCCTATGAAGAAAAATGTACAGCCATATGGTCAGTGTTCTGACCTGTGAGATCTGTGATGAACAATTCCCCAGACTCAGAAGCCAAATCTCCATCAAGTCTCAATGTTAGAGGAACAAATGGCTATGAGCCGACACTGGCCATATGTAGTCACCTGTGATGCCCCCAGTTACTCAGTGTGCATCGCTATAATACTGCAGCACAAGCAGCCAAGACAACATATACAAAATACTGTGAATGTCAAATAGTAATAGAAATCTGACCAGCGGCAGACAGACAAATACTGTAGCCAGACATACATACAAACAAGCTCTTCTTGCTGAGCTGACAACCCTCTGACATTTGTCACACATACTGTATACTTTGTTTTTTTGTTTTTTTTTTAAATGGGTCTCCAAAAACCAAAAGTAATAAAAAGCTCATCAGTAGTGCAGTTACTGACACGAAGGCCTCATTCAGAAGTCCTTGGGTTACACGTGTCCTGTGTCTTTCAAAGATAGAACAAGTGGCCATTATAGCATCATAGGAGCTGTTCACACCACTCTTTTTGATTTCTCTGACATCAAGAAGGAAGATAAGACTGCCTACAGTTCTGCCCCGGAAATGAAAACTTCTAACACTGATTACACAAGAACCACTTTCTTCAACCCAGGCATCATTTTAAATCAGTATAACAGTGGCAACATGACACTGTCTGTAGTTTACAGAGCACAATCCTGCTGACATGTTCGCTTTAAAGGGATATGTCGATAGGTTATAAAACTTTTAGATCTTTGGGTGTCTGAGTGCTATACAGGGTCCTTTATCCCTGATAAAAAAGGAGCGGCAGTGTACACGTTTGTCCGTCACTTCATTCATTCCCCATGGAACTGCCGAATACAATGATTGGCAGCCATAAGGGAAATGGATTGAGCAATGGCCGAGCAGACACACTAAACTCCAATTTTATTAGGCTGTGTCCCATTCATTATGACCATGGATCCTCCTCCAATCTAAAGGTTATCACCTAACCTGCGAATAGATGATTACTTCTATCTATTGGAAAACACTATTAAGTGGGCACCCCTTTAACAGTTACATAGAGCTGAACTTTCTGATCATCAGCATACAAGTGAGCAGAGACTCTGCCCCGACTGATAAGGCTATTTGACTCCCTTTCTTTGGCACTGAGTTCCGTTTCTCTGTTCCTATACACAGATAATGTACATACGCCTCAAGATCTCGGCTTTTGCGAACAGTATGGGACTGACCTGTATGTGTCTCCCATTTATTTCAATAGGTGCTGGCTTATAGGAAGGAACAGGGCAAAGGCCAATTAATGAGGCAACCTAGTGAGTAATGTAAGAAGGCAGGAATCACATTTCCCCTACTTGTAAGATCACGCAGTTCCTACTACTTATGAAATGCCGGAAAATCCCTTTAGATATTTTACTGTGCAAGTAAGGATATCGTGCCAGGAAACTTCGACCCCTTTGTGTACGCTTCCCCTGCAGCCGGGTATTGTCCGTCTCTTCCAAAGCAGCTGCTAAGATTGGAGGTCAGATCTAAATCCCAAAACACCCAACAAAAAGGCAGAGATTTGATTACAATGCAGCACGATGTCAGTATCCAGGACAACTGAGGCATTAGTGTGTCTGCTCGAGCCGCTCCGGAGTAAAAGCTTTAGGCCACAAGTGCAGCTGCCAGTCTTTATCAAAGCATGACAGAAGGGAAAACAGATCAGGTTTTATGTACTTACCATTTATATACAAAGTTACACTATTAGCCTTTATCTATTGATTGACGTAGAACAGTATTTATCTGTGTAATGCCTATAATTAAGAGAAAGAAAAATAGCTAATGTTCCTTAAGGGGGTTGTACATGATTTTATGAAAACTGTAAGAGCAAAGAATGTGAAAATAAAAAAAGTAAACAGTTACATGCCATTTTTTCCAGCAGGCGCACCAGAGCCGCCACTTTCTAGTGGCTTGTTACTGTATATTCATGTGACCGCTGCAGCCAATCACTGTCCTCAATTGTGATCTCTGCATGCCTGGCACAAAACCACTGAGGCCAGGGATTGGATGCAGCGCACATTCAAATATTGGTCAAATTATCACACCAGCAAAAAAAAAGCATAGACCAACAAGGACCACTGGAGTGATGGAATTAGCATTAGCATCTTGGCATATTAATTGCTCTTAAGTATTTTTTTTTTCTTTTTTACCCTGGAAAATTCTTTTAAGTATACCAAAACAAGTATCTTAAATCCTTCCAGAGGGCAGTGAGGTCTTAGCAGCTCGGCTTTCAGAAACACTAGCATTCTCCAATAAAATAGCAATTCTGATTAATCTTTTCTTAGACTCTACACTGCACCATGGCATGTTATTCGCCATGGAAATTTATCAATAAACTGACACTTGAGCTTAAGGGCCCCGTCTCACATAGCGACACAGACACCAGCGATCCCGACAACGATCAGGATCGCTGGTGTGTCGCTACATGATCGCTGCTGAGCTGCCAAAACAGGCAGCGATCAGGACAGCGACACTGCGGGTAATGTCGCTTAGTTACCCGCAGTGTACGTTGGATACCAGCGCACTGATGCAGGGAGCTGGTAACCAAGGTACACGTCGGGTTTCCAGGCGCTGCGCGGTGCCTGGAAACCCGATGTGTACCTTGGTTATGGTCTCCCGCCTGTCACACGCAGCGATGCGTGCTGGCCAGCGGCAGAGCAGCGATCAAAAAAAAAGTCCAGGCATTTCTGACACGACCAGCGATTCACAGCAGGGGCCTAATCGCTGGTACGTGTCAGACATAGCGAGATCGCTGCTGAGATCGCTGTTTAGCAGCGATCTCACTAGCAATCTCGCTATGTGAGACGGGGCCCTTACTTTTCCTTTATCAATGGGATAATTTGTACTCATTCTGACATTGAAAACTAACAATTTCAGGCTGGGGTCACAGGAGTGAATATGCTCTCTTCCAAGAGAATCGAATAGATCACGGTAATGACACTCTGATCAAACTCTGATCTGAGTGACCTCTTCCTGTGATCCAATGCTCTCAGATGAGAGGTGAGGAGAAGATGGAGAACAACATTTCTCCATTGTGGAAGTCCATGGAAATTGGATTGTACGCAGATGTCATCCAAGTGCAGTCCGATGTTTTTCAGGCACCCATAGACTTTAATGGGCAAGTGGCTTTGGATTTCAGAGTGAAGTCACAGCAGCCTGAGATCATTTTTTTTTTTTCACAGACAGTCTAAGTTTATAAAAAATAAATAAATAGTGATCAGAACTGACTCATTAAAAACATTGGTCCAAGTGCCATCTGATTAAAAAAAAATTGATAGGACACTCAACCAATAAATACGGTGGCGTGAGCGAGTCCTCTTTTTTATGGAGACATCTTAATGACAAGGGGAAAAGGTAGCACACAGTTGTCAACGTATTCATATATTTCCAGAAAGAATAGCACAAGGCCCCGTGCCTTATATTTTGCGTTGATCTTCTAACAAACATTCTGATTGTGCAAATAATAAAATATTTAAATCAGGCCATTAAATAAGTAACTGGCTACACTGCTGCAATCCCTCAAGGTATAAAAAAAAAAAAGATCTATGCTTGAAGACTGAGGGCGTATCGCTAGAACATGCCACGCTGTAAGGTTAGGGCATGGATAGGGCCAATTTAAATAACAGTGATCCGTCCCTCACGTCACGCTGTGGACGGTATGTGCCATTTTGAAGAATGCAGAACGCCTATAATGACAGAATATATAGAAGCGAATGTCCCTGCAGCGGTTCTAGAGGTGGAGTCTATATCTGTCTATATCTGTCTATACTGACGGGGGGAGTTACTAGCCAATAATTCTCTAGGCAACCAAATGTTGTAATCACTTCAATATTCATTTCTGATGTTGGTGTCGTGATGAAACGAGCCACGCTGATCCTAACAACTAGGATCTTTTGACTCCCGTGTCTAAAAATATTAGTTGGATAAGGGAGTCCATTAAGGATACATGTACACAACATCAGCTGCAAAAAAAAAAAAAAGTTATGCACAGCAATATAAAAACAAGTGTCATATTCAGTCTTTTGATACTTTTTTTTTTTTTTTTTTTTTAAATCACTGCAGGGTTTGGAAACCATGAAGAGGTTAGAAGAAGCCGCATGTTCATACTTTGGGCAGCTATAGTTTATCTTGTATAGAAAAAAAAAATAAAAAATAAGAGCTAGCAGCAGCAAACTTATTCTATTGGGAAAATGTAAATGAGGGGGTCCTTGGTTTATCCTGGCTGTGGCTAAGGGCTCAAGGCACCATTCTGCCCTTTCAATTACAATCCTCCGCACCTCCCCTTATGTTGATGGATTGGAGGGCTGCAACAATTGAATCCTCATATCTGCACACACTGACGCTGCAGGGATCAAGAGCACACACTGTCATCAAGGCGCGCGCTGAAGACAGCAGCTAGGGATTGGAGCATGCGTGTACTGACACTTGTGCTCTCGGCCTATGCAGTGTCAGTGTGTGTAGGGATGAGGATGCAATTCAGGCAGTTTTCCAAAGTGATCACGGTCAAAGTAAGGCTAAGCTCCGAGGACGATAGTGGTCGGGCCAGAACGGTGTACTGAGGCTGCACCAAAGACACCTCATTTACATATGTAAAATAAAACAATATCTAAACTATATGTATAATTTTTATAGCGGCCAAGTTCCCTATATGAATGTATTAGTGGTTGAGTTTTGAGGAGGACAAACTCCCTTTAACATTAGCTCTGCCATTATTGATGTAGGAGTGGGCTCTATACGTATGTGATAATATTGTGGGAAGGTGCAGCAAGAAGAGGCTCTCTAGAGCCCAGTATGATGCGTGCGGGACCCACTGCGATGTGCAGCAGCAAAATGTCTTTGGATGTATAACAAAGTGATATTTCAGCATAGGTATTAAGATATTGCCTGGTACAGGGTTTATATTTCTGGCAGGTTTTCTATATGTTGCCTTTCTGTGGTATCATTGCTGTATACAAGATCTAGGTTAAGCCTGCTTTAATGTATCTCAGCAACTTAAGTGTTTGTGCATGAAAACATTAGCATTACCATTTTGAAGACGCTATTTTAGATGCCAGTACTTTTATAAACTAACACAAATATATTATATACTGGCCTCTAACATGCATTAGAGGAACAAAGCTTTTTTTTTTTTTTTTTTTTTTTAAGTTATTGCTCTTGATAAGTGACAGCTGATCGATCTTTACCTTTAAAATGTGTCCTAGTCTGAGCATCTATTGATTAGATGCTTGTCTGGAACAAATGACCCAAAGCTGTACGGAGGGGGAAAAAAAAACCAAAAACATACGTTACATATCAAAAAAAGGGAAACCGCACCAAAATATCAAAAAAGGTGAATTTTAATGCCCAATAAAAAGTTCACTTTTTTGATATTTTTGTGCCGTTTCCCTGTTTCACTTTTTTTTTTTTTGCTATTTATTCTGAGGAGCCAATTGATTGCTGGTTGGGAAGCGTGCACACTATTGAGGTATTTTCTATGGTGCTGTTCCAATTTTTATAGATATTATTGTCTTGGAATGTTTTCATTTCCTGTTCTGTCCAGATGTCACCGTATCCCAGAATTCCAAGCGGAGGAAGTTCACCGACTGCCATATTGGGACATCCAAATGGTGGGTGTCTCAATATGGAAACTGCTGCTGGTACCAACGTATTGCGCGGTACTATCAGCGGAACACCGTCGCACCACTCACAGTCACACTCACTCACACAGCCTCTTGCGTGGTACAACCAGTGGAACACCGTTGCACCACTCAGTCACACTCACTCACACAGCCTCTTGCGCGGTACAACCAGTGGAACACCGTCGCGAACACGCTGCCGCTGGGATCAGCCGAATGATTCACTGACTGCCGCCATATTTGTACAAGAGGAGCACATGCGCAGTTTTAATGTGACCGCCGCCATCTGTCTGCACAAAGATGGCGGCGGTCTCATTTACTGTGCCTGCGCTAATTACGCGCAGGCGCAGTGAATCATTCGGCTGATCCCGGCGGCAGATGCGCGACGTGTCTACAGGCAGAGGAAGCCGGTCACATTAAAGGGTTTTCCAACGAACGAAAGTTCATTTTAAATATTGTCTGTGTCTGACCGTGTACGGAGCATACCACATCTCCTGGGCAGAGGAGGAAGCAAAAGACAATACTGACATTACAGCAGGGGATCACATATATACCTCACAAAATATATCCTCTGCGGTCTCCTGCTGTAATGTCAGTATTGTCTTTTGCTTCCTACAAAATCAGAATTCACGATAAACTTAATTAACAGGAGTAACAGTCTTGTTGAGCAAGCGAAAATAGATGGACCACAATATGGTCAGACTGGTTGAAATTAGAGCACTTTTCTTGGACGGCAGGACCATCTGCCAGGCACATATTAGACAAAAATAATTTTTAATGTTAAAAAAAAAAACAAATAAGATGTAAAACTCCACCCGTCAGTTGCCTCTTTGAAACAAGGTTCTTTGTTGGAGACTACTGACTTGTCTGTGGCAGGAGGTGCTTATTTGGAAACCAGATGAATGGATAACAAAGAGCCGGCATTCATCCTACTCAAGCATGCGACTCTTATGCAAATCCTGTACGATCTGAATGTGAATAGCTGCAAGCCCCCGAAAAGGCTCTACAACAGGGTATTATTAGGAGGCCTGAAGATCAGACCCTGGCTATGTAAGGTGCGAAGAAAGAAAAGTGGTACAATACCCATGTGGCTGGGTAACTGGACACAAGAAAGCACTTCAGGAGAATCAAAGCCAGTCTTCGGTACACTGCATCCATTGTTTTATACAAAGAGGACACACACGACCAATTCTAGATGCTGCCGGCCCCTGAAGACGCACCACATCTATAGCTCGGCTTTTAGCTTACGCTGCCTGGATAGCAGAATACCCCATCCATCCATCTATTTATATAAAATACATGTCATTAGAAAGTTCCTATTGACTTACCGGACCTGTAAATATTTGCATAAAACATCACTGTCTCACGTCAGAATCTAGTGATTATCCAGCGATAACAAGATCACTTTTACAGATCGCAAAGCATGCAACACGAGATAATGATCTGCAGCAATCTCGCAACACAACGCGCTGGCTGCACGTTGTCAAATTCTGGCATTAGTTTCCCCCCCCGAGCGGTTCTGCAGCAGTTAAGATGTAATATATGGTATAATCTCCCTATTGTAAATGAGAAAGTATATTAGCATTTTATGACCAGAACAACGCACCCGGCCACTTGCCTTTTTCCTTTCATATAATCACTGAACTTCTTGGTGACTTCTAATATTCTTGAGGTGGGAGGGGGAAGGGCGTTTAAGATGGTCACATTTATTATGAGCACTTAAGCAGCCATTACTTTGGGAAGGGCTAGTGAAGACAACCGTATTTTCAATCCTAGTGTGGTCCGACAAAATATCAGATTACACTTGGACAAATGTTATTCTATGCAGCTATGCACGATTTTCATCTGATATCGGGATTGCACTCAGCTTTGCAAGTCAATAAGTCCATGGGAAAAAAAAAACAAAAAACTGCACATGTATGACAAATCAGATCGCACTTCTTCAAACTCTGATCAGAGTGCGATTAGCATAATGGGCCAGATAATGAGAGATAATACGATCGTGTGACCCTAGCCGAAAGCACCGGTGATCTACCGTAAAATCGGACTTCCAAGACGCGCCACCATTTTATTAAAAACATTTTTATTCCTATTTTTTCTTCCCAAAATTTGGGGTGTGTATTACTGTCCGCTGCATCTTATATTACGTAAAATATGGGAATTAAAGGAAGGATGAATGGACAAATGTACGAGACATTCTTTGATAAAAATCTGTTGCCATCTATTGGGATGATGAAGATGAAACGAGGGAGGACATTTCAGCAAGACCATGATCCCAAACACACAGTTAAAAAAAACTCTCAATTGGTTTCAGAGAAAGAAAATAAAGCTGGTACAAAGGGCCCAGCCAATCACCTGACCTGAATTAAAGGGACAATTTATGGGATTGGTTGTTAGACATCTGGTGAGAATTTCATGTCAATATCACCTTTAGAAACATGTTGAACACGTATTTCACCCCGTGTACATATAATGTACGGTATGTAAAACATGATCACAACAGAATATCTAAAAGAAAAGAAAAAAAAAAAAACAGTAAAAATAATATAAGTATTGTCTGTTACCTTGACAACATCAAAATATTTGAGCCATTGCCTAGCAACTAGATCCGCAGGAAGCTAGGAGACAACGCTGGTGCACTTTACTCTTACTGGATGGACGTCATCACCTATGATTCTGCAGAAGTGGTGCAAAGGGGGTAATGATGAAACCACCAGCATTTTATACAACTAAAACTGCAATAACGTGGCATTTAAGAAAAAAAAAAAAAAAATTAAAATGTTGTCTTGCCAGAGATTCCCTATAATATTTTGACTGCGGATTTTAATTCTCAATTGAAAGACAATATGCTCAGCTATTTTCAGGTTACATTAACGAATCATGTTAAATGCTAATTGACAAGGTGAGAAAAATGTAGACAGACCATGGACAACAGGACTGCTTTATCAGAACTCTCGTCTCTGCGTCATCTTCTGAAAACTGGGAGTTATACCACCCAAGAGCAAAAAGCTACAGCAGCCAGTGCTCCCTGCCTTAAGCATGTATTTAGCATATGGAAATCTACTGTTTATAAGACGTAAAACATGACAAGGACATGATTTACAGCATATTTATTATAGCTTCTTCATATACCAGAAGCAAAACTAACAACTAAAACACAGCATTGTAAACAAGATCCATGTCAGAACGGGCCAAAAGCCTCACCCAAGTCAATATCTTACAGTGGGGAAAAAGGTATTTCATACGCTGCCGATTTTGTAAGTTTTCCCACCTACAAAGAATGGAGAGGTCTGTAATTTTTGTCGTAGGTACACTTCAACTGTGAGAGACAGTCTAAAAATAAAAACTAGAAAATCACATTGTATGATTTTTAATAATTAAATTGCATTTTATTGCATGAAATAAGTATTTGATCACCTACCAACCAGCAAGAATTCTGGCTCTCACAGACCTGTAAGGGTATGTTTCCACGTTCAGGAAACAGTCCGGATTAGCTGCGTGTTTGACGCTGGGCATTGGCGCAGCGTCAAACACGCAGCGTCCAGATGTTACAGCATAGTGGAGGGGATTTCAAGAAATCCCGTCTCCACTATGCTTACAAACACGCAGGCGGAAGACCTGTGTTTACGGACATGCGGCGCGTCTTTTTAGACAGCAGCATGTCCTATTCCCTTGCGGCGACGCTGCGTCGCCGAACTCGCCGCAAAGGAAATAACACAGGGCTATGTAGCCCTGCGGTCATTCCGCATGGTGTGTTTCCGGATGTGTTCCATGAACACATCCGGAATGACTGCGCGTTCAAAAGGGGGCGGGGCTTTGAGCGGAGCGGACTTTCCGCTCCGTCCAAAGCGCTGTGTTTCCGGACCATGGAAACACAGCCTTAGTTGTTCTTTTAAGAAGCCCTCCTACTCTGCACTCATTACCTGTATTAATTGCACCTGTTTGTACTTGTTACATGTATAAAAGACACCTGTCCACACACTCAATCACACGCCAACTTCTCCACCATGGCCAAGACCAAAGAGCTGTCTAAGGACACCAGGGACAAAATTGTAGACCTGCACAAGGCTGGGATGGGCTAATGGACAATAGGCAAGCAGCTTGGTAAGAAGGCAACAACTGTTGACACAATTATTAGAAAATGGATGAAATACATGATGACTGTATATCTTAATAATCTTTATTTTTTTTTTATAATAATTTTATTTTTATATAGAGCTAACATATTCCGCAGCGCTTTACAGTTTGCACACATTATCGTCGCTGTCCCCGAAGGGGCTCACAATCTAGATTCCCTATCTGTATGTCTTTGGAGTGTGGGAGGAAACCGGAGTACCTGGAGGAAACCCACGCAAACACGGGGAGAACATACAAACTCCTTGCAGATGTTGTCCTTGGTGGGATTCGAACCCAGGACTCCAGCGCTGCAAGGCTGTAGTGCTATCCACTGAGCCACCGTGCTCAGTCTTCCTCAGTCTGGGGCTCCATGCAAGATCTCACCTCGTAGGGTAAGGATGATTCTGAAAAATGTCAGGAATCAGCCCAGAACTACACGGGAAGACCTGGTCAATGACATGAAGAGAGCTGGGACCACAGTCTCAAACATTACCTTTACCACTATGCCGTCATGGATTAAAATCCTGCTGCTCACATCGGCAAATTTCCAGGCCTGTTTGAAGTTCGCCAATTACCATCTGGATCATCCAGAGAAGGTGAAGTGATCAGATGAGACCAAAATAGAACTATTTGGTATCAACTCCACTCACCATGTTTGGAGGAAGAAGAAGGATGAGTACAACCCCAAGAACACGATCCCAACCGTGAAGCATGGTGGTGGAAACATACTTTGAAGGTGCTTTTCTGCAAAGGTGACAGGATGACTGCACCGTACTGAAGGGGGATGGATGGGGTCACGTATAGTAAAATTCTGGCCAACAACCTCCTTCCCTCAGTAGGAGCATTGAAGATGGGTCGTGGCTGGGTCTTCCAGCATGACAACGACCGGAAACACACAGCCAGGGCAACTAAAAGAGTGGCTGTGTAAGAAGCATTTCAAGGTCCTTGAGTGACCTAGCCAGTCTTTGGGGGAGCTAAATCTCAATGTTGCCCAGCAACAGCCCCAAAACCTGAAAGATCTGTATTGAGGAGTGGGCCAAAATCCCTGCTGCAGTCTGTGCAAACTTGGTCAAGAACTACAGAAAACATCTGACCTCTATAATTGCAAACAAAGGTTTCTGTACCAAATAATTAATTTGCTTTGCCTGAAATAAGTACCGTATTTTTCGGGCTATAAGACGCACTTTTTCCCCCAAAAAAATTGTGAGGAAAATGGGGGGTGCGTCTTATAGCCCGAACGCAGCTTACCGGGGGGTTGCGGCAGCGGTGTGGCGGTGGCAGAGATGCGGCGTTGCAGAGGCGCGGTGGGCAGGTTCCCTTCCTCAGGTGGTGAGGTGACGCCGCGGCACCGAGAGCAGACAGGACAGCAGAGCCGGGATTGCCGGTGGTGGCGGCCATCTTCCTGAGGCGGCGCGTGCGCAGATACAGTACTCTTCTTCCTGTGGCTTCAGGAAAATGGCCGCGGCAGGCCGCGCATGCGCAGATAGCGATCGCGGCGGCCATTTTTCTGAAGCCCCAGGAAGCAGAGTACTCTGCGCACGCGCCGCCTCAGGAAGATGGCCGCCACCACCGACAAACCCGGCTCTGCTGTCCTGTCTGCTCTCCGTGCCGTGGCGTCAGCTCACCACCTGAGGAAGGGACC
The DNA here is from genome assembly GCA_033576555.1 of Oophaga sylvatica. Lineage (NCBI taxonomy): Eukaryota > Metazoa > Chordata > Amphibia > Anura > Dendrobatidae > Oophaga > Oophaga sylvatica. The sequence goes on from JARQOD010000005.1 coordinate 515,554,690, forward strand.
CTGCTCAGGTGCACGCCGCCCATCACGCCTATGCACCCCCGCATCTTGCCACCGCCGCACATCTGCCACCGCCACACCTGCCACAAACCCAGCTCTGCTCTCCGTGCAGCGGCGTCACCACACCTGAGGAAGGGACCCTGCTCAGGTGCACGCCGCCCATCGCGCCTATGCCACCGCCGCATCTCTGCCACCGCCGCATCTCTGCCACAAACCCGGCTCTGCTCTCTGTGCCGCAGCGTCACCACACCTGAGGAAGGGACCCTGCTCAGGTGCACGCCGCCCATCGCGCCTATGCCAATCGCCGCATCTCTGCCACCGCCGCACATCTGCCACCGCCGCACCTGCCACAAACCCGGCTCTGCTCTCCGTGCCGCAGCGTCACCTCACCTGAGGAAGGTGAGTACAGTATCAGCATCACCGCACCTCTGCCACACCACTGCCGCAACCCCTGCTGTACCACCGCCGGCCCACAGGTACCTTAAAATTCGGACAATAAGACGGACCCCCATATTGTAAAAATCGTTTTTTCTGCTATTTTCACCCCAAAATTTGGGGTGCGTCTTATGGTCCGGTGCGTCTTATAGTCCGAAAAATACGGTATGTAAAATCATACAATGTGATTTCCTAGATTTTTTTTTAATAAGATTTTGTCTTTCACAGTTGAAGTGTACTGACGATAAAAATTACAGACGTCTCCATTCTTTGTAGGTGGGAAAACTCGTAAAACCGTAAGTGCATTAAATACTTATTTTCCCCACTGTATATACACATGATGAAATTCTCCCGTCACATGCATTCAGCATGTCCATGGGTTTTCATTAGCCAGGCGTATTGACACAAGGATTGCCTTACCTTATATTACAGCAGGGAGTCGACAAAGTTGTTCAGAATCTGGAGCCAGCCAAAAAATTTAGGAGCCAGAATTTTTTTTTTAACAAACTTGGTTTTTAATTTAACAAAAAAACATTACAAATATTATAAACATTTAACTTCTAAAGATAATAAATATTATATTTTGATATATTACCGTATATTACTCGTGTATAAGCCGAGATTTTCAGCCCATTTTTTTAGGGTTGAAAGTCCCCCTCTCGGCTTATACGCGGGTCATATAAGGGGGGAGGCGGGGTAGGGGGAGCGGGGGTGTCGGATCATACTCACCCCTCCGCCGGCGCGGTCTCTGCAGCCCCCCTGCTTCTCCCACGATCTCTGGCTCCTTCCTGCAGCGGTCACATGGCACCGCTCATTAAAGTCATGAATATGCACATATTCATGACTTTAATGATCGGTACTATGTGACCGCTGTAGGAAGGAAGCGCTGCGGAGAGCGCCGGGAGAAGCGGAGGGGTGAGTACAGCGATATTTACCTGTCCCATTCCACCGCTGCGCGCTGCGTCCTCGTCTGACTCCTCTGGCTGTGAATGATCAGGCAGAGGGTGCGATGACGTCGTTAGTGCGCGCCGCGCCCCCTGCCAGATCATTCACAGCCAGAGGAGTCAGACGAGGACTCAGCGTGCAGCGGTGGAACGGACAGGTAAATATCTCAGGTGCCAGGGTCCTGAGCGAGCGGTGACACCGGCACCTGTCCCACATAGCGTGCCGGTGTCACCGCCTACTCAGGACACCGGCACCTGGCCCCCAGCGACGAGAGGTGAGTATGTCATTTTTTTTGCAGCAGCAGCATATGAGGCCTATACTATGGGGCATATGGGGCATAATTGTGCAGCATATGGGGGCATAATCTGTGGAACATATGGGGCATAATCTGGAGCATATGGGGCATAAACTGTGGAACATATGGGGCATAATCTATGGGGCATAATATGGAGCATATGGGGGCATAAGCTGTGGAACATATGGGGGCATAACATGGAGCATATGGGGGCATAAGCTGTGGAACATATGGGGGCATAATCTGGAGCATATGGGGGCATAATCTGTGGAGTCATATGGGGCATAATACATATTTTCACCTTAGGCTTATCGCGAGTCAATAATTTTTCCCTAGTTTTTGTGGCAATATTAGGGGGTGTCGGCTTATACACGGGTCGGCTTATACATTAGTATATACGGTAGATTTTAGGCAACATTCTAGTTTTATAGGGGGGGGGGTCGTTACGGAAGCGGCGATACAAAATATGTGTACTTTAATTGTTTTGTTTTTTTTATTTACAGGAATAAATGAATTTATTGGGGAATATTTTTTTTTTTTTATTATGATTTTTTTTTTAACACTTTATTTTTTTTTTTTTACTGTGTCCCAGGGTGGGACATCACTGTATATTATACAGTGTATAATACCAGATCGCTGGTGTGACAATGTGCACAGCACTCTGTCACACCAGCAATCGCTCTGGCATCGCTGCAGGCTTCTCAGTGCCTGCTCTCAGCAGGCACTGAGGAAGCCGCCTCCCTGCAGGACCCGAATGGACCCCGGCGCCATCTTGGATCCAGGGTCCTGCAGGGAGGAGGGACCCTCGGAACAGCGCGACACATCGCGCTGTTTTGAGGGTCTCAGGGGAGCGCGCAGGGAGCCCCCACCCTGCGCGATCCTCCCTTGTGCCCCCGGTACACCGCGATCATGTGATCGTGGTGTGCCAGGGGTTAATGTGCCGGGAGAGGTCCGTGACAGCTCCTGACACATAGTGCCGGGTGTCAGCTGTGATAATCAGCTGACGATCGGCTGCGCTCCCCCCGGGCGCCAGGCATGATTTTCTAGGCGCCACTGGCGACCTGGCGCCCGGGTTTGTCGAACCCTGTATTACAGTAAAGTGGTACCACGGCACTGCTATATATGGTAAACAAGTAGGATCCTATCCCTTGTAAAGTATTTAAAAAATAAAAAAAAAAAAAAAAACAACAACTTAGCACTTGTAGTAAAATCAGACAATATTTTGCATGGATTTTTTTGAAAGTGCAGGCAATATAAAAAGTTAAGATGTTTCCTGTCATTGCAGTGCTCATCACTCACCCACAGAGTTAGTTTATACAGGTGCTTCTCACTAAATTAGAACATCAGAAAGTTAATTTATTTCAGTTCTTCAATACAAAAAAGTGAAACTCATTATATAGTCATTACAGTCATCTTTTTCACGTGTTTATTTCTGTTAATGTTAAGGGTTATGGCTTACAGCCAATGAAAACCCAAAAGTCATTATCTCAGTATAGAATACTTTATAACACCAGCTTGAAAAATGATTTTAAAATCTGAAATGTTGGCCTACTGAAATGTATGTTCAGTAAATGCACTCAATACTTGGTCGGGCTCCTTTTGCATCAATTACTGCATCAATGCGGCGTGGCATGGAGGCGATCAGCCTGTGGCACTGCTGAGGGGTTATGGAAGCCCAGGTTGCTTTGATAGCAGCCTTCAGCTCGTCTGCATTGTTGGGTCTGGTGTCTCTCCTCTTCCTCTTGACAATACTCTAGATTCTCTATGGGGTTAAGGTCAGGCGAGTTTGCTGGCCATTCAAGCACAGTGATACTGTTGTTTGTAAACCAGGTGTTAGTACTTTTGGCAGTGTGGACAGGTGCCAAATCCAGCTGGAGAATGAAACTTCCATCTCCAAAAAGCTTGTCGGCAGAGGGAAGCATGAAGTGCTGTAAAATTTCCTGGTAGACCGCTGCGCTGACTTTGAACTTGATAAAACAAAGTGGACCTACACCAGCAGATGACATGGCTCCCCAAACCATCACTGATTGTGGAAACTTCACACTAGACCTCAAGAAGCTTGGATTGTGGCCTCTCCACTCTTCATCCAGACTCTGGGACCTAATATCAAGGACACCGCGACTGATGCATAATCAAGGTCAGTCCACGTGTCCACCCGGGTACAAGGATAACCTGGTTCTCAGCGCACGCGGGTTTAGCCAGGACAGGCGCACCAGTCAGCGTGCAGGACCTGAGACACATGACCTGTGAGGGAGGGTCAGGGGCGGAGCCAACCATCAGGCTCACGGAGATAGCAGAAAGTGGAGGGGACCGGCAGGGAAAAGGAAAAGTCAGGCGAGCAGAGGTCAATTCCGAGAGGTAAGCGGGGTACCAGAACGAGAGACAAGAAAATGGTCAGGTCCAAGCCAAGAGTCAGAAAGCGTGAAGGGCAACAGGCAAACGGGAAGCCACAAGATGAAGCAGGAGTCAATACCAGGCAAACAACAAACGGTACAGAAACAGCAGACAAGAGCAAAACAGGAGGACAGACCGGTTCAGAAATGGGATCACACGGGAAAAAGCACAAGCACTCAAGTGTTAACTAACTCAGCCGAGGGCAGGAGTATCACTGACAATGGACAGAGCCCAAAAGAGGCTATTTAAAGCTCTCCCACAGCCAGAGAGGTCACCAGCATTAACCCCTGAGGCACCAGACAAGAACATCCATACAGACCATGACACCTTGATTTCCAAATGAAATGCAAAATTTCCTTTCATTGAAAACACCTTGGACCACAGAGCAACAGTCCAGTTCTTTTTCTCCTTGGCACAGGTAAGATGCTTCAGGCGTGGTCTATTGGTCATGAGTGGCATGACACAAGTAATGAGACACTTGTAGCCCATGTCCTGGATAAGTCTGTGTGTGGTGGCTCTTGAAGCAATGACTCCAGCAGCAGTCCACTCCTTCTGAATCTTCCCCAAATTTTTCAATGGGTTTTTCTTAATAATCCTTTCAAGGCTGCGAGTTATCCCGAATGCTTGTGCACCTCTTACTTCCATACTTTTTTCTTCCACTCAACTTTCCATTAATACACACGTGGTCAAAATTGTTGGTATCCCTCATTTAATGACAGAAAAACCCACAATGGTCACACATCACCAAACAGCACAGTGAGTATCTGTGGCCCTCTATACAGGCCACTCACTGATTCCAAGATTGTAGACACCTGTGATGCTAATTAGTGGACACACCGTGATTTAACATGTCCCTTTTGTCACATTATTTTCAGGGGTACCATCATTTCTGTCCAGGCCTATTTCATGAGTTTTATTTTTTTAAATTCCGTGGAAGCATGGTTGAAAAGCAATGTCTGACTTTCATTTGTTCATTTTCATAGATTTTTTATTTATTATTACTTTTGTCAGATTCGAGTTATTTATGTGACCATTGTGGGTTTTTCTGTTATTAAATGAGGAGTACCAACAATTTGACCACATGTGTATGCTTGGATATAGCACTACGAACATCCAGCATTTTTAGCAATGACCTTTTATGGCTAACCCCCCCCCTTGTGGAATGTGTCAATGACTGCCTTCTGGACATCTGACAAGTCAGCAGTCTTCCCCATGATTGTGGTGCCTACTGAAACAGACTAAGGGATCATTTTAAACGCTGAGGCTAAGTGCACACGATCAGGAATAATTGCGTTTTTTTCGCGTTTTTTCCGCGGTTTTCCGCGGTAAAAACGCGATAAAAACGCAAGCATTAAGCATCCTATACATGTTAATTGATTCCGCATGTTTTGGCCACATGTTGCGTTTTTTTCCGCGAAAAAAACGCTTTGCGGAAAAAATAGCAACATGTTCATTAATTTTGCGGAATGTAAGCGGTTCATGTGCGGTGGTACCCAGGGTCTGGAGGAGAGGAGACTCTCCTCCAGGCCCTGGGTACCATATCCCTGGTAAAACAATAATTAAAATAAAAAATAATGATATTCTCACCTTCCGCGGCCCCCGCAGCCTTCCCGCGGCCCCCGCAGCCTTCCCGCCTTCAGCGATGCTCCCGGCAACTTCCGGTCCCAGGAGTGCTTTGCGAGAATCACCCAGATGGCATAGCGGTCTCGCGAGATGTACGTCATCGGTGTGATTTGTCACAAAGCACTCCTGGGACCGGAGTTGCCGGGAGCGTCACTGAGAGGCGGGAAGGCTGCGGGGGCCGCCGGAAGGTGAGAATATCATTATTTATTATTTTTTTTATTATTTTTTACATTAGATCTCTTTACTATTGATGCGGCATAGGCGGCATCAATAGTAAAAAGTTGGTCACACGTGTCAAACACTATGTGTGACTCGTGTGACCAACCTGTCAATCAGTTTTCCAAGCGATGCTACAGATCGCTAGGAAAACGCTAGCATTCTGCAAGCTAATTACGCTTGCAAAACGCTATTATTCTGGCGGGAATCAGCATACAAAAAACGTGCGTATTTCCTGCGGGAGAAGTGCGGGATTGCCGCGGAAATTTCCGCGGCAATTCCGCAACGTGTGAACTTAGCCTTAGGAAGCCTTTGCAGGTGTTTTTGTTAATTATTCTAGTTTACTGAGATAATGACTTTTGGGTTTTCATTGGCTGTAAGCCATAATCGCCAACATTAACAGATATAAAGACGTGAAATAGATCACTCTGTAATATAGGAATTTCACGTTCTGTATTGAAGAAATGAAATAAATTAACATTTTGATGATATTCAAATTTAGTAAAAAGCACTTATACGTTCTGCCTTTTGCAATCTGTTATACTGATGGTCACTCGAAACGTCTTCGCTGTTTGTATTGCATGCACTTTAAATAAATATATTAAAAATATTCTCTGGTTTACTACGAGTGCCAAGTTTGTTTGTTTTTTAACTAACATACCTTAAATTATTGATAGGCGTAGGCAGCCAATAGTCAAATTTTCCCCCCCAAAACATTGCCAACTTATTCTTATTATCCGCAGGGGTCAAATAAACAGACATCCTAGTGAATCATGGAAGAACCAGGTCTCCGCCCCAGTTCATAGATTGGGGGTCCCAAATGCCGCCCCAATTACATCCAGATGCCATAAAAAGGAAATCTATCACCAGGTTTTTGCTTTTTAATTTGAGACCAGTATAATGTGGGGTCAGAGACAAAAAATAAGAGACAACACCCTTCAAAAAGTTTACTGCATCTTCATTTTTTAATCTGCAAATTAATTTATAACATTATCTGATAGTTTAAAATGTTAAGTACTCAGGAAACGTTGGGAGGTATAGCTGGAAAAACAAAAAATAAACTTTAATGCAGACCACTAGATGTCTCCACTGCCTGTAGTCAAATTTACTCCGTCTCTAGCAGAAGAGATGTCAAAACAGAATATGAGTGTTAACCGGTTAAAAAGGAAGTTCCTGCACCTACAAAGCTGGCAGAATGCTGATGAACTGGAATTGGCGACTGAAAAATGTAAAAATGTTACCTTGTAGGGAGACAAGGGGAGCAAGACCATGCTTTCTACAGGTTGTGTGTGAAAAGGAAGGTACACTTGAAAGAAAAAGTGAAAAAAGGGGTAAATTTTGTCAAAGGTTTAGAACTATGTATAGGAGAGTGATCATGACAATGACTAACTTATTTGATTTTCCTCATGGGAAGTCCTAACACTAGAAATTACAGGAAAACAATTGGTTAAACACACAACCCCCCTTCCAAATGAATTATGTGGAACAAATCTCAAAAGTCATGAGAATGTCAGACCCAAGTACTGCGGCTATTTGGAGAGGAGAAAGCATTATTCTGGCGGTTTTCCACTTCATTCCTTTGTGCTGTTATTATGTGACTGAAATGTAACCATTAGAAACTGCTGCTACTTACAAGCTGCTTCAAGGAATACCCCTATTTTATCATAATATATTGCAAACTTTCCAATGTCACAATGTTGTTCTTTCTATTGCTAAAACACCAGTAAAAAAAAAACCTAAAAAAAAAACAAACGTCAAAAAACGTTTAAAAGCAATGGGAAACAATATATCGTGTTGACTTTTCAGCGGGAACATAAAACTTATGTCAGCGATTGCTTCTTTCTGAAGAACAGAGACAAAATATGTACAAAGCTTGATGGATGACTGCCCACTTTATCAAGAGGCCCTGAGGCGCTATGGCCAGACAAGGTCATCAGCCATCACTGAGCACATGGAACATGCGCTTCTCTAGGAGCACAGGTTGTCCAGGCATAAAGGAATAATTAACATAAGGCAAGTGCAATAGTGATGGACACAGATACATGAGGAACCAACTAGTACTAAATATTAACATTTTGCATAATTTGCCCGAAGAACCAAAGATTCCCTTTAAAGGCAATCACGTTCCATAATTAGTGGCAAAATCATTGGATTTTTACTATGATGTTAAAAAATTGCTGCTAAACAATGTAATGTGTGAACATGGGCTCAAAGGTTCTGTTTTCATGCTTTCATTCACCTTCTAAATCTAAATGCATACATCTGTAAAGGGTAATCAATTTCCAGCTAGAAACTCTTTTCGATTGGCTAGCAAAGATTTGGGGTAATGCTGCAGGTTTCCACAGGAGACATTAGCCATACATAAATGTGGCTCTAATTTCACAAGCAATCAGTCCAATCTGAAGATATTTGTTAGGGTTGGTACTAATCGATTTGCACAACTTGATCCAGCAGCCCGGTGAGCAATCGGTGGCAGTCGGACAGAAGCCCCTAGAAGCGCTTTCTCCCTTCTGGCATATGAGACTCTTCTTTTGATTAGTCGTCCTGGAGCGAGGTTACATGTGCATCATGCCAGGCAGACTAATCAAAAGAAGAGGCATGGATGCTGAGGTAGGTGGTTCTCAGGGCAGCTATACGATTGCCACAGATTACTGACCTGGGTGATGGACCGTGCACCAATTCTAATATTTTCCCTTAAAAACAGATGGAGGATGCAGAGGGGAAACCCTTGCACAACCCTTCGTTGTGTAAAAATTTGACTTTTTTTAACCAGCTAGGAGAGCGTAGTTAATCAGATGTAAACACATTTACATCAGAAACGTGGATATTGCAGCAAAAATCGACACCATCTCATAGCGGATCTAGATTTCAGAGTATGGGACAAAGACAGCGCCTCTTAATACTCCGTGCATCTCATTCAAGTGGTTTTATTCAAGTGGGCCGTGGACCAAGACTTGTGCATGAAACTCCTATCTTAATGAATTGCCCTTCAGTACCTACAAGACCCATAGGGACCCCATAATAGCTTTACCAGTTGAATAAGGCTTTAGTAAAAGATTTCACGGCTGTAGAAGTTTTCTCTTCTCTTACTCCATCCTACTGAACCATGACAAAGGTTGGAAGGAGAATCTGTGCATAGATCAGTCCTCTCATGGAAGTTACTGCCTCTACTAAATCCTGACTGGCATAAGCTGAATATTTGTTCATTTAATGATTGCAATGAACATAGATTAATCTATGGGTCAATATTATATATTCAGAAAAGGACACATCGATTAAAAAAAAAATAGATTACATTTCACTACAGTAACAATAAATGGGGATCTATAAAGGGATGTGAACGATTCAGTTCAGCAATTATACAGCACCCTACATCAATAATCCCCATAAACTGCTTCCCATATTCCGGATCTCCACCTGATGGTCTCAATTATATTACACATATCCAGAGTTTACACAAGCTCAACGAGTAAATATGTATTATCAAGGATGTTATACAATATGGGCAGCGGTACAAAGTGCTGAGGATTATGTTATCAGCAATGAATTACTGCATCTCCACAAGTACGAGCTGCAGTGAGCAGCTATACTTTACAAGTGGTCTCTTAGGCACAACACTCCCGTAGTTACACAACAGACTGCGCTGGCTGGACATTACTCAACTGGAACATTTCTTCATTTCCCCTGACTAGTATTACAGCTAACATTTCTGAAACATCTTCGGAACATTTCGTTGGGCCGTTCCTCTGTTACTCCTCCTAGGAAACTCAAAATAATTTGAAATTGTCTCTAAGTAGTATACAATGATGTCCAATCAGAGCTCGACTGCAGCGTTAACTATTTCAGCAGAGCAGACATCCGCGCTGATAAAATACTGATGAACAGTCGATCAGTGGCAGATGATTGGCTGCAGCGGTCAGGCGACCCTGTAAAGTCAAGCGACAAGACTTGGGAATAGCAGCACTGACCCTGCTGGAACGGCGCCACTTGCAAGAGGCAAGTATATAGTTTTTTATTTTCTATGGTGCACTGAATTGATTAGACTGGTGTAAATCCAGTAGTGGACACCCCCCTTTAAGAGATATCCAGTCATTTTAAAGGAGATGTCTCAGACAATGAATTTCCAGTTTCTGGAGGAGGTCCTCCACTTAGAACCACCCTTTTAACCACAGCAGAGAGCTGTTTATCAAGAGTGACTGTTGCTGGAACAGAAAGGGCCCATCGACATATTGCAAAGGTCGGCCGCAGAGGTGATACCACATGTAGCAAGTTTCATTTCTTTCTAGCAATAATGCACTGACGATTTGCTAAAACATGAAAAATTCAACTTTGTCTATGAGCTAAATGCCTAACAAATGTATTTGTCATATATGCCAATAGTGGTTTATGGTGAGGGTGTTGCCTAATAAAAAAAGTGCACTTTTACAGATGTAGGGTATTGCTCACACATGGCAAAATTGCTTTAGAAAATCTCCTCAAAAATGGTGCTGCCATGTCCACCTTTTAAGAAGCCTATGTGGTTCCCTTGTCAGTACAACGAGAACTTCGACTTACTCCACAATTTTTTTTGCAAAACTTGCTTATATAAATCTCTTTATTTTTACAAAAGCTTGTGTTACCAGTAACTTTTTACAGACCTTTGCTTTATCTACGAGCACCTTAAAAGGGTATTCCCATGTAGTAAAATGACATGTTCCTAGTCATTGGAAGACGCAGACATAAGAGGGCCCCTGTGCTGTGCAAAAACAGCCCTTTGCAGTCCAATAATTCATGATAATGCAGAATCCCACCTTCTTTGGAGGTTGTAGTGGCCCCTTTACGTCTCGGGCCCCTGTGCGGCTGCACCAATGGTATGTCCGCCTCTGTTGCTAGTATATAGCTGCACCTTATGATTGAAATGGGACAGCTTACTACCCTAAAAATAAAGGGTTTTAAGCCATTATCCCATGCACAGTGTCACACCTGGTCACTCGGCTGTGCAGGGAACTGCAGCCTGCCATGTGCACTGGAATAGAGCTGCACTGCAGGTCCTTATATCCTTTGAATATCTGGCCTCTTGCTGTGCAGGATGAAACAATGATGGAGGCGATGCAGTACACCAGCGATATGGCCCACAGGCAGGATTGCAGAGTCAAAGAGGGCACCAACCAAAAGTGCTGGCCAATGCTAGCAACATACCATCATTTTATAAGGTAGGAGTAAGCCTTTAATTGAGTTTGCTCAATGGGATCAATATTTAGAGTTGAGAGTCCTCAGTGGTTGATACCTTTTAATGGCTAACTGAAAAGATGGTAACAAATTGCAAGCTTTCGAGACTACTCAGGTCTCTTCATCAGGCAAAGACTAATACAAAATCTCTCAATTCTAAATATTTTTCTATCTACTGGCTAACACGGTACTAAGATATACATCTTTCCTGTATCTCAATGGGATCATAAATTCCTCTTAAGAGCTGCTATGTACAAAACAAACACTAAATAATCCACTTCACCAGTAACACAATGGCAGAAAATATCAAGACAACTGAATAAGTGTCACATTTGCTTAAACAGGAAGCTTCAACCACAAGGGACCAGAACATAATGAAGAAGAGCACATAGGAATGTCGAAATAGGCAAGCGGATGAGAACTAGTGGGTGGAGTAGTCCCAGCCAGTGACCAGAGAGGGCAAGCTACTGCTGGCTCAGCTTTCTGCTCACCACGTGTCTGTCACAACCCACAGCAAAAATTAGGAGTCCTCACAAACAGCAGTGCTGCCTCTCTCCTGTAGAAAACAGCTGGAAAAAAACCTTAATGCGAGAATTCAGAGCAACCTTAGCCAAGAAGTGGTAACAAAAGTGGTCACGAGCTTCCGTCACAATGACAAACCTTCATACAGTTTATGGGTGGAAAGACTATAAAACCAACAGAGTCCAAGGGCTGCGGAGGACAAAGAGCGCACAGCGAGCAAACCTAAACACCTCGTGCCATTGACACAGGCGGCAGTTCATTAAATCAGTTGGCACTGCTGTTGGGACCGAAGACAATAGACGTTAATCATCATTCATACTGGCCCACATCTGCAGACCAAGACGCTAATCTGCTTATACACGGCAACCGGAGCGTTAAACGTTACAGATTGCGAAACCCAAAGTAAAACTACAACACGCCAGATTATGTCTGCTCCATTTACATTTAAGAAAATAAAAAGAATAAATATTTTTATTGTGAATTTTCGTTTCTTTTTACATATTTGATTCCATTATTTATATTTAAAACATAAATAAGTGTAATAATTCCAAGGCATAGAATTGCATTAGCCACTAGCTTCAGAAATATTTTACTAGCCCAAAGGACAATTAACATTTAACCCATAATGACAGGGTGTAATAATACCAACCCCTAAGCAAGCACACAAGTCTAACAAGCCATACACAGCTGTATGTCTTTAAGAGACACTTCATTATTGTGTTTTGGAGCCATGTAACCCGATAAAAGAAAATGGACCTGCTCTTCACCAAATACGACCCATGAAGATCCCCTTGTACCCACGTAGGACTTGTACTAAATCCACAGTCTCCTGGGGGCGCAAGGTTAGAAGCTGTAGTAAAGATCAATTTCTCAGGCATTTTTAGGGAACAATACCTCACTGGCCTTTGTATTAGTTGAACTTTTTTTTTTTTTTTTTTACACTGATTTTTTTTTCTGGCTGAAGAATCCCCATAGCAAAAAAATATCAAAATAAGTTTTTGGGTGGGCACTTTGCATTGCTGATTTTTTTTTTTAAATTTTGGATTTTTTTTCAAGCACAAACACCTCAATCACTGATCTGCCCCTTTTACCCCATGTGGAATAACGCAGCGCCGCATGCAGTACAGGAGTGTGTTATCATAGCAATCAATAGGGAGGTTAGTCGATGACGCTTTTCATGTGGATTTTATAGGCCACAATTCATGTCAAAAAGTGAAAAAAAAAAAAAAAAACAGTAAAAGTAACTATAGAAAAAAATAAATAAAACCGAGAACTACTAATAGACCAGCCGGTGTGAGCCACCACCCGGCGCAGGCCGCAGGACCCCGGCGCAGCCAGGCCAAGGTGGACCCCCCGCGCAGGCCCAGGCCAAGGTGGACCCCCGGCGCAGGCCCAGGCCCAGGTGACCCCCGCGCAGGCCCAGGCCAAGGTGGACCCCCCGGCGCAGGCCCAGGCCAAGGTGGACCCCCCGGCGCAGGCCCAGGCCAAGGTGGACCCCCCGGCGCAGGCCCAGGCCAAGGTGGACCCCGCGCAGGCCCGGCCAGGTGACCCCCAGGCCAGGCAGGCCAAGGTGGACCCCCCCGGCGCAGGCCCAGGCCAAGGTGGACCCCCCCGCGCCGGCCAAGGTGGACCCCCCAGGCCCGGCCAAGGTGGACCCCCCGCAGCAGGCCCGGCCAAGGTGGACCCCCCGGCGCAGGCCCGGCCAAGGTGGACCCCCGCCAGGCCGGCCAAGTGGACCCCGCAGGCCAAGGTGGACCCGCCCGGCCAAGGGACCCGCCGGCCGCAAGGTGGACCCCCCAACAGGCCCGGCCAAGGTGGACCCCCCAACAGGCCCGGCCAAGGTGGACCCCCCGGCAGGCCGGCCAAGGTGGACCCCCGCAGGCCCGGCCAAGGTGGACCCCGGCAGGACCGGCCAAGGTGGACCGCCGGCAGGCCCGGCCAAGGTGGACCCCCGGCAGGCCCGGCCAAGGTGGTCCCAGCGCCCTGCAACGCAACAAAGTAAGAAAATACAAATAAAAGGAAAAGAACAAAGTATAAAACAAGGAGAGGAGAATGACATGTAGTGGCGCCAGCTGAGGGCAGCAGCCCAGCCACATGGAGAGAAAACAGGAAATGGGAACAACGAAACCTGCAGAGAGGAAGAGCCACCAATGTGCTGCAACCGGGAGGAAGCGCGACAGACGTGGCACAGCCGGCAGCTGAGGGTTACGAGGAAACAAAGCTGCTGCAACTGCTGCCCCAGCACGGTGCGACCCTCCATACACACAGCCCACAGTGCTGCCTCCACCCCCACATCTGGATGGACCCGGCCAGCGGCTCCTGGTCACATATGGTCGCCCCCGTCACCTTCCGGGCCTACACACAAGACAAGGGCACGGAGCGGGAAGCTACTCACCGGCATGCACCGTGTCCCGGTACGATATGGCAGTGCAGCGGCGCTCGGGCTGGGGGGGGAGGATGTGTCAGAGATCAGCAGCTGCTCCCTCCATCCGCGTACAAGCAACGCCACCAAATCCCCCACCGAGTCGCCATGGCAACGAGGCGCCCAATGGAACCTCCTCCCACCTTTTTTTTTTCCCGCCTACAGCGTGAGGCACTTGCACGTCTAGCCACGCCCTCTTGTTAACCACGCCCTTTTCATTATCTAGCGCTCAATAGCCACGCCCTTAGACGCGCCACGCCCACTCTGATCACGCTTTCGGTTTACCTCACGGTTGTGCGGTTGGCCGGTACATGCCTTTATAAGGACTCACAGTCCGGTGTCATTAGATACACAGTGGGGCGCCGCTCAGCGCTATGAACACGTCTCCCGGGTTTTTTGGCTGCTTTGTGGGAAATTATTGGCTGACGCACATGTTTGACTCTCCCGCCCCCCCCCGGGCCATGTGACATGTTTTTTTTTCCTATTCGATGACGTGTACGATTAACCCCTTTCAGTAGGCGGGTCCAAAATGAAAAAAAAAAAGTGTGACGCGGGAAATCTGCTGCAGTCAGGCGATGCGTTTCCATGGAGACACATCCCGCTCGGTTTGAGCATGCGCCTGACACGAAGAAGAATGTAGAGCGCGGGCTGGTCACGTGTCAAGGCTGGTCACGTGTCTGTCTGCCCCCCTCCATAACTGTACTGCCTGTGTATGTGTCAGCAGCTGCTGGAACTTTTGTTGTGCTGGGACTTGTAGTTCTAGAAAAAAAAAGTTATGGCTCTTGAAAGAAGGGGAGGAAAAAACAAACGAAAATGCAAAAACAGAAATTGTCCTTGTCAGGATGGGTTTAACCCCTTAATGAACCATGATGTACCTGTACGTGAGCCCGGCCCACCCAGGGCAGGTGCTGGCTGTATTGCCTAGCTGTCAGATTAGCAGCAAGCCGTCAATCACTGACGGCAGCGATCTGACCGGAGGACCAGTGGGCTGATACGGTGGCTGGGAGCAGGCTGACGCCCCCTTGCCAGCCATGGTTTACCTATCACGTCCGGTCACAGGCTGGGCACCGTAATTAGAGACCGGTAGAAGGTGTTGTAGTAGTACCAGCAAAGAAACAATCCCAGGTTCAAAGGGGGCTGAAAAAAATGCAAATCACACCCCCTTTAACTGTGTTAAAACTAAAGAAATTTATAAAAAAAAAAATATCGCAGTGTGCATAAAATTCTTATAAAATCTAAAATTAATTAAAGAGAACCTGTCAGCAGGACTGAGCACAGTAACCTACAGTGTCAGGTCGGTGCCGTTATACTGATTAGGCCGGCGTCACACACAACGACAAAAAATCGGTCCGTTTTAGACGGTCGATTGTCGGATCAAAATGCAAACATCACACATCCTTCTGTCATCCGATTTTCCTTCAAAGATGCGATTTAGTCGCATGTGTGTGTACCTTCTAACATCCGATTTTCATCCGACTTGCGAGATTTTCTCGCAGGCTTGCAAAACTGACATATAATGGATCCAAAAGAATAGTATTTCAATCACAAAAAAAAAGAATAGATATATACACATAGAACACATATATATATATATATACATGTCATTGTGACATGTACATATACGTATATTTATAGTTCCTAGACTTCTACATACTGTTATAGCCGCTAATTCAATTGCCGGCTTCTGTGAAATCACAGAAGCCGACATGAAATGATACATTGTTTCCACACATTTAACCATGTCATTTCCTGTATTTTGATATTTGTTTAGAACTTACAATTACATGAGTGTATTTGTGCAAAATTTCAGACATGTAGGTGTTAATTAAAGGTGTAATTTCGTTGAAAAAAAAATGCGTGGGCTCCCGCTGTATTTTCTCCACCAGACAGACAAAGCAAAGCGAGTGGGGGCAGATAATAACAGCCTAGAGAGGGTACATTTTTTGTGCCCCCCCTGGCTACTAACATCTTCCCCCAAACACCCCAGAAAGGGCAAATCTATAATTAGATTTGCCCTTTCTGGCACTTTGCCCGTCTATTCCCATTGCCCTGTAGCGGTGGCGAATGGGTTAATAATCTCACCTTACTGTCACCTTAGTATTGAAAGGTGACCTTAAGGCAGGTTAATAATTGAGAGCTGTCAATTAGACAACTATCAATTATTAATCCTATTGAAGTAAATTAAAAAACACAGACACATTAATAAAAATTAATTTTAATGAAATAAAAACACATTTTTTTGACCATATTTTATTTTACACTTAATCCGTGCGAAGCCATTGATCTCCTAAAATAAAGATAAAAAAATAAAAAAACATTATTCTTACCTATTCCGCTGATCTGTCACGTCCCACGCTGTAATCCTTCACAAAGGGTTAACTAGCTTTGAGCCAAGCAGTGCAAGTAATCCTGCATGCTCAGCTCAAAGCTCCTGAATGAATAAGTTCCTCTCCTGGCGACAGGAGAGGATGTGTTTCATGAATGAAGCTTAATTGATTGTGTCCACTTTCCCTTTAGGTCAGGTCACTAAAGTTAAATTGCCAATAAATCAATTAAGCTCCATTCATGAATTTATTCCTCTACTTTCACTGGGAGAGTAACTTATTCATTCATGGGGTTAGAGCTAGGAGACAGAATTATCTCCCTGCTAACTGTAACCTGTTAACCCTTTCTGATGGATTACACCGTGGGACCTGACTGTACATCGGATTGGTAAGTATAATTTTGCTTTTTTATTTTATTTTTATTACAGGAAATGGTTTTAGCAGGAAAATAAAATATGGTAAAAAACTGTGTGATTATTTAATTAAACTTATTTTTTATTAAACTGTGTGTGTTTGATTTTTCTTTCATACAATAGTATTAATAATTGATAGTTGTCTAATTGACAGCTCTCAATTATTAACCTGCCTTAAGGTCACCTTTCAATACTAAGGTGACAGTAAGGTGAGATTATTAACCCATTCGCCACCGCTACAGGGCAATGGGAATAGACGGGCAAAGTGCCAGAAAGGGCGAATCTAATTATAGATTTGCCCTTTCTGGGGTGTCTGGGGGCAGATGTTAGTAGCCAGGGGGGGCACAAAAAATGTACCCTCCCTAGGCTGTTATTATCTGCCCCCACTCGCTTTGCTTTGTCTGTCTGGTGGAGAAAATACAGCGGGAGCCCACGCATTTTTTTTCAACGAAATTACACCTTTAATTAACCCCTACATGTCTGAAATTTTGCACAAATACACTCATGTAATTGTAAGTTCTAAACAAATATCAAAATACAGGAAATGACATGGTTAACTGTGTGTAAACAATGTATCATTTCATGTCGGCTTCTGTGATTTCACAGAAGCCGGCAATTGAATTTGCGGCTATTACAGTATGTAGAAGTCTAGGAAATATAAATATATATATATATATATACATGTCACAATTACATATATATATATATATATATATATATATATATATATATATGTATTCTATGTGTGTATATCTATTCTTTCTAGTCTTTATTAAAGCTGTTAGTGTGATTTTACAGTATAGCCGGGATGAATTGCCGGCTTTTCTAAAGGACACCGATGCGATTTCATCGCAAGTCACACAGTGTGGTCCGTTTGTAATCAGATTTTTCATCGCTCCCATAGACTTGCATTGGCGATTGTCGACCGACAATCGGTGACAATCGCAGCATGCTGCGATTGTACACGGACGTTTAAAACGGACCACAAAAAATCGGATACTGGGAGCTGCTCCATAGATTAACATAGGTCCGACTGCAATGCGATTTTTCATCGCATTGCAGTCGTCCGATTCTGTCGCCAGTGTGACGCCGGCCTTACAATGATACCTGGTGATGAAATCCGTCTTGTGGTTGTTGTGTAATCTTCATTTTCAGTTAATGAGATTCTCGTGCTTCGGGCGGCCTGTCTGCGGGGCTTCATGTGGGGCTCTGCTTACATATTCATCAGTATGGGCATCCAGCAAAATGGCATTTATCACTTACCGATAGATGCTGCATGTGCCGTAGCTGGAGCTCCCTCCAGCCTCATGTTACTCTAAGACCTTATTTGTATTGTTACGTGTGATTAATAAAACATATTGAACATAAAGTCACCCGAATAATCAACTCCTGTCTGATTACACTGAACTCATCTTTGGCTTCCAACCAAAAATTAACTATAATAAAGAGAGGAGCCCCTTTCTCATTTTTGTTTAAGGGTTACCTCTTTCTATGAATACCCTTGCTTTGGGACTAGCACCATATTCTCATTCTTTCACTTTTTTAAAGGGAATCTGTCACCTCATTTTTCACCTATAAGCTGCGGCCACCTACATTAGGGGCTTATCTACAGCATTCTATAATGCTGCAGATAAGCCCCCGATGTCACCTGAAAGATAAGAAAAATGAGTTATAATCACCCAGGGGGTGGTCCGATGCGGTCCGGTCCAATGGGCGTCACAGGTCCGAGTCAGGCGCCTCCCATCTTCATGCAATGACGTCCTCATCTTTGCTTCTGTCACGGCTCCTGCACAGGCGCACTGATCTGCACTGTTGAGGGCAGAGCAAAGTACTGCAGTGCGCAGGCGCCAGGCCTCTCTGACCTTTCCCAGCGCCTGCGCACTGCAGTACTGTACTCTGCCCTCAACAGTGCAGATCAGTGTGCCTATGCAGGAGCCGTAACAGAAGCAAAGATGAGGACGTCATCGCTAGAAGATGGGAGGCGCCAGATCCGGACCGCGACACCCATCGGACCGGACTGCATCAGACCACTCCCGGGTGAGTATAGTATAACTCGTTTTTCTTATCTTTCAGGTTACATCGGGGGCTTATCTACAGCATTACAGAATGCTGTAGATAAGCCCCTGATGGCGGTGGCTGCAGCTTATATACGAAAAATGGGGTGACAGATTCACTTTAAAGGGTTATTCACATCATCCCAGTAGGGTTTCATTACGTAGCCATTGCAAAAATAAGCACATTGGCAATGTGTGTGCTGTTTAAACTACTCTCTGTACCTCAATTTCTCGTTTTTATTTTATTTATTGTTCTTTTCCAAGTGGACTTGCCGCTGCTGACATCTATAAGGTTGGCAAACGTGCGGTGCTTACAAGCTCCGTACTGTTGAGCTTGTAAGCACTGCAGTGAGGTTGGTCTGGAGCGTGCAGTGAAAAGGCCGCCTACAGCAGCATTGAAGTGCACGTGTTAAGGGCCCAGCAACCTCACACGCACCAAACAGCAGGCCACCCCTACAAACCGACTGGGAGCGGTCACTTCTAACTTTTTTTTTTTACAATGACACTTGGGCTGAAAGGTTAAAACTTTTTCCCCGTACCTTGTTTTTAAATTAAATAAGTTTCTGCTGAGTCAATTAGTCCCCGGACCCCCACCCCAAACCCGGAAAGGGGGCACTCTATGGGAAAACGACATGGGGAATTTGCTGGTCAAAATGGGGGTTTAGGCAGATATTTGGAACTAAGGCTACTTTCAACTTTTGTTTTTTTTTTCGCAGCCATCGTGCCACATGAAACCATTAAAAAAACGCATGCAAAACCTTATAAAAAAACTGCATATAAGTTGCATCGCGGGGCATTACGACCAAAAAAAAGCAGTGTTTTGCGATTTTTAAACATTTTTGTATGCGTTTTCGCGGCCATGGGTTGTCTACTGTCACATTACACAAATCTGTCTCTATCTCTCTTCTCACATCTTCTCTATCATATCTGCTCTATCTCTGTCTCTATTATCTCTTCTCTACCTGTCTCATCATCCGCTATGATATTTTTCTCTATCACTCGTCTCTATCATCTCTGTCTCTATCATCTCGTCTATCACTCTGTCTCTATCATCTCGTCTCTATCTCTGTCCTATCCCTGCTCATCATCTTTTTCTCTATCACGTC
>JARQOD010000005.1:515574743-515710802 GCA_033576555.1 Oophaga sylvatica
GGGCCTCCGGACCCTCAGGGCCAGGTTTGCCCGGGTGAGTTCTGTGGAAGGTCCGCACCAAACGATCTGCGTTAATGTCAGACGCAGGAACCCACGTCCTCTCCTCTGGACCATACCCCTTCCAATGCACCAAGTACTGAAGGGACCGGCGATTCAGACGTGAGTCAATGATCTTTGACACTTGAAACTCCAAGTTACCATTGACCACCACTGGAGGAGGAGGTAGAGGTGATGGTATGACTGGTGCCACGTACCTCTTAAGTAATGACTTGTGGAACACATTGTGGATTTTAAACGTAGGAGGGAGGTCCAGACGAAATGCCACAGGATTAATTATGGAACTGATCCTGTACGGCCCGATGAATCTGGGGCCCAACTTCCAGGAGGGAACTTTAAGTTTTATATTCCTGGTAGACAACCATACCAGATCGTTCACATTAAGATCTGGACCAGAAACTCTCCTCCTATCAGCCATACGTTTATAACGGTTCCCCATAGCACTCAGATTATTCAATACACCTCTCCACACTGAAGCAAGTGACGACGAGAAACGCTCCTCCTCAGGAACCCCAGAAGGGCCCCCCCCATTGAATGTACAAAACTGGGGATGAAAACCATATGCCCCAAAAAACGGGGACTTACCAGTGGACTCGCTCCGCCTGTTGTTAAGAGCGAACTCTGCCAGAGGCAAGAAAGAAGACCAGTCCTCCTGGTTCTCTGAGACAAAACACCGAAGATAAGTCTCTAGGCTTTGATTCAGACGCTCTGTCTGACCATTGGTCTGCGGATGAAAAGCCGAGGAAAATGACAATTGCATCCCCCGACGTAAACAAAATGCCCTCCAAAACTTGGACACAAACTGAGACCCCCTATCTGACACCACATCAGAAGGCAACCCATGAAGTCTCACAATCTCCCCAATGAACACCTGCGCCAGAGTTTTAGCATTAGGGAGGGCAGGAAGAGCAATGAAATGTGCCATCTTACTGAACCTGTCAACAACCACCAGTATGACAGTCTTCCCTGACGACTGAGGAAGGTCCGTGATGAAGTCCATAGACAAATGAGTCCATGGACGCTCCGGAAGTTTCAAGGGTAAGAGGGTCCCAGACGGACGGGTATGAGGGGTCTTAGAGCGAGCACAAACCCCACAGGACGCGACAAAAGTTAAAACATCTTTATTAACGTTAGGCCACCAAAACCGGCGAGAAAGGAGATCTAAAGTAGCCTTACTCCCTGGATGTCCTGCTAAAGCAGAATTATGATGTGCCTCAATAACCTTTTGTCTCAACTGATTTGGGACAAACAGTCTCCCTGGAGGTCCTGCAGGGGCGTCCCCCTGAGCCTCTAACACCTCCTCCTCAAGCTCAGAACATACAGCCGACACTACCACCCCCTCCTGAAGGATAGGAATCGGGTCATCCATTTTCCCGGCCCCTGGGAAACTGCGAGACAAGGCATCCGCCTTAACATTCTTAGATCCAGGGCGATAAGTGAAAACAAAATTAAACCTGGTAAAAAACAACGACCATCGAGCTTGTCTGGAATTCAGACGCTTAGCAGATTCCAAATACAGCAGGTTCTTGTGATCAGTAATGACGGTGACCGGGTGGACTGCCCCCTCCAAAAAGTGACGCCATTCTTCAAAAGCCAACTTAATGGCCAAAAGTTCCCTATTGCCGATATCATAATTCCTTTCGGCGGACGACAATTTTTTAGAAAAGAAAGCGCACGGATGCCATTTACCAGGGGGCGGACCCTGGGACAATATTGCACCCACCCCTACGTCAGACGCGTCCACCTCCACAACGAACGGCTGTGATGCATCTGGTTGGATGAGAACGGGTGCCGAAGCAAAACATTTTTTCAAAGAGGAAAAAGCTTGGCAAGCTTTGTCCGACCATTTAGAAAAATCCGTCCCTTTTCTTGTCATGTCAGTGAGAGGTTTGACAACAGATGAGAAATTACAAATAAATTTCCGGTAGTAGTTAGCAAACCCCAGAAAACGCTGCAGAGCCTTAAGATCCTCTGGCTGATCCCATTCAAGCACTGCTCTCACCTTTTCAGGGTCCATACGGAAACCGGAGGCTGACACCAAGAAACCCAAAAACTGAAGTTCCTGTACGGCGAATACACACTTTTCCAGTTTGGCGTATAGTTTATTGTCTCGCAAGATCTGCAACACCTGTCTCACATGCTCCTGGTGAGACACAAGATCTGGTGAGTAAATTAAAATGTCATCCAAATATACGACCACAAACAGCCCCACCAGATGACGAAAAATGTCATTAACAAAATGTTGGAATACTGCTGGTGCAGTAGTCAGACCAAAAGGCATGACAAGGTTCTCATAATGTCCCTCCGGCGTGTTAAACGCCGTTTTCCACTCATCCCCCTCTTTTATCCTAATCAGATTATACGCCCCCCTGAGATCCAATTTAGAGAACAATTTGGCGCCAACAATTTGATTGAAGAGATCAGGAATCAGAGGGAGTGGATACGGATCTCGAACAGTAATCCGATTAAGTTCGCGGAAATCCAAGCAAGGGCGTAGGCCTCCATCTTTTTTCTTCACAAAGAAGAACCCCGCGGCCACTGGGGAAGATGAAGGTCTAATATGCCCTTTGGCCAGACTTTCCGAAATATAATCTTTCATAGCCTGCCTCTCAGGACCAGAAAGGTTATATAACCTAGCTTTAGGTAACTTAGCATCAGGAAGTAAATTAATAGAGCAGTCATACACGCGATGAGGAGGCAACTCCTGACACCCCTCCTCAGAGAACACATCCCCAAAGTCCTCCAAAAAAGGAGGCAAAGTACTAGGCACGACCGCACTGATGACTGTGTTCATGCAGTTACTTTTGCAAAACTCACCCCATTGGCTTATATCTCTGGACTGCCAATTAATCACAGGGTTATGTTTAACCAACCAAGGAAGTCCCAACACAATAGGAGTAGGTAGACCCTCCAACACATAACAAGATAATAGTTCCCTATGTATTGCCCCTACCCGAAGGTCAATGTTATGAACCTCATGAACAAAGCTACCTTGGCCGAGAGGCCTGGCGTCAATGGAGAATATAGGGATCGGTTTGACCAATACACTCAGATGCATACCTTGAGCCTGAGCAAACTGAGAGTCAACCAGATTAGCCCCGGACCCACTATCAAGAAGAACAGAAAATCTCTCCACTCTCGTACCAACCACCACCTCCACTGGTACAAGGAACTGAGAAGAACTAGCGGACGAAATACATACTCCCAGGTTGTCGTCCACCACACAACCTGGGATTAACAGTTTTCCGGCGACTTTTTGCTCAACAAGGCACGGGATGGACATCCCTCAACAAAATGTCCCTCTTTCCCGCAGAAGAAACACCTTCTAGTCCTGCGGCGTACCGCCAATCCCTCCTACGAAATGATGTTCCTCCCAACTGCATAGGCTCCTCCGAACAGACAAGGGGAACCTCAACATAAGGGACTTTAGTAGTAGGTGGAGTAACAACAGGGGCGGAGTTACCTCGCACCTCTCCCGGAGCCGTCTATCAGTACGGATAGCTAGGGCCATAGCAGCCTCCAGTGATGGAGGAGAATCATACTGAGCCAAAACGTCCTTTAATTTGTCAGAAAGCCCATGACAAAACTGGCTTCTAAGAGCTGGGTCATTCCACTGAGTATCTGTGGCCCATCTACGGAACTCAGAAGCAAATTCCTCCGCCGGACGATCTCCCTGCTGTATCTTACGTAATTTTGTCTCAGCAAGAGAGACCCGATCTGGGTCATCATATACCAAACCCAGGGCAGTAAAAAATCGATCTACTGACTGTAGAGCCGGGGATCCCGGAGGAAGGGAGAAGGCCCAGGATTGAGGGTCCCCTTGTAGGAGCGAGATAACAATTCCCACTCTCTGCTCTTCACTCCCTGATGATCGAGGCCGAAGCCGAAAATACAATTTACATGCTTCCCTGAAGGTAAAAAATTTGTCTCGCCCACCAGTGAACCTGAGAGCTACTTTAGGTTCAAATCTGGTTTGCTCCGAGGGAGACAAAACTTTGGACTTAATGTCCGTCAGCTCCATGGATAATCCCTGCAACTGCAGAGCCAGCTGGGCTACTGGATCCATGGCAACTGGGAATAATTTTATGGGCCAGTGAAAATGTCACGCGGTCTTATGATATGTGTACGATGTCAGTAAACTATTCTTAAAAGAACAACACTCTATACAACATATAGATTAGCAACATCAGCATGTAAATATAGAATAGATTTACCTGACACGATATCCGTTGAACTCAGGGTTAATCTTGAGGACTTGATACACTGTCACAGGAAAGAGGAGGACCGGGGGTCTAACCTGACCCTAAACTGGGGTCCTAACTAATCCCTCACCTTGGAGGTACTGATAATGGTTCAGAGGTCCAAGTCTCCAGCCTAACCCTGTCTCCTATCAGTCCCTGAACCCTGTAATCAGTCCTAAGAAGGATTCTGATTACCACCAAAGGGATATGGGCTGATCTCTGCTAAATACACAGATTAGACATATAAGACAGACTGGAGAAAACACAGACTTGCATACACACTCAAACACAGAAGGAACATAAATGATCTGGGATATTAAACTCTAAGCAAGGTGAGCTTAAAACAACTAAGGAGCTCTTTAACTTAAGTCTATACAGATACAATCCTATCTGTGGTCTGCATGAAGAATTTCACTGGCAACTCCCAACACAGACAACCAGAGATTTAAAGGAAACCAATCAACAAATAATTAATTGCAGCCGGGAGAAACTGCACCCAGTCCCAGGACTGAGCACAGACAGAATTAACTCCCTAACTGCCAAACACAAAGAAACAGCAACTCAGCTGTGAGAAGTCAGAATGTGCAACCGCGACGATCTTCGTGGCGATGCACACATGACACCTGCAGTGCCAGACGTGTCCTCCTGCTTAAGCCAGTACATGCCCGGGCCCGTGTGAAGTTTGCTAGAGAGCATTTGGATTATCCAGAAGAGTATTGAGAGAATGTCATTTGGTCTGATGAAACGAAAGTAGAACTGTTTGGTAGAAGCAAAACTCGGCGTGTTTGGAGGAGACAGAATGCTGAGTTGCATCCAAAGTACACCATACCTACTGTGAAGCATGGGGGTGGCAACATCATGCTTTGGGGCTCTTTCTCTGCAAAGAGACCAGAATGACTGATCTGTGTACATGGAAGTATAAATGGGTCCATGTATCGTGAGATTTTGAGTGCAAACCTCCTTCCATCAGCAAGGGCATTGAAGATAAAACGTGGATGGGTCTTTCAGCATGATAATGATCCCAAGCACACTGCCAGGGCAGTGGCTTCATAAGAAGTATATTAAGGTCCTGGAGTGGCCTAGCCAGTCTCCAGATCTCAACCCCATAGAAAACCTTTGGAGGGATTTGAAAGTCCTTGTTGCCCAGCGACAGACCCAATACATCACTGCTCTAGAGGAGATCTGCATGGAGGAATGGGCCAACATATCACCAACAGTGTGTGCCAACCTTGTGAAGACTTACAGAAAACGTTTGACCTCTGTCATTGCCAACAAAGGATATATAACAAAATATTGAGATAAACTTTTGTTAATGACCAAATACATATTTTCCACCATAATTTGAAAAATAAATCTTGCCAAATCAAACAAGGTGATTTTCTGGATTTGTTTTCTCATTTTGACTCTCATAGTTGTGGTCTACCTATGATGTCAATTACAGGCCTCGCTCATCTTTTTAAGTGGGAGAACTTGCACAATTGGGGGCTGACTAAATACTTTTTTCCCCACTGTAATTGTTGTGCCTTTTCTGGGTGACTGCCAGCTGCTATTTTTAGTCTGGGGTGGTCAATATCCATGACCCCTTAACAGACTGAGAATACCAACCCCCAGATGTCTTCTTTATCTAGGCTGGTTGTCAAAAATGGGGGGGTCACAACGCAGTTTTTTTTAAATTATTTGTTTAAATAATTAAAAAAATTGGAGTGGGGACCCCTCTATTCTTGATAACCAGCCTAGCTGACGCTGACAGCTGTGAGTTTCAGCTGCCAGCTGTCAGGTTCGCCTGGCTGGTTATCAAAAATACAGGAGAACCCATACCAGTTTATTTATTTATAGCGCAGGCGGCGGGTGAGGAATACTCCCATCAGCCGCTGTCTGCTCTCACTGTTATTAGCGACAGCAGGTGTAGCCTGATGGGAGTAAAAGGCTACTTCACCCGGATTGATATGCTGTTCTTCACTTAATCCTTTGGTATGTATCTGCCCTCCTGGGTCCGGAGGACTAGAACGTGCATCCACATACTGTAGTGCTGTCAGCCCATTTTTGTTTTTCTTAGATTATTTTGATCAGACTTTGATCAGAGTGTGGTCCGAGTGTCATCTTGTACATGGAGAGAAAAAAAAAAGTTTCTCCATCTTCTCCACTCTGACAGTCCGTGAAAATCGGACTGCACTCGGAAGTCATCACAGTTTTTTCATGAACCCATAGACTTAAATTGCTCGGATCAAAAGGGACATGTCTCTACAATTTTCCATGGACCACTCGGTCTATGAAAAATCACAGACATATGAATGGCCCCATAAACTATCACAGTAAGGGCGCAGTCAGACGGCCGTAGAGCAAGGACGACGATCGCACCACAACGCACGGACTGGCCGGCGGCTCTTTTCACCTGAACGTATCAGCATGTATTTCTATGCAGCTGTCATGCTCTGGTCAGAAGAGCCGCCGGCCAGTCCGTGCACTGTGTTATATGGCCGTCTGAATGCGTCCTTTCTAGAGAACCATGCATTTCACTTGTACAAGAAAATCAGATGTCTGAATGAGGACTAAGAAGAACGAAGATGGGGCAGACACGTAAAATAAAACTCAAATGCTAATTCGGGTCTTCAAAACATAGACATGTGAACGGCCCCATAACTATAAGGGCTATGTGTTCATCCGGATAACACGCTGTCTGAGTGAGGCCTTAGTGATCTGCCATATTCCTTCCTGAATCTATGATCAGAAACAAGAATGATCTGACTTTGACCTTATCTGTTACAAAATTCCCTTTGATCTATGGAGAAACAAGTCTATCGTGTACTGTAAGCGTGCGCGTTCCTGAAAGAGTCACGTTACAGACACTCGGCAAAAAGCTGGAATATTACGTTACCTTGTATGACCTTGGCGTTTATCAGCTAAAAATATCCATTATCCCCAGAACTGTTGTACATCCCACATTACTTTCTGCAAATGTCATAAAGGTTTACATTACGCCGGCCCTGGACGGGTCTGTCTTCTATCCATAAACCAATTTACAATCCTCTCTCCGGAAGTCAAGAGCTCTCGAGCAGTCGCCTGCGAGAGGCAAAAATCTATTTCAATTGCAAACCTAATATGATGTAAAAAAAAAAACGGCGGCGGATTTAGAATACCTCTTCATTATGTGACAAAACCCCTTTGTGATGGTAAGTAAGAAAGTGGCCTCTTATGTTGATAGCCCCGGCCTGCCTCTCTCCAATAGCCGCCATTGTGTCAGGAAACACCTCATTTTCCACTTTCCTCCGCTTCTCCTCATCATCCCCACTCATCTTCTTTTTACACAATCACTTAATCTGTGAATTCCTGACACGGACCCCCCCACCCGGTAACTTCACCCCCTAATCCCTTCACTTCTGCATAATTATCTCCGGCTGCTGAACATTAATATTACGACATTTGCTATGACGATCAATTGCGATTACCGACGTCTGGCTGCCTCGTGTAAAGCCAAATGTAAAAATATACAGCATTTTTTTTTTCGGGAGAATGACGTGACAAATCAATTATCTATACTGTGCATCCGTTCCAGCTGGCTTAATCCCCCATCAACCGCAATAATTTATTAACGGAGGGATGAGAAAAAGACATGAATCAGTTTAATGTGCTATAAGTAGGGCATAGCCATGGAAACGGGATGCAGAATTGGGTTTTATCTTGTGTTTATGTGTAGAAGAATTCCCATCTAACCTCAGAGACAAAGAAATGACCAAGTCTGTAAATGTAATGATAGTCTATATTTTATATGGTCTCATTGACATGCTTTATATATCGTTTTAATTAGTGGGGACCAGAAATTCCAGAACAGTCTGTAAAAATAGGTCCCTTTTTTTGCCCTGTCCATAAAAAAAAAAAAATTTAAGGCGTTCATGATTTTTTTGAAGCTGGAAAAACTTACCGTATACAGACTATATTGATTATAATTATCGTAATTTTACTGTTAACAGTGAATGCAGCTGATCTCTTTTTATCAGAATTATGGGATGTAAGTATATGTTAATTATAAGGATTTATTATGATCTTCCAAGGTGTCCGTAAAAAATACTGTCTGTTCGTGATTTTTTGATAAACTGAAGGGGATACAAAAAAAAAGGCAAATAAACAATGAAAAAAACAAAAACAAAGCTGCAGTACCACACGTGACCACTAGATGGCCATATGGTTTAAAAATGTGTTGAATTACGTAGATTGGATGCTACACTAGGGCAGGATTTGTATATACTGCTAAAAAGTGCAAAGTTTGAGTCCAACTGCATTAATTGCATTACTTACATTTTAAAAGGAACCTGTTATTACATTCATGCTGCCGAAAACCACGGGAAACCAAAATCTGAAGCAGGCTGACTGTTCACAGCCTTGTATATCGTAGTCTGAAATGCTGTAGCGTTCAGAGAAAGCATAGCTGAAAAGTCGGCCAGGGACTATCATGAGAGTCGAGACTAGTGCGGTGCTGCCCCTGCCGTCCTCTCCTCTCCCTGCTCCAGCTGGTTGACAGGTCTCTCACTGTGTACTTAGGGTGAGACCTATTTGTGGTGTGGGGTGAAGCTGTCACCAGACTAGTGTCCACTCTCCCAATAGTCCTGCAGCCAGGGTCAGACAGGGAGAAAAAAAAACAGCCCTGGCACACAAACCCTACCAGCCCACATACTGTAACATCCACTAGCCCAGATCAGTGAATTTTGCTTTACTTGGTTATGCCCCTCACCACTTTCTAACAAACAGGCAATCTCTACATGTGTTGTGGCTGTCGAACAGCTGCAAAACATGTAGTAGTGGGACTCGAACATATTTTTCGAGCTTGCCAAAGTCACTCGGTTACCACCTGAGCATGCTCAGATAATACCTTATCCCAGCACGTTCGCTCATCACTAATCATTATCCATTTGTAGAAGCCATCCTTTTTTCAACTTCAGCTTTTTTACAGATTTGTTATATTTGCATCAAGAATTTGTTGAAATTTGATTGAATCCATTCTTCCCTCTAACCGTGAAATGTTCCCCGTGCCATTGACTGCAACACAACCCCAAAGCATGACTGATTCACACCCATGCTTAACCCCTTAAAGACCAAGCCATTTTGTAGGTTAAAGACCAGGCCAATTTTTACAATTCTGACCACTGTCTCTTTATGAGGTTATAACTCTGGAACGCTTCAAAGGATCTTGGCGATTCTGAGATTGTTTTCTCGAGACATATTGTACTTCATGATAGTGGTAAAATTTCTTCAATATAACTTGCGTTTATTTATGAAAAAAACGGAAATATGGCAAAAAGTTTGAAAATTTTGCAATTTTCAAATTTTTAATTTTTATGCCATTAAATCAGAGAGATATGTCACAAAAATTAGTTAATAAATAACATTTCCCACATGTCTACTTTACATCAGCACAATTTTGGAACCAAAATTTTTTTTTGTTAGGAAGTTATAAGTGTTAAAAGTTGACCAGCAATTTCTCATTTTTCCAACAAAATTTACAAACCCATTTTTTTTAGGGGCCACCTCACATTTGAAGTGAATTTGAGGGGTCAATATGACAGAAAATACCCAAAAGTGACACCATTCTAAAAACTGCACCCCTCAAGGTGTTTAAAGCCACATTCAAGAAGTTTATTAACCCTTTAGGTACTTCACAAGAATTGAAGCAATGTGGAAGGAAAAAATTAACATTTAACTTTTTTTCCCAAAATTTTTCTTTCGACACAATTTTTTTAACATTTTGTCAAGGGTATCAGTAGAAAATGAACCACAATATTTGCTGTACAATTTCTCTGAGTACAGTGATACCCATGTGTGGGGGTAAACCACTATTTGGCTGCATGGCAGAGCTCGGAAGGGAAGCAGTGCCATTTGACTTTTTTGGCTGGAATTGAGATTGGACGCCATGTCGCATTTGGAGAGTCCCTGTGTGCCTAAACAGTGGAAACCCCCCACAAGTGACCCCATTTTGGAAACTAGACCCCCCAAGTAACTTATCTAAATGTGTAGTGAGAGCTTTGAACCCCCAAGGGCTTCACAGAAGGTTATAACGTAGAGCCGTAAAATTAAAAAATCATATTTTTTCCACAAAAATGATCTTTTCATCCCAATTTTTATTTTCCAAAGGATAAAAGGACCCCAAAAGTTATTGTGCAATTAGTCCTGAGTACGCTGATACCCTATATGTGGGGGTAAACCACTATTTGGGCGCATGGCAGAGCTCGGAAGGGAAGCAGCGCCATTTGACTTTTTTGGCTGGAATTGAGATTGGACGCCATGTCGCATTTGGAGAGCCCCTGTGTGCCTAAACAGTGGAAACCCCCCACAAGTAACCCCATTTTGGAAACTAGACCCCCAAGGAACTTATCTAGATGTGTAGTGAGAGCTTTGAACCCCCAAGGGCTTCACAGAAGGTTATAACGTAGAGCCGTAAAATTAAAAAATCATATTTTTTCCACAAAAATGATCTTTTCATCCCAATTTTTATTTTCCAAAGGATAAAAGGACCCCAAAAGTTATTGTGCAATTAGTCCTGAGTACGCTGATACCCCATATGTGGGGGTAAACCACTATTTGGGCGCATGGCAGAGCTTGGAAGGGAAGCAGCGCCATTTGACTTTTTTGGCTGGAATTGAGATTGGACGCCATGTCGCATTTGGAGAGTCCCTGTGTGCCTAAACAGTGGAAACCCCCCACAAGTGACCCCATTTTGGAAACTAGACCCCCCAAGGAACTTATCTAAATGTGTGGTGAAAGCTTTGAACCCCCAAGGGCTTCACAGAAGGTTATAACGTAGAGCAGTAAAATTAAAAAATCATATCTTTTCCACAAAAATGATCTTTCCACCCCCAATTGTTATTTTCCAAAGGGTAACAGGACCCCAAAAGTTATTGTGCAATTTGTCCTGAGTATGCTGATATCCCATATGTGGGGGTAAACCACTATTTTGACGCATGGCAGAGCTGGAAAGGGAAGGAGCGCCTTTTTCAAATGCAGATTTTGATGGAATGGTCTGCGGGTGTCATGTCACGTTTGGAAAGCCCCTGATGTGCCTAAACAGTAGAAACCCCCCACAAGTGACTCCATTTTGGAAACTAGACCCCCCAAGGAACTTATCTAGATGTGTGGTGAGCACTTTGAACCCCCAAGTGCTTCACAGAAGTTTATAACGTAGAGCCGTGAAAATAAAAATATCATATTTTTTTCCACAAAAATAATCTTTTTGCCCACAAATTTTTATTTTTATAAGGGTAACAGGAGAAATAGGACCCCAAAAGCTATTGTGCAATTTGTCCTGAGTACGCTGATATCCCATATGTGGGGGGGAACCACTATTTTGACGCATGGCAGAGCTGGAAAGGGAAGGAGCGCCTTTTTCAAATGCAGATTTTGATGGAATGGTCTGCGGGTGTCATGTCACGTTTGGAAAGCCCCTGATGTGCCTAAACAGTAGAAACCCCCCACAAGTGACTCCATTTTGGAAACTAGACCCCCCAAGGAACTTATCTAGATGTGTGGTGAGCACTTTGAACCCCCAAGTGCTTCACAGAAGTTTATAACGTAGAGCCGTGAAAATAAAAATATCATATTTTTTTCCACAAAAATAATCTTTTTGCCCCCAAATTTTTATTTTTAGGCTGGAGTCACACTAGCGACAAAATCGGACGACTGCAATGCGATGAAATATCGCATTGCAGTCGGACCAATGTTAATCTATGGAGCAGCTCCCACCATCAGATTTTTTGTGGTCCGTTTTAAACGTCCGAGTGCAATCGCAGCATGCTGCGATTGTCACCGATTGTGGGTCGACTATCGCCAATGCAAGTCAATGGGAGCGATGAAAAATCGGATTACAAACGGACCGCACGTGTGACTTGCGATTAAATCGCACCGGTGTCCTTTAGAAAAGCCGGCAATTCATCCCCGGCTATACTGTAAAATCACACTGACAGCTTTATTAAAGAATAGAATCAATACATATACACACATAGAATACATATATATATATATATATATATATACATGTCATTGTGACATATATATATATACATATATTTATAGTTGTTACACTTCTACATACTGTAAAAGCCGCTAATTCAATTGCCGGCTTTTGTGAAATCACAGAAGCCGACATGAAATGATACATTGTTTAGACACAGTTAACCATGTAATTTCCTGTATTTTGATATATGGTTTGAACTTACAATTACATAAGTGTATGTGTACAAAATTTCAGACATGTAGGGGTTAATTAAAGGTGTAAATTCGTTGTAAAAAAAATGCGTGGGCTCCCGCTGTATTTTCTCCACCAGACAGACAAAGCAAGCGAGTGGGGGCAGATAATAATAGCCTAGGGAGGGTACATTTTTTTTGTGCCCCCCCTGGCTACTGACATCTGCCCCCAGACACCCCAGAAAGGGCAAATCTAATTAGAGATTTGACACATTTTTTTCACAACGAATTTACACCTTTAATTAACCCCTACATGTCTGAAATTTTGTACAAATACACTTATGTAATTGTAAGTTCAAACCATATATCAAAATACAGGAAATTACATGGTTAACTGTGTCTAAACAATGTATCATTTCATGTCGGCTTCTGTGATTTCACAAAAGTCGGCAATTGAATTAGCGGTTATTACAGTATGTAGAAGTCTAGGAACTATAAATATATATATATATATATACACATGTCACAATGACATGTGTATATATATATATGTGTTCTATGTGTATATATCTATTCTTTCCATTGTGATTTAAATACTATTCTTTTGGATCCATTATATGTCAGTTTTGCAAGCCTGCGAGAAATTCTCGCAAGTCGGATGAAAATCGGATGTGACAACTACGGTCAGATGCGACTAAATCGCATCAACTACAAAAAATCGGATGCTAGTCGCATCAATGTTCATGAAATTTTAATCCGATTATCGACCAACTAAAACGGTCAGATTTTTTACTCGGTGTGTGTGACTCCAGCCTTATAAGGGTAACAGGAGAAATAGGACCCCAAAAGCTATTGTGCAATTTGTCCTGAGTACGCTGATATCCCATATGTGGGGGGAACCACTATTTTGACGCATGGCAGAGCTCGGAAGGGAAGGAGCACCGTTTTTAAATGCAGACTTTGATGAATGGTCTGCGGGTGTCATGTCACGTTTGGAAAGCCCCTGATGTGCCTAAACAGTAGAAACCCCCCACAAGTGACTCCATTTTGGAAACTAGACCCCCCCAAGGAACTTATCTAGATGTGTGGTGAGCACTTTGAACCCCCAAGTGCTTCACAGAAGTTTATAACGTAGAGCCGTGAAAATAAAAATATCATATTTTTTTCCACAAAAATAATCTTTTTGCCCCAAATTTTTATTTTTCTAAGGGTAACAGGAGAAATAGGGCCCCAAAAGCTATTGTGCATTTTGTCCTGAGTACGCTGATACCCCATATGTGGGGGGGAACCACTGTGATCGCCTTACTGCGATCTTTGGGAGGCACAATGAACAAATCCACAAAAGGTGAAGAATTGGTTTTCTTTTTTACGCCGTTCCTCGTGCGATATTAGTGATTAGGCGACTTTATTCCTCGGATCGGTGCGATTACAGCGATACCAGATTTAACTCTTTTTTCATGTTTAGCTTCTGTCACACACTAAAAGATGCTTTTTTTTGGAATAATTTTTTGTAAGAAATTTTTGCATCGCCGTATTTTGAGAGCTATAATTTTTCCATATTTCTGCCGACAGAGTTATCTGCGGGCTTATTTTTTGCGGGACGAGCTGCCGTTTTTATTGCTACCATATTTAGGCACATAACGTTTTTTGATCGTTTCCTATTCCGATTTTTGTGGAATCAGAATGAACAAAAACCAGCAATTCAGGAATTGTTTTTTTTTTTTTTTTTTTTTCCCCCGTTCCGTGTGTGGTAAAATTGATAAAGCAGCTTTATTCTTCGGGTCACTACGGTTACGGCGATTCCTCATTTATATATTTTTTTTTATGTTTTGGCGTTTTTTACACAATAAAAAATTTTATAGAAAAAATAATTATTTTTGCATCAGTTTATTCTGCGAGCTATAACTTTTTTATTTTTTCGCTGATGATGCTGTATAGTGGCTTGTTTTTTGCGGGACAAGATGACTTTTCAGCGGTACCATGATTATTTATATCTGACTTTTTGATTGCGTGTTATTGCACTTTTTCCAAGCGGTATAATGATACCGCTTGGAAAAAGTATAATTTACTACTTTTTTGTGTTTTTTTTTTACGGCTTTCACTGAAGGGGTTAACTAGGGTTACGCTTTTATAGATGGGATTTTTACGGACGTGGCGATACCTAACATGTGTATGTTTTTTGTTTTTTATTTTTTTTATTACATAAAAATGTGTATTTTTTAGGGGATTTTTTTTAAATTATTTTTTAATATTTTTTTTACAATTTTTAAAAAAAAATGATTTTTTTTAACTTGTCCCTTTATGGGACTTTCACTTTTTTTACTTTTGATTGCAGTTACAATGCATTGCAATGCTCTGGCATTGCAATGCATTGCAACTATAGTGGAAGCTGCTGTGACATGATCACAGCAGCTTCCCGTAGCTAAATGACCCGGAGGTTGTCATGACAACCCCTGGGTCATCAAGGCAGAGATCGGGCCCTGCGATTACATCGCTGGGACGCTGATCTGAGGCAGAGGGAGCTCCCGACCCTCTGCCTCCCCCCCTGAGCTCTGCGATCGCGCTCGATCGCAGGAGTCAGGGGGTTAACAGCCAGGGGCGGTGAGGGCTCCGCTCCTGGCTGTCAGTGCAGGAAGCCTGGCCACTGCAGCGCCGGCTCCTGCACTGATCGCGCTGGGGAAGCTGAAATTTCAGCTTCTCCTGCACGATCGCTACTGTGTTTGGTCAGTCAGATTGACTGACCAATCACAACGCTGTGGGTGCGGGGACCGACGGCAAAGGTCCCCGCACCGCTTGCCGTGCCTGTCAGCTGTCTGTGACAGCTGTCGGCACTGATCTACCACTGCGTGTTTACACGCAGTGGTAGATCAAAGCCATGACGTGCAGAGTCCGTCCTGGTGCCGGAACTGGCACCTTGCCATGACGGACTCTGCACGTCAGTGGACATTAAGGGGTTAATGGTTGGTGAGGTGTTTTTTTCCTGAAATTCTGTGATCTTTTTTCTCCACACATAACTTTGATCATTGCAGACACAGAGTTCTGTTTTAACCTCACTGGTCCACAGGACTTGTTTCCAAAATAGATCAGGCTTGTTTAGATGTTCTTTTGCATACTTCTCAAGCTGAATTTTATGGTGAGGATGCAGGAGAGTTTTTCTTCTGATGGCTCTTCCATGAAGGCCATATTTGTGCAGGTGTCTCTGAACAGTAGAACAATCTACCACAACTCCAGAGTCTGCTAAATCTTTCTGAAGGTCTTTTGCAGTTAAGCGGAGGTTCTGCTTTGCCTCTCTAGCAATCCTATGAACAGCTCTCACTGAAATTTAGCTTGGTCTTCCAAACCTTATCCTGATCTCCGTTCCTGTTATCTACCATTTCTTAATTATATTTTGAACTGAGAAAAGGGCAACTTGAAAACTCTTTGTTGTCCTCTTATAGCCTTCTCCTGCTTTGTGGGCCTCCACCATTTTCAGAGTGCTAGGCAGCTGCTTAGAAGAACCCATTGCTGCTGTTTTTTGACACAGGGTTCGAGGAGGCTGGGTTTTTATGAAGCTGGGAAATTTGCATCACCTGGCCTTTCCTAACAATAATATTGAACAAGCCATAACCCTAACAGGCTAATTAAGGTCTGAAACCTTGGTCAAAGTTATCTGAGCATAGAAGAGAGCCCAAACTTTTGCATCGGCCCATTTTCTTTTTTGCAATTTTTAAAAGGTAAAAAAATGAATATACATATATATATATATATATATATATTGCCTAAAATACAAAGTAAATGTGTCACGTTTAACTTTAGGCCTTTTAGACATCATTTCATCTTCAACTTGTTTAACTGTTCACAATAACAGTAATTATGACCAGGGATGCCCAGACCTTTACATGCCAGAACTGGAGAACTGGTACTGTGCTGTGTATATACACAGAATGAAGCCGCGATCACACGTTCAGTATTTGGTCAGTATTTTACATCAATATTTGTAAGACAAAACCAGGAGCGGGTGATAATACAGAAGTGGTGACGTGTTTCTATTATACTTTTCCTCTGACTGCTCCACTCCTGGTTTTGGCTACAAATACTGATGAAAATACTGACCAAATACTGAACGTGTGAAAGTGGCCTAATACAGATACTGAGAATTAGGTTTTGCTCACATCTACGTATGTAAAATAGCTCAGATGCTCAGCCAGAAAAGTTGGAGTGTCAGGCAAGTGTCATGCGTATGTAATGTGAGTGATATACATTTTTAACATCATCTTTAACATACTATAATAATATGTTATATAAATTAAATCTAGTTGTCATAAATACTAGGGCAATCTTATATAAAATATAGATAGATTTGGGATAGACAGACGAAGATAGATATGATAGATAGATAGATAGATAGAATTAGATAGATGATAAGATAATAGATAGATAGATAGATAGTCTTAGATATCCTGTAGATATATAACTTCACAAGCCCCGTACATATAATAAACTTGCACCCTTTAGTGCCTTTTATGTGGCACTAAAGGGTGATTAGCCTTGTTTAACTGTAATAAAATAAATAATTTTAAAAAATGATGTGGGGTCCCCCCTACTTTTGATAACCAGCCAAGGTAAAGCAGACAGATGTGGGCTGATATCAGGCTGGGAAGGTCCCTGGTTATTGTGCCCTTCCGAGCCCACAGCCGCCCGAGAAGCGGCACATCACATGAGATGTGCTAATCCTGCACCTTGCCTTGGCTCTTCCTGATTTCCCTGGTGCGTTGAAAATTGTGGTAATGGTTGATGTCAGCTTTGAATTGTTCCAAAACACAGCTGATATCATGCTGCCGTGTTAGTAATGGAGAGGAGTCTATCAGATAGGCCGGTGTCACACTTGTGAATATGATGCGAGAAACTCGCATCAAAACCCGGCACTGCCTCCGGCACACGGACCGGAGCGTGCGGCTACATGTATTTCTATGCAGCCGCACAATCCGGTCTGATTGCCGCCGGCAGTGCCAGGTGTTGATGCGGGTTTCTCGCATCACACTCACAAGTGTGACACCGGCCATACCCACATTTCAACCTAGTAATGAAAAAAAATGATCATACTCCAAAAAATGCTTTTTATGAATAAACACTCCCCCATACTATTCCTGGTTCACCAATTTAATTAAAAAAAACATGCAGTTCCGTCCGACGTAGTCCACCGAATACGATGTAGTCCACAAATGGAAACCTGAAAAACGTAAAAAAAGGAGGTTGAAACAAGATACTGTCCCTTATTTACCAATTCATTAGAAAATATGGGTCCCACACAGGTCCGACGTAGTCCAGCGTTTACCATGATGTTCCCCGATTCCATCGTTAAAAGCCTGTGTAGCCTCGTTCTGAGTCTCCATAAGATTTTAGCAGCAACTACTCTTGACTCGTGCTGCGCTCCACAAGAGCACAGAGATGAGAAAATGGAGAAATCAAAAGGAACCTGTCAGCAGGATTGTGCACAGTAACCAACAGACAGTGTCTGGTCGGTGCCGTTATACTGATTACAATGATACCTGGTGATGAAATTCGTCTTGTGGTTGTTCTTTAATCTTTATTTTCAGTTTTGAGTTAATGATATGCTCGTGCTCCAGTGCGGAGCTGTGGGCGGGGCTGTGGGTGGGGTCTTCATGTGGTGCTCTGATTAGGTATTCATCTGTATGGCTACTGATAGGTCACTGATCCCTCACTGATCTGCCCCCTAGTTTACATACTGCATAGAATATGCTTTGAAAAAAAAAAAATGTAATAATTTATCAGGCAGGCAATAGATGCTATTGCGTAGGCTCGGCCGCTGGCGCCAGTTTGATTAAGATTATTATTTTTTTTTTTCAAACAAACCAAAAATATGCATATTATCCCCCGTCTCATGCTACAGTGCAGGCGCTGCCGCCGGCGCCTGCCTGATAAATGTAATTGTTTTTTTTTCAAACCATATTATATTCAGTATGTAAAATAAGGGGCAGGTCAGTGAGGGATCAGAGACCTGTCATAAGCCATACAGGTGGATATGTAAGCAGAGCACCATGTAAAGCCCCGCCCACAGCCACACAAAGCCCCTCCCATCGCCCCGAGCACGAGAATCTCGTTAACTGAAAACTGTGGATACAAATTAAACAATAACCACAGGACGGATTTCATCACCCAGGTATCATTTAACCCTTTCACTCCGCAGCACATTTTCATCTTTGCGTTTCTGTTTTTTGCACCCCTTCTTCCAAGAGTCATAACTATTTTATTTTTAAGTAAATTTGGACATGTGAGGGCTTGTTTTTTGTGGGACGTGTTGTACTTTTGAACGACACCTTTGGTTTTACAATATCATATACTGGAAAACGGGAAAAAAATTCCAATACCTTTAGCGTCTCCATGATCGTGATCTGGGGCTGGGTGAGGGCTTATTTTTGTGTTTTTATTAATATCATTTTGGTGTGGCTATGAATGATCTTTTGATCGCTCGTTATTGCATTTTAATGCAAAGTTGCGTCAACCAAAAAAGTAATTCTGTGGTTTTGACTTTTTTTCGCTACGCCGTTTACCGTTCGGATTAATTCTTTTTATATTTTCATAGATCTGGCGGTGATACCAAATATGTGTTTTTTGTTTTATTTTGAATGGGGCGAATGGGGGGTGATTTGAACTTTTATATTTTTTTTATAGGAAAGATGTATATCTTCGTACCGTGTTAGCCAGTAGATAGAAAAATATTTAGACTTGAGAGTCCTCAGTGGTTGATACCTTTTAATGGCTAACTGAAAAGATGGTAACAAATTGCAAGCTTTCGAGACTACTCAGGTCTCTTCATCAGGCAAAGACTAAAACAAAAACTGAAGAATCACATATTTATACACAAGAGGACAAAAGGAATAATGCAATAGGTAAGACATGTGACGTGAAGCAGAACTGTCATTATGGCAGAGGGATGAACATAAATATTGGAACAGTTCATAGATAAGGAGTGAGAGTTTTATTGCCCTCTGATTGGGGTCTGGTGTTGTGTTTTGATGCCCCCAGGTCAGAGAAGCAGATTCCTTAATTGATGTACACAGACATGAATCCATGTGACACGTTCATTCCAGCACTAAGAGTGTCAAAGGTCATCATAAGTTTATATTCCCAAATCTTTCTATCTTTCTCAGATTTGAAGTTAGCTTTTAATACCAGTAATTCCATATCCATCATGCTATGACCGGGCATACAAAAGTGTTTGGCCACAGGTAGATCCATTCTTTTTTCTCTTATTGTGTGGCGATGAGAATTCATCCTTGTTCTCAGTTTTTGCCCGGTCTCCCCCACATACAGACCCCCAGTTGGACATTTCGTACAAATAATTAGGTACACCACATTAGATGTGATGCAGCTGAAAGTACCTGGGATCTTGTAGTCCTGATGGGAGTTGGGGATCTTTATCTTGTCCGTGGTCATTATAGATGGACAGGTTTTGCACTTCTTCTGTTTGCAAGGAAAGGTTCCTGCAGCTGTTGGGGAGGACAGGGAGCTTCTGACAATGATGTTTCTTAGATTTGGGGGCTGCCTAAAACATAGTAGTGGGGGGTCTGGAAATATGGATTGTAATCGGGCATCTTTTTGTAGTAAAGATTGTAGTTTCCATGCAGCTCCCCTTAGCATCTCCAGATTTGGATTGTAGGTGACCACTAGAGGCACCCGGTTATTTTCTTCTTTAGCTTTGTAATGTAGGAATCTGCTTCTCTGACCTGGGGGCATCAAAACACAACACCAGACCCCAATCAGAGGGCAATAAAACTCTCACTCCTTATCTATGAACTGTTCCAATATTTATGTTCATCCCTCTGCCATAATGACAGTTCTGCTTCACGTCACATGTCTTACCTATTGCATTATTCCTGTGTCCTCTTGTGTATAAATATGTGATTCTTCAGTTTTTGTTTTAGTCTTTGCCTGATGAAGAGACCTGAGTAGTCTCGAAAGCTTGCAATTTGTTACCATCTTTTCAGTTAGCCATTAAAAGGTATCAACCACTGAGGACTCTCAAGTCTAATATTTTTATATTTTTTTAAATCTTTTTAAAAACATTTGTTTTTTACTTTACACTCGCTTCAGTAGTCTCCATGGGAGGCATCTGATCGCCTCTGCTACACAGGGCAGGGACGCAGTCCTGCTCTATGTAGCTTAAATGATCACTTGCTATGAACGCCGACCGTGCTCATAGCAATCTGGCAACGACAACAAACAGAGGTCTACTGCAAACTCCAGGTGGTCATACCAACACATTAGTGACCCACGGTCATGTGACACGGGCGCCGATGGGTGGGATTAGTGACGCCCCTCCAGCGCGATCACATGAAATGCCGGTGTCAGAGATTGACAGCGGCATTTAACAGGTTAACAGCTGCTGGGGGATCGCGATTCCACCAGCAGCTGTTCCGGGCACATGTCAGCCAGGAAAGATGTGGGCTCAGCACCGAAGCACATGTCAAAGGGAGAAACACGACATGCGCCGTATACATGTACGGCGCATGTCGTGAAGGGTTAATCAGTATAACGGAGCCAACCTGACAGTGTCTGTAGGTTACTGAGCAAAATCCTGCTAACAGGATCCCGTTGAGTTCTCCATATTCCACGCACCTGTGATACGTTTTTCTCATGCCAGAGAATCAGATCACATTCGGATGACGCTCGGATCACACTCTGACACAGCTTGATCCGAGTGTCATTAGCATAATATGGCAGTATGAGGGGACCCGAAAAGTTCCGACCTAACCCTGTAAGTTACTGACAGTTTGCTACAGTGTATCAGTCTGGAGTCCAGGAGTTTAGGTCACAGAGCATTGACTAGAAGAGATAGGACTGTTTCCAGCTGAGTGCAGGACTGGGTCTGTGTCACTCCATGGGCTGGGAATGGTAACAGGTTTTCTTATTCGGTGATAATGAATCAGGTAGAAAGTTTTTATTTATGTAGTAATAAAGTGTAATCTACAAAAACTTGGACCCCCCCCTTAACTTTACATTCAAAAATAGCCAAAACAAAAACAAAAATCACCCATTTTAGTTGTATGTTGGTGACTGCAACGTGTGAAATTTCCCCATTAGAGATGTCAAAGTGCTGCAATTAGGAGGCTACGTGACGCATCAATCACAGTGCTGGCTGTATGCAAGGTCTGTTCGTGTTAATCATCTGCATAAAAACATACAAGGGCTCTCCGTAACATCAATGATATTTCTTTATTGGTCTATACACAGTATTATTACTATATAATTATTATAATTATTATTTTATGATTCATACTATATTATTATAGCTATATTATTACTGTATTATTATATTATTACTGTATTCTATTATTACTGTTTATTATATTATTACTGTATTTTATTATTACTGTATTAATATATTACTGTATTATATTATTGCAACTATATTATTATTATTTTAGGATTCTTACTATACAGTGGTGGCCAAAAGTATTGGCAGCCCTGCAATTCTGTCAGATAATACTCAGTTTCTTCCTGAAAATGATTGCAAACACAAATTCTTTGGTATTATTTTCTTCATTTAATTTGTCTTCAATTAAAAAACACAAAAAGAATTGACCTAAAGCCAAATTGGATATAATTCCACACCAAACCTAAAAAAGGGGGTGGACAAAAGTATTGGCACTGTTTGAAAAATCATGTGATGCTTCTCTAATTCGTGTAATCACCAGCACCTGTAACTTACCTGTGGCACCTAACAGGTGTTGGCAATAACTAAATTACACTTGCAGCCAGTTAACATGGATTAAAGTTGACTCAACCTCTGTCCTGTGTCCTTGTGTGTACCACATTGAGCATAGAGAAAAGAAAGAAGACCAAAGAACTGTCTGAGGACTTGAGAAACCAAATTGTGAGGAAGCATGAGCAATCTCAAGGCTACAAGTCCATCTCCAAAGACCTGAATGTTCCTGTGTCTTCCGTGCGCAGTGTCATCAAGAAGTTTAAAGCCCATGGCAC
Source organism: Oophaga sylvatica (assembly GCA_033576555.1). Classification (NCBI taxonomy): domain Eukaryota; kingdom Metazoa; phylum Chordata; class Amphibia; order Anura; family Dendrobatidae; genus Oophaga; species Oophaga sylvatica. Next base: position 515,597,195 of record JARQOD010000005.1, read on the forward strand.
TGTGGCTAACCTCCCTATATGTGGAAGGAAAAGAAAAATTGACGAGAGATTTCAACGCAAGATTGTGCGGATGGTGGATAAAGAACCTCGACTAACATCCAAACAAGTTCAAGCTGCCCTGCAGTCCGAGGGTACAACAGTGACAACCCGTACTATCCGTCGGCGTCTGAATGAAAAGGGACTGTATGGTAGGATACCCAGGAAGACCCCACTTCTTACCCCGAGACATAAAAAAGCCAGGCTGGAGTTTGCCAAAACTTACCTGAGAAAGCCTAAAACGTTTTGGAAGAATGATCTCTGGTCAGATGAGACAAAAGTCGAGCTTTTTGGGAAAAACCATCAACATAGAGTGGACAGGAAAAAAAAGAGGCATTCAAAGAAAATAACACGGGCCCTACAGTCAAACATGGCGAGGTTCCCTGATGTTTTGGGGTTGCTTTGCTGCCTCTGGCACTGGACTGCTTGACCGTGTGCATGACATTATGAAGTCTGAAGACTACCAACAAATTTTGCAGCATAATGTAGGGCCCAGTGTGAGAAAGCTGGGTCTCCCTCAGAGGTCATGGGTCTTTCAGCAGGACAATGATCCAAAACACACTTCCAAAAGCACTATAAAATGGTTTGAGAGAAAGCACTGGAGACTTCTAAGGTGGCCAGCAATGAGTCCAGACCTGAATCCCATAGAACACCTGTGGAGAGATCTCAAAATGGCAGTTTGGAGAAGGCACCCTTCAAATATCAGGGACCTGGAGCAGTTTACCAAAGAAGAATGGTCTACAATTCCAGCAGAGCATTGTAAGAAACTCATTGATGGTTACCGGAAGCGGTTGTTCGCAGTTATTTCGGCTAAAGGTTGTGCAACCAAGTATTAGGCTGAGGGTGCCAATACTTTTGTCTGGCCCATTTTTGGAGTTTTGTGTGAAATGATCAAGGATTTGATTTTTGCTTCATTCTCTTTTGTGTTTTTCCCTGCAAGCAAATTAAATGAAGATAAAAATAGAAAATTGCAGGGGTGCCAATACTTGTGGGCACCACTGTATTATAACTATATCCTATTACTGTATTATATAATAATTATTACTGTGCTATTATATTATTTTATTATTTCATTATTACTGAAGTATTATAACTATATTATTTTATTATTATTACTACTATATCATTATTACAGTATTGTTGTTAGTATAACGTTATTACATTACTGTATAATTTTATTATTACTATATAATTTTATTATTACAATTATATCATTATTCTTCTTCTTATTATTATTATTATTAATTTTAAGATTTTTTTTCAAAATTCAATACTAATAGATTATACAGCCAAATTAGGACGCCCCATGTGACACCTGCACCTGTATGGTTGCAGTTGCTAATTCTTGCACATTTTCCTTTACGTGTAGCATTTCAAGCAGATGATGATGACTGTATTTCTATGCAGCCGCACAGTCCGGTCCGAGTGCCGGCGGCAGTGGCGGGTATTAATGCGAGAGACTAGCACAAGTTTCTCACATCACACTCGCAAGTGTGACCCCGTCCTATGTGTGCTATCAAAATAGAAATGCACAATACAAAAAAGCAGTTTATGATTTGTGAGCGGAATCTCCAGCTATGTGTAATGGTCTCATACAGCTACACAATCGTAATTACAAGTCTGCCATCTAGTGGCCGTGTGAGAATTAGTAGAAAATGGGATAAATATTTAGAATTGAGAGTCCTCAGTGGGTGATACCTTTTAATGGCTAACTGAAAAGATGATAACAATGATAGAAAATGGGATGAATTATTTGAAAAAATAGGTAATGAATGTTTTTGGTGGCCTATCTTCAAGATGGGTGATACCAGTGGGACCCCCCCCAGTGATCACGTGTCCCATATAACCATTTGAATGCAGCAGATGTCAGTATGTGCACTCTCTCTTCATTCATTGTCAATGACTCACATGTAAAGCGCCATGGAATAAATGGCGCTATAATAATAAATAATAATAATAATAATAATAATAATAATAATGACATTGGGCTAACTGAAAAATGTCAGAAAAAATCCATGTGGAATCCGTATTTAAACATCAACGTTTTGGAATGTAAATGATTGAATACAATTTCCTAGTTAATAATCGCAGTGTATCTGTAAAATATGGGATCTGATATTTTTGCACATCCACAGACTTGAATAGGCGAGTCTCATCCGACATACAGAAGAAACTGTTTCATGCTGCAATTTTTTTTCATGACATGAAAAGAAAAGCGCTCATCTGAACAGCGGAATTTAATACTTTTTTCATGGACAGGGATGGGACCAAAAATAGTGTGAACTTAGCCCTATTCAGATTTTTCTTAGTATTTGGACAATGTCAGTTTTTCAGAAGTTTTTTTTTGTATGCATGAACATTTTTAAAAACTTGTCCTACCCATTACAATGTTAACTCTTTGACAGCATCAGCCATATATGTATGGCGCAAGTCGGAAGTGGGAGTATGGCCGGGGTCACACTTGCAAGTCCAATGAGAGAAAATACCCGGCACTGCCGCTGGCACTCGAACCGGAGCGTTCAGCTGCATAGAAATACATGCAGCCGCACACTCCGGTCCCGAGTGCCGGCGGCAGTGCCGAGTATTGAGGCGAGAGTTTCTCGCATTGCAGACGCAAGTGTGACCCCGGCCTGTGAAGCAGGCTCATGCAGCGAACCCACCCTATACCTATGCTACAGCCAGGACCTGCCGCTAAGAATCGCAGGTGTAGTTGTGCTCCACACTGTTGTGAATGTGCTAGAAATGAATTCTGAGCAGAAGCTCCCTTTGGTGGTTACAAACAGTACTGAACTATCCAATGAAGATTGTGAAGATTGGCGATCAGGTGTTACTGACTGGTCTTATATAAGGGAGGTTCCCTCCCATCAGGGTTGCCGGTGATCAATTGTTCTGGTCTCATCTTTGATTCCTGTTCACTTTGTAGCTTGCTGTTTTGTGCCTGCATCTTCTGCTAACAGATAAGACATTTTCTTCTTTTAGTTTTTTGTGCTTGCTTTTTGCATTTTGTCCTGCACTTCTGTGGGGGTCTGCCGGGTCCCCTCCAGGGGCTTGTGCTCCTCTCGGTTTGGTTCACCGCTGTTGTTTGTTCATTTGCCTTTTCCAGTTTTTTCAGTGGCTGCTGTTTAGTCTTGTTACACCAGAGAACTAATTTAGGTGATAGAGGTCGTGTGATCTCAGGTGTTTTTGTAATTAGTAGAGTTGGTACTTTTCAGGGTTTTTTGGGATTGCAGTAAGTGTCCTTCCTATCCTTTTCTATTTAGGAAGTTTTGGCCCCAACGTTTGCTCATACTATTTTCTGTCTGTGTCTGTATTTTCCTCTTGTCTAACCGCCATTACATGTTTGGGGGCTTTCTATGTTCTTTGGGGATCTGCTCCGGGGCAGATAGTTTTCCTCTTTCTGTCTTTAGGTGTAGTTAGCTTCTCAGGCTGTGACGAGGCGTCTAGGACCAACGTAGGTACGCTCCACGGCTGCCTTTAGTTGTGGTGGTTAGTCAGGGTACTGCAATCCCATAGATTCCAACCTCTCTGGTGTATTTCCTTTTTTGCCTGCTCTCCTCAGCTACCAAATCATAACAGTATCACCGGCCCAAAAACTGATATTTGTATGGTACTCACAGAAGGGAAAAATAGTGTTAGAGAAAGAAGATTGTCAGAGATTTTTTTTTTTATTTTTTTTATTTTTCCCTCTGTTTCTCTGAATGCTGAGGAGGATTTTTTTTTTCTCTCAATGGAGTTTGCACAGTTGTCTGGCCGTGTGGACCAGCTTGCCACTGAAGTTCAGAGTATTGCTACCTATCTTGCAGGGTTGCCTGTTGTGGAACCTAGGATTCCCATGCCAGATTTGTTTTTAGGGGATCGAGCCAAATTTCTGAATTTCAAGAATAACTGTAAGTTGTTTTTTGCCTTGAAATCTAAGTCCTCAGGGAACGCAGCACAGCAGGTTCAAATTGTCATCTCTCTCCTGCGCGGCGATCCTCAGGATTGGGCTTTTTCCCTGACACCTGGGGATCCTGTTTTGAGTAATGTTGATGCATTTTTTCAGGCTCTGGGGTTATTGTACGATGAGCCTAATGTCACTGATCAAGCTGAAAAAGCCTTGTTGGCATTAAATCAGGGGCTTGAGGACGCTGAGTTATACTGTCAGAGATTCCGAAGGTGGGCAGTCCTGACCAAATGGAATGATGATGCTTTGGCAGCCCTTTTTCGGAAGGGTCTGTCAGAGAATGTAAAGGATGTTATGGTGGGATTCCCTGTCCCCTCTGGTCTCAATGATTCTATGTCATTAGCAATTCAAATTGACAGACGTTTGCGTGAGCGTAGAGGTATGCGTGGAACAGTGTTGCCTTGTGAACCAGTTTCTGAACCCATGCAGTGTGATAGAGTGGCTTCTGGGGCACAGCGTCATGAGTTTCGTAAACGCAATGGGTTATGTTTCTACTGTGGTGATGCCTCTCATGCTATTTCAGTCTGCCCTAAGCGGGGAAGACGTTTTGCACATTCAGTTGTCTTGGGTAGTGTTCAGACTAAATTTTTGTTGACTGTTACCCTAATTTGCTCCCTGTCCACATTTTCTGCTCAGGCTTTTGTTGATTCGGGAGCAGCTATTAACCTGATGGATTTTGATTTTGCTAAATGTTGTGGGTTTCCCTTGATACCCCTACGGAAGTCTATTCCCCTACTGGGGATCGATTCTACCCCTTTGGCTGAGAATAAACCTCAGTTCTCTACTCAGGTGATAATGAGGGTTGAACCTGATCATCAGGAGAGTTGCAATTTTTTGGTGCTGTATAATCTGCATGACATTATCGTACTGGGTTTCCCTTGGTTACAGTCTCATAATCCTGTTTTGGATTGGAAATCTGTGTCTGTAACCAGTTGGGGCTGCCAATGTGTTAATACCAACACTCCTGTTTTTTCTGCCTCCCCCCAGGCTCAGGATGTTCCTGACTTTTTGACTGATTTTTCTGATGTGTTTAGCGAAAGTAAATCTGCATCCTTGCCCCCCCATAGGAGCTATGATTGCGCTATTGAATTAGTGCCTGTGACGGGTCTGGGAGGCGGAACCTCTGAGCTTTATTATACAAGGAGGCTTTCCTTGTAAAGGAGCGGGTGGCGCCCGGGTAGACGGATAGGAAGTCACTGCAAGTGACGGGGGCAGTCTCTGGGTAGACAGGCGGGTAGTCACGGCAAGTGACCGGGGCAGTCTCTGGGTAGACAGGCAGGAAGTCACGGCAAGTGACCGGGGCAGTCTCTGGTTATGCAGGCAGGAAGTCACAGCAAGTGACTGGGGCAGTCTCTGGGTAGACAGGCAGGAAGTCACGGCAAGTGACCGGGGCAGTCTCTGGTTAGGCAGGCAGGAAGTCACAGCAAGTGACCGGGGCAGTCTCTGGGTAGACAGGCAGGAAGTCACGGCAAGTGACCGGGGCAGTCTCTGGTTAGGCAGGCAGGTAGTCACAGCAAGTGACCGGGGCAGTCTCTGGTTAGACAGGCAGGAAGTCACGGCAAATGACCGGGGCAGTCTCTGGTTAGGCAGGCAGGTAGTCACAGCAAGTGACCGGGGAAGTCTCTGGATGAACAGGCAAGCAAGGAGCCGGGGCAGTCTTTGACTGAACAGGTATATACGACCTGAGATGGTGGAGCCTCCCGGTAGGCTAGCAGGCAGATGACAGATGAGCGCCCCCAAGTGAGCAGGCGAGAGTCTCTGGAACAGCCGATGAACACCGCAGGTGATGGCTGAACCTTCAGGTGGGATTGCAGTCAGATGGCAGATGAGTGCTCCCAAGTAAGCAGGCGAGAGTCTCTGGGATTGCCGATGGTCACCGCATGTGACGGCCGAACCTCCAGGCAGGCTAGCAGGCAGGTAGCAGACAGCAGACTGGCAGGAAACAGGCAGGTAACTGGAAACGGACCCTGAGGGCTGAAGCAGAGTAAACAGTGCAACAACAACATTGCTCGGGCACCTCCATTAAGGAGGAAGCACTTTATATAGGGTGGAGTCCTCCGGCATTGGCCGGGGACTTTTTGAAAGATGCGCGCGGCCCCTTTAAGAGCGGGGAGGGCGCGGGCGCGCGCCCTAAGTCCAGCAGCAGGGAAGGAGCGCGCGGCCCCAGCAGGGCGGAAGGAGGACGCTGAGCGCGGGTAAGGGGGGGCGACGTCCCTGCCTGGCAGAGGACGCTGTCGCAGGGGAACAGCGTCCCTGCCTGGCAGAAGGCAGGGACGCCGATGCTACAGTGCCTGGTAGTAAATTCCCTAAAGGTCGCATTTTTAACTTGTCTGTACCTGAACATGACGCTATGCGGTCTTATATCAAGGAGTCATTGGAGAAGGGTCATATCAGACCATCCTCTTCACCCTTGGGTGCCGGTTTTTTCTTTGTGGCCAAAAAGGATGGTTCATTAAGGCCGTGTATTAATTATCGTCTCTTGAACAATATCACTGTGAAATATCAATATCCGTTACCCTTGATTTCTGACCTGTTTTCCAGGGTGAAAAGTGCTACTTGGTTTACCAAGCTTGACCTCAGGGGGGCATATAACCTTATTCGCATTAAGCACGGGGATGAATGGAAGACGGCATTTAATACCCCAGAGGGGCATTTTGAGTACCTAGTGATGCCCTTTGGGCTCACTAATGCTCCTTCTGTCTTCCAGTCCTTCATGAATGACATTTTCAGGGATTTTGTGGATAAATTTCTGATTGTTTATTTGGATGATATCTTGATTTTTTCCAATGACTGGGACTCTCATGTGAAACATGTTCGGACTGTGTTCCAGATTTTGAGAGAGAATGCTCTGTATGTGAAGGGATCAAAGTGTCTTTTTGGCGTACAGAGGATCTCATTTCTGGGATTCATTTTGTCCCCATCTGTTATTGAAATGGACCCGGTCAAGGTTCAGGCCGTCTGTGATTGGGTCCAACCTACTTCATTAAAGGCTCTTCAAAGATTCTTGGGTTTTGCCAATTTTTATCGTAAATTTATTGGTAATTTCTCTGTTATTGTTAAACCATTGACTGATTTGACCAAAAAGGGTTCTGATGTGGTGAATTGGCCTCCTGAGGCAGTCTCTGCGTTTCAGGAACTTAAGCAGAGATTCACTTCTGCTCCTGTTCTACGGCAGCCTGATGTTTCTCTGCCATTTCAGGTGGAGGTTGATGCCTCTGAAATTGGGGCAGGTGCTGTTTTGTCCCAAAGAGATCCAGAGACCTCTAAAAGTAACCCTTGTGCCTTTTTCACTCGAAAATTTTCTCCAACTGAACGTAATTATGACGTGGGTAATCAGGAGCTATTGGCCATGAAGTGGGCTTTTGAAGAGTGGAGACATTGGCTGGAGGGAGCCAAACATCAGGTGGTGGTCCTCACGGACCATAAGAATCTGGTTTATCTGGAATCAGCCAAGCGACTTAATCCTAGACAGGCCAGGTGGGCCTTGTTTTTCACACGTTTTAATTTTGTGGTTTCCTTTCTTCCTGGCACTAAGAATGTTAAGGCGGATGCCCTCTCGAGGAGTTTCCTTGCGGACTCTCCTGAGTTATCTGATCCTGCTGTTATTTTGAAAGAGGGTGTAGTTCTTTCCGCCATCTCGCCCAATTTGAGACTGGCTCTGGAAGGGTGTCAGGAGGATAAACCCGAGCGCTGCCCTATTGGGAAATTGTTTGTCCCAGACCGTGGAAAAAGAGTGTGATGTCTGAGATTCATTGTTCCGCGTTGGCTGGTCATCCCGGAATTTTTGGTACCAGAGACTTGGTTAGTCGGTCCTTTTGGTGGCCTACTTTGTCTCGTGACGTCAGGGAATTTGTGCAGTCCTGCGGGACTTGCTCTCGCTCCAAGCCTTGCTCTCGCTCTAGTGGTTTGTTGATGCCATTGCCTGTGCCCAAGAGACCATGGACCCATATCTCTATGGATTTAATTTCCGACCTCCCTGTTTCTCAGAGAATGACCGTTATCTGGGTGATTTGTGATAGGTTTTCCAAAATGATACATCTTGTGCCATTACCTAAGTTGCCTTCCTCCTCTGAATTGGTGCCTTTGTTCCTTCAGCACGTGGTTCGGTTACACGGCATCCCTGAGAACATTGTGTCTGACAGAGGAGTCCAGTTTGTTTCCAGATTTGGAGGACTTTTTGTTTTAAACTTGGTGTTCAATTGTCTTTCTCCTCGGCTTTTCATCCTCAGACCAATGGACAAACTGAGAGAACAAACCAGACATTGGAGACTTATCTGAGATGCTTTGTGTCTGCTGATCACGATGAGTGGGTCTCTTTTTTGCCTTTGGCTGAGTTTGCTCTTAATAATAGGGCTAGCTCTGCCACTTTGATGTCTCCATTTTTCTGCAATTTTGGGTTTCACCCTCGATTTTCTTCAGGACAGACGGAGGCTTCTGTCTGTCCAGGTGTTGACTCTGTTGTGGAGCGTATGCAGCAGATTTGGGACCAGGTAGTGGAGAGGTTGTCCCTCTCTCAGGAGAGGGCCCAGCGGTTTGCCAACCGGCATAGGACTGATGGTCCTCGGTTTGAAGTGGGGGACTTGGTCTGGTTGTCCTCAAGAAATATCCCTATGAGAGTTGCATCTCCTAAGTTTAACCCCTTCACCCCCAAGGGTGGTTTGCACGTTAATGACCGGGCCAATTTTTACAATTCTGACCACTGTCTCTTTATGAGGTTATAACTCTGGAACGCTTCAACGGATCTTCGCGATTCTGAGATTGTTTTCTCGTGACATATTGTACTTCATGTTAGTGGTAAAATTTCTTCGATATAACTTGCGTTTATTTTTGAAAAAAACGCAAATATGGCGAAAATTTTGAAAATTTTGCAATTTTCAAACTTTGAATTTTTATTCCCTTAAAACAGAGAAATATATCACACAAAATAGTTAAGAAATAACATTTCCCACATGTCTACTTTACATCAGCACAATTTTGGAACCAAATTTTTTTTTTTAGGAAGTTATAAGGGTTAAAAGTTGACCAGCGATTTCTCATTTTTACAACAAAATTTACAAAGCCATTTTTTTTAGGGACCACCTTACATTTGAAGTCACTTTGAGGGGTCTATATGGCAGAAAATACCCAAAAGTGACACCATTCTAAAAACTGCACCCCTCAAGGTACTCAAAACCACATTCAAGAAGTTTATTAACCCTTCAGGTGCTTCACAGTAACTAAAGCAACGTGGAAGGAAAAAATGAATATTTTACTTTTTAGCCACAAAAATGATCTTTTACAAACTTTTTTTTTATTTTCACAAGGGTAAAAGGAGAAAATGGACAGATAAGGTTGTTATGCAATTTCTCCTGAGTACGCCAATACCCCATATGTGGGGGAAAACCACTGTTTGGGCACACGGCAGAGCTCGTAAGGGAAGGAGCGACGTTTGACTTTTTCAAACTAAAATTGGCTGGAATTTAGATTGGATGCCATGTCGCGTTTGGAGAGCCCCTGATGCGCCTAAACAGTGGAAACCCCCCACAAGTGACACCATTTTGGAAACTAGACCCCCTAAGGTACTTATCTAGATCTGTTGTGAGCACTTTGAACCCTCAAGTGTTTCACAAAAGTTTATAAAGCCTGGGTGTGAAAAAAAAATAAATCAATTTTCCACAAAAATGATTTTTTAGTCCCAAATTTTTGAATTTTCCCAAGGAAATTGGACCCCAAAAGTTGTTGTCCAATTTGTCCTGAGTACGCTGATACCCCATATGTGGGGGGGGGAAACTGTTTGGGCGCACGGCAGGGCTTGGAAAGGAAGTAGTAACGTTTTGGAATGCAGACGTTAATGGGGGGTCATGTTCCGTTTGCAGTGCCCCAGATGAGCCTAAACAGTGGAAACCCCCCACAAGTGACCCCATTTTGGAAACTAGACCCCCTAAGGAACTTATCTAGATCTTTGGTGAGCACTTTGAACCCCCAAGTGCTTCACACAAGTTTATAATGCCCGGGCATGAAAATAAAAAATCCTATTTTTTTCCCACAAAAATTATCTTTTAGTCACTAATTTTTTATTTTCCCAAGGGTAACAGGAGAAATTGGACCACATAAGTTGTTGTACAATTTGTCCTGAGTACGCTGATACCCCATATGTGGGGGGGAACCACTGTTTGGGCGCACGGCAGAGCTCGGAATGGAAGGAGCACCATTTGACTTTTTCCAACCAAAATTGGCTGGAATTGAGTTTGGATGCCATGTTGCATTTGGAGAGCCCCTGATGTGCCTAAACAGTGGAAACCCCCCACAAATGACCCCATTTGGGAAACTAGACCCCTAAGGAACTTATCTAGATTTTTGATGAGCAATTTGAACCCCCAAGTGCTTCACACAAGTTTATAACGTAGAGCCGTAAAATTTAAAAATCATATTTTTTCCACAAAAATGATCTTTTCACCCCAATTTTTATTTTTCCAAGGGTAACAAGACTCCAAAAGTTATTGTGCAATTTGTCCTGAGTGCGCTGATACCCCATATGTGGGGGTAAACCACTGTTTGGGTGCATGGCAGAGTTTGGAAGGGAAGGAGCGCCGTCTGACTTTTTCAACGCAGAATTGGCTGGACGCCATGTCGTGTTTGGAGAGCTCCTGATCTGCCTAAACAGTGGAAACCCCCATAAATGACACCATTTTGGAAACTAGACCCCTCAAGGAACTTATCTAGATGTGTGGTGAGAACTTTGAACCCCCAGGTGTTTCACTAAAGTTTATAACGTACAGCCGTAAAATAAAAAATCTTTTTTTTTTTTTACAAAAATGATTTTTTCGCCCCCAATATTTTATTTTCACAAGGGTAACAGAAGAAATTGGAACGCAAAAGTTGTTGTCCAATTTGTCCTGAGTACACTGATACCCAATATGTGGGCGAAAACTACTGTATGGGCACACGTCGGGGCTCGGAAGGGAAGTAGTGACGTTTTGGATTGCAGACTTTGATGGAATGGTCTGGGGGCGTCATGTCACATTTGGAGAGCCCCCATGTAAAACATACAAAAAAAAGGCTGCACTCAAGCATACTAAAGCATGACAACATGGAATACATGAAATTTAGAATAGCAATATGGCTTTGGAATATAAGGAAAAATTTGAGACGCTTAGTATAAACATTTGGCCAAACATTTTAAAGCCCACCAACCATCGTCAAGGTGGTCTCAATTCTGGTGAGTCCCTGACCTAATGTGAACATACCTCTATTAGGCTGATATCTGAATTTCTGGGTGAATATGCACCTCTGTCAGTAATGCCTGCATTTATGGGTTAAGTAGGGACCTGGTGTAATTAAAATCACCACCTGGTGGGGGCGGAGTGCTCAGTCAGCAAGCTAACATTCAAAAGACAAAAAAACCTGACTGGCACATCCAGACTAATGTGAACTAGGTGCAAACCAAGGGAAGCTACCCCCATGTAAAACATACAAAAAAAGGCTGCACTCAAGCATACTAAAGCATGACAACATGGAATACATGAAATTTAGAATAGCAATATGGCTTTGGAATATAAGGAAAAATTTGAGACGCTTAGTATAAACATTTGGCCAAACATTTTAAAGCCCACCAACCATCGTCAAGGTGGTCTCAATTCTGGTGAGTCCCTGACCTAATGTGAACATACCTCTATTAGGCTGATATCTGAATTTCTGGGTGAATATGCACCTCTGTCAGTAATGCCTGCATTTATGGGTTAAGTAGGGACCTGGTGTAATTAAAATCACCACCTGGTGGGGGCGGAGTGCTCAGTCAGCAAGCTAACATTCAAAAGACAAAAAAACCTGACTGGCACATCCAGACTAATGTGAACTAGGTGCAAACCAAGGGAAGCTACCCCCATGTAAAACATACAAAAAAAGGCTGCACTCAAGCATACTAAAGCATGACAACATGGAATACATGAAATTTAGAATAGCAATATGGCTTTGGAATATAAGGAAAAATTTGAGAATTTGAAATGCAGGCATTACTGACAGAGGTGCATATTCACCCAGAAATTCAGATATCAGCCTAATAGAGGTATGTTCACATTAGGTCAGGGACTCACCAGAATTGAGACCACCTTGACGATGGTTGGTGGGCTTTAAAATTGTTTGGCCAAATGTTTATACTAAGCGTCTCAAATTTTTCCTTATATTCCAAAGCCATATTGCTATTCTAAATTTCATGTATTCCATGTTGTCATGCTTTAGTATGCTTGAGTGCAGCCTTTTTTTGTATGTTTTACATGGGGGTAGCTTCCCTTGGTTTGCACCTAGTTCACATTAGTCTGGATGTGCCAGTCAGGTTTTTTTGTCTTTTGAATGTTAGCTTGCTGACTGAGCACTCCGCCCCCACCAGGTGGTGATTTTAATTACACCAGGTCCCTACTTAACCCATAAATGCAGGCATTACTGACAGAGGTGCATATTCACCCAGAAATTCAGATATCAGCCTAATAGAGGTATGTTCACATTAGGTCAGGGACTCACCAGAATTGAGACCACCTTGACGATGGTTGGTGGGCTTTAAAATGTTTGGCCAAATGTTTATACTAAGCGTCTCAAATTTTTCCTTATATTCCAAAGCCATATTGCTATTCTAAATTTCATGTATTCCATGTTGTCATGCTTTAGTATGCTTGAGTGCAGCCTTTTTTTGTATGTTTTACATGGGGCTAGCTTCCCTTGGTTTGCACCTAGTTCACATAGTCTGGATGTGCCAGTCAGGTTTTTTTGTCTTTTGAATGTTAGCTTGCTGACTGAGCACTCCGCCCCACCAGGTGGTGATTTTAATTACACCAGGTCCCTACTAACCCATAAATGCAGGCATTACTGACAGAGGTGCATATTCACCCAGAAATTCAGATATCAGCCTAATAGAGGTATGTCACATTAGGTCAGGGACTCACCAGAATTGAGACCACCTTGACGATGGTTGGTGGGCTTTAAAATGTTTGGCCAAATGTTTATACTAAGCGTCTCAAATTTTTCCTTTATTCCAAGCCATATGCTATCTAAATTTCATGTATTCCATGTTGTCATGCTTTAGTATGCTTGAGTGCAGCCTTTTTTGTACATTTGGAGAGCCCCTGATGCACCTAAACAGTGGAAACCCCCCACAAGTGACCCCATTTTGGCAAAATAGACCCCACAAGGAACTTATCTAGATGTGTGGTGAGCACTTTGAACCCCGAAGTGCTTCACAGAAGTTTATAACGCACAGCCGTAAAAATAAAAAATCTTTTTTTTTTTTACAAAAATGATTTTTTCGCCCCCAATATTTTATTTTCACAAGGGTAACAGGGGAAATTGGACCCCAAAAGTTGTTGTCCAATTTGTCCTGAGTACGCTGATACCCAATATGTGGGAGAAAACTACTGTATGGGCGCACGTCAGGGCTCGGAAGGGAAGTAGTGACGTTTTGGATTGCAGACTTTGATGGAATGGTCTGGGTGCGTCATGTCGCATTTGGAGAGCCCCTGATGCGCCTAAACAGTGGAAACCCCCCACAAGTGACCCCATTTTGGAAAATAGACCCCACAAGGAACTTATCTAGATGTGTGGTGAGCACTTTGAACCCCGAAGTGCTTCACAGAAGTTTATAACGCACAGCCGTAAAAATAAAAAATCTTTTTTTTTTTTGCAAAAATGATTTTTTCACCCCAATATTTTATTTTTACAAGGGTAACAGGAGAAATTGGACCCCAAAAGTTGTTGCCCAATTTGTCCTGAGTACGCTGATACCCAATATGTGGGAGAAAACTACTGTATGGGTACACGTTGGGGCTCGGAAGGGAAGTAGTGACGTTTTGGATTGCAGACTTTGATGGAATGGTCTGGGGGCGTCATGTCGCATTTGGAGAGCCCCTGATGTGCCTAAACAGTGGAAATTCCCAACAAGTGACCCCATTTTGGAAAATAGACCCCACAAGGAACTTATCTAGGTGTGTGGTGAGCGCTATGAAGCCCCAAGTGCTTCACAGAAGTTTATAATGTACAGCCGTAAAAAACAAAAAAATAATTTTTTTTGTACAAAAATGATATTTTCGCCCCCAGTTTTTTATTTTCCCAAGGGTAACAGAAGAAATAGGACAAATTGCACAATAACTCTTGGGGTCCAGAGTACGCTGATACCCCATATGTGGGGATAAACTACTGTTTGGACGCATGGCAGAGCTCAGAAGTGAAGGAGCACCGTTTGACTTTTTCAACGCAGAATTGGCTGGAATTGAGATCAGACGTCATGTCACATTTGGAGAGCCCCTGATGTGCCTAAACAGCGGAAACCCCCAATTCTAACTCCAACCCTAACCCCAACACACCCCTAACCCTAGTCCCAACCCTAACCACAAACCTAACCCTAACACACCCCTAATCCCAACCCTAACCCTAATCCTAACTTTAGCGCCAACCCTAACCCTAACTTTAGCCGCAACCCTAACCACCCTAATGGGAAAATGGAAATAAATACATCTTTTTAATTTTATTATTTTTCCCTAACTAAGGGGGTGATAAAGGGGGTTTGATTTACTATTTATAGCGGGTTTTTATGATTGGCAGCTGTCACGCTAAAAGATGCTTTTTATTGCAAAAATAGTTTTTTGCATCGCCACATTTTGAGAGCTATAATTTTTGCATATTTTGGCCCACAGAGTCATGTGAGGTCTTATTTTTTGCGGTATGAGGTGACGTTTTTATTGATACCAATTTTGAGCAGGTGACATTTTTTGATCGCTTTTTATTTCGATTTTTGGGAGGTTAGAATGAACAAAAATCAGCAATTCATGAATTTCCTTTGGGGGAGGCGTTTTTATTGTTCCGCGTGTGGTAAAATTGATAAAGCAGTTTTATTCTTCGGGTCAGTACGATTATGGCGATACCTCATTTATATCATTTTTTTATGTTTTGGCGCTTTTATAGAATAAAAACAATTTTATATAAAAAATAATTATTTTTGCATCGCTTTATTCTGCGAGCTATAACTTTTTTATTTTTTCGCTGATGATGCTGTATGGCGGCTCGTTTTTTGCGGGACAAGATGACGTTTTCAGTGGTACCATGTTTATTTATATCGGTCTTTTTGATCGCGCGTTATTCCACTTTTTGTTCGGCGGTATGATGATAAAGCATTGATTTTTTGCTTCGTTTTTTTTTTTTTTTTAAGGGGTTCACTAAAGGGGTTAACTAGTGGGACAGTTTTATAGGGGGGTCGTTACGGACGCGGCGATACCAAATATGTGTACTTTTATTGTTTTGTTTTTTTTATTTACAGGAAGAAATGAATTTATTGGGGAATATTTTTTTTTTTTTTATTTATTTTGGATTTTTTTTTTACACATGTTTATTTTTACTTTTTTAACTTTTTTACTTTGTCCCAGGGTGGGACATCACAGTATTTTATCAGATCGCTGGTGTGACAGTGTGCACAGCACTCTGTCACACCAGCGATCGCACAGGCATAGATGCAGGCTTCTCAGTGCCTGCTCTCGGCAGGCACTGAGGTAGCCGCCTCCCTCCAGGACCCCGGCGCCATCTTGGATCCGGGTCCTGGAGGGAGGAAGCCCTCAGAACAGCGCGATCACATCGCGCTGCTCTGAGGGTCTCAGGGGGGCGCGCAGGGAGCCCCCACCCTGCGCGATCCTCCCCTGTGCCCCCAGTACACCGCGATCATGTTTGATCGCGGTGTGCTAGGGGTTAATGTGCCGGGAGCGGTCCGTGACCGCTCCTGACACACAGTCACGGGTGTCAGCTGTGATAATCAGCTGACACCCGGCGGCGATTAGCTGCGCTCCCCTCAGGAGCGCAGCTGATCGCCTATGACGTACTATCCCGTCCATGGGCAGAATGGCACGGGTTTTATGGACGGGATAGTACGTCTAATGTCAGAGAGGGGTTAAGCCTAGGTTCATTGGACCTTATAAGATCATGGAGATTCTTAATCCTGTTTCCTTTCGTTTACTTCTTCCAGGGACATTTAAGATCCATAACGTGTTCCACAAGTCCTTATTGAAGAGGTTTGTCGAGCCAGTGGTTCCTATGGCTGTGCCTCCTGACCCTGTTTTGGTTGAGGGCAATCTGGAGTATGTGGTTGAGAAAATATTGAATTCTCGTTTTTCTAGACGGAAACTCCAGTATTTGGTTAAGTGGAGAGGTTATGGTCAGGAGGACAATTCTTGGGTGTTTGCTTCGGACATCCATGCTAGGAGACTCATCCGTGCGTATCACAGAGCTCATCCTGACCGACCTGGTTGCTCAAATGAGGGTTCGGTGACCCCTCCTCAAGGGGGGGGTACTGTTGTGAATGTGCTAGAAATGAATTCTGAGCAGAAGCTCCCTCTGGTGGTTACAAACAGTACTGAACTATCCAATGAAGATTGTGAAGATTGGCGATCAGGTGTTACTGACTGGTCTTATATAAGGGAGGTTCCCTCCCATCAGGGTTGCCGGTGATCAATTGTTCTGGTCTCATCTTTGATTCCTGTTCACTTTGTAGCTTGCTGTTTCGTGCCTGCATCTTCTGCTAACAGATAAGACATTTTCTTCTTTTAGTTTTTTGTGCTTGCTTTTTGCATTTTGTCCTGCACTTCTGTGGGGGTCTGCCGGGTCCCCTCCGGGGACTTGTGCTCCTCTCGGTTTGGTTCACCCGCTGTTGTTTGTTCATTTGCCTTTTCCAGTTTTTTCAGTGGCTGCTGTTTAGTTTTGTTACACCAGAGAACTAATTTAGGTGGTAGAGGTCGTGTGATCTCAGGTGTTTTTGTAATTAGTAGAGTTGGTACTTTTCAGGTTTTTTTGGGATTGCAGTAAGTGTCCTTCCTATCCTTTTCTATTTAGGAAGTTTTGGCCCCAACGTTTGCTCATACTATTTTCTGTCTGTGTCTGTATTTTCCTCTTGTCTAACCGCCATTACATGTTTGGGGGCTTTCTATGTTCTTTGGGGATCTGCTCCGGGGCAGATAGTTTTCCTCTTTCTGTCTTTAGGTGTAGTTAGCTTCTCAGGCTGTGATGAGGCGTCTAGGACCAACGTAGGTACGCTCCACGGCTGCCTTTAGTTGTGGTGGTTAGTCAGGGTACTGCAATCCCATAGATTCCAACCTCTCTGGTGTATTTCCTTTTTTGCCTGCTCTCCTCAGCTACCAATTCATAACACCACCCTCTATTGTTAACCTGTTAAATGCTGCTGTCAATCTCTGACAGCAGCATTTAACACACAGGGGTATGTGTGCGCATTATTCTCTACCCCATCAGCACGACAGTGATGTGATCGCGGGTTTGCCGATGGGTTGTCATTGAAGCTGAGGTTCAGCTGATGACCCCTGTGCCTGTCATTACGGAGCTCCTTTGAAACCCTGCATGTGGCTGGGCTTCGAAGGAACCTGTGATTTTGGACAGAGACAGACTGCCATATAACTCGTGCGATGATCGCATCGCACTACATGGACTGGCCCAGCACCTCTCCTGTCCTGAGCATCACAGCATGATGTATTTCTATGCAGCTGTCAAACTTAGGGCAGGAGAGCCGACAGCCAGTACGACGTTTACGATGTCATCCTCGCACAAGTTTTACGGCAGTCTGTCTCTGCTCTTTTGCTGTATATAACACAAACAATTGGACAATAGCACCTTCAAGTTCCCTAAGAGGGCCAACAATAACAGTGAAAACTAAAAAATAAAATGTTTTAAAAATCTGAATTTTTTAAAAAAAAAAAACCTTAAAAGTTCAAATCGCTTTACTTCCCCCCCACTGAAAATAAAGATATTAACAAAAATACACATATGTGGTTTTGCCACGTTTAGAATAGTCTGATCTATCAAGAAGTAAAAACAATTAACCTGATTAGTGAACACATTAAACAAAAAAAAAAAATCAAGAGCGTCAAAGTTATGTTTTTTGGTCACAGCAATTCCACAAAAAAGACTGTAACAAATGATCAAAAGTCACATCTATCCCAAAATGGTATTAATAAAAAAAGTTCTCGCCCCTCAAAAAATAAGCTATCACACAGCTCCATGGGCCAAAAACTAAAAATGTTACGGGATTCATAAAATGGTGACACAACCCCGAAAATTTGTTTTTGCAAACTTCTGATTTTTTTTTCACTATTAAAATAATAAAAGACTGGACATGTTTGGTATCACTGTAATCGTATCGACGAGTAGAATCATACTGCGAGGTCATTTTTACCACAAAATGTACATTATAAAAACAATTCCCAAAAAACTTTGCCAGCATTGCATTTTTCACAGTTACACTGCACTTGGATTTTTTTTCTCCATTTTCCAGTAAAATAAATGATATGATTCAAACGAACAACGGGTCCCACTAAAAAACAATCCTCCACATGTCTGTATGGACAGAAAAATTAAAGAGTTATGGCTCTTGGAAGAAAGGGAGGAAAAAAATGAAAACACAAAAATGAAAATTGGCCGCGGTGTGAAGGGGTTTTAAAAATAGACTAAAACCTGGATTGCACATTGATGGCATCCGTGAAATTCACACCTACATCCGCAGCATAAATTGACATGTTGTGGATGTCAAAACCTGCAGCTCCTGTCAATTTACACTACAGATATATTTCACAATATGTGCAGGAGATTTTAAAGGGATCCTGTCAGGTCCCCCATGCCTTCCAACCCAGCAGCATTCACTTATTTATCAGGAAATTCCCTGCCTAACCAGTCCTGTATAACATTTTTCTGTGAAAAAAGAGGTTTAAAGAAAGCATTTATATTATCCCTGTTTGCTATGTGATAACATGGAAAGAGGGCCAACTTGTCCGGAGCAAACTAATGCCCCAGCGACTAGTGAAAGCCCTCATTAGCATAGGAAACAGGAACAATAGAAATGCTTTTTTAAAACCTCATTTTTAAAGAAAAACGTTACACAGGGCTGGTTATGCAGGGAATTTACTCATAAATAAGTGAATGCTGCTGGGTTGGAGAGCATGGGGGACCTGACAGGTTCCCTTTAAGAAATATCATGCACTTTGCTGGCACTGTAAAAAAATCTGCTGTGTTTTCGAAAGGTTGAAACTTAGCCTACAGGACATCCAGTGGTATAACTAGAGTCCGATAGACCCCGGTGCAAAATTTGGACCTGGGCCCCACCGCATGTTGGTCAGATGTATGGGCCCTTGTAGCATTCTATATCCTATAAGTACATACGAGTTGCACCTCCTCCCCTATTATGTAGCAATGTCCTCCATCATGTGCCCCTTCCTGGTATATATGTCCCTTTTCCTGGTATATATATCCCCCATCCTGGTATATATGTCCCATTTCCTGGTATATATATCCCCCATCCTGCTATATATATCCCCCATCCTGGTATATATGTCCCTTATCCTGGTATATGTGTCCCCTATCCTGGTATATATGTCCCTTATCCTGGTATATATATCCCTTATCCTGGTATATATATCCCCCATCCTGGTATGAATGTTCCCCTTCCTGGGCCCCATCCTGGTATATATGTGTGTCGACCCGCCACCACAATTGTGGGTTACCAGGGCAATGGGGTACTCAGAGCCGAGCCCGTAGAAGTCTATGGGGATTTTTGTCACAGGTAGCTGTGGCTCGGTCTGTGGCCCGGGCGGTCTGGCGTATGTTGGGGATATATTTACAGGGGATTGATTTATGTACAGTTCGTGACGCCACCTGTAGTATTCTGTAATTAGTACCAGCGCTGCTGTAGATCTCTGAGGGGATGGTGAGGCAGCTAGATGTCGGGTCCCCTACAGGTGGGACTGGTCCCTCAAAGTCTATGGGATTTGTGAAGTCGAGTGCAGATAAAGAACACAGTCTCACACGGTCAGCGTCTTTCCATACCTTTACTTGTAAGATGTTCAGGCAGGTCCCAGGGAGGCTGATCCAAGGAGAGTGTATCTTGAGACAGCAGCTGGACAAGTTAGGGGCCTCCTTTACTTCCAATACAACGAGTACAACCAGCCTGAAGCGTAGTTCCCTCAAAATCTCCAGCTAATCAATAGCTGTACCTGCCCAGTCAGCTTTGTGGTAGGGGCCTTCCTGTGAAGGAGCTGAATTCTTATTTTGTCCTGCAGAGACTCCAAAGTCTTCACTCCCCCTGACCCCAGTTACGTACTGACTATAAGGGGCTGTCTGCCGCGACCTAGGGTCCGGTAGATTCCTGGTTTTCTTATCACTGTGCTTGAAACAACAGTGACCCTTCGGTCCCCAGTGACCGGGTGCAATGTGCTGGACTTCTTCAATCCGTAAGCACTAATCCAATAAATCCACTTTGCCTTTCGCCTTGTCCACGCTGGTAACATAAGCACTCAAACTAGCCAAGGGTCGAGCAGTCACTTCTTTCTTTTCCTTACTTCAAAGTTAGCTACAGATGCTCAGTTATCAACAGGCAGGAGCACGTCTCTGAACCTGATACCGTCCTTTAGACAGGGATGCTGAAGACTTTCTGTACTAAACTTCTTCTTTCCTTCAGTGTATGCTGCTGAGGTGATACAGCTCTGACTAGACTAAGGTGAATTCAAACACCTGTACCAGACTCCACGATATGAACTGATGATAGAGCTGGCTAGACTCCTTCCTCCCTCCAGACGTCTTCTCTCTTAGAAGTCTAGACACTCACTCCACACGTCCTCACTGTCCGAAGACAGGAACTAGACTAATCACTCTAACACATACTACCTTGACCACTCCCTCTAGAGCAAACTCCACTACCCTAGGGGTGTGTCTAGTATATGTCGAGTGAATGAATATTTAGCATTAAACTGCTGTCTCGCCATACACTCTCCAGGGTACTGCGTGTGCCTACCACCAGGGCTACACATATGTACCTCTTCCTGGTATATATATCCTCCATGCTGGTATATATGTCCCTTATCCTGGTATATAAATCCCCCATCCTGGTATGAATGTTCCCCTTCCTGGGCCCAGTCCTGGTATATATGTCCCTTCTCCTGGGCCCCATCCTGGTATATATATGTTCCTTTTCCTGGTATATATATTCCCCTTCCTGGTATATATATCCCCCATCCTGGTATATATGTCCCTTATCCTGGTATATGTGTCCCCCATCCTGGTATATATGTCGCTTATCCTGGTGTATATATCCCCCATCCTGGTATATATGTCCCTTATCCTGATATATATATCCCCCATCCTGGTATGAATGTTCCCCTTCCTGGGTCCCATCCTGGTATATATGTCCCTTTTCCTGGTAGATATATCCCCCATACTGGTATATATGTCCCTTATCCTGGTATATATATCCCCTATCCTGGTATGAATGTTCCCCTTCCTGTGCCCAGTCCTGGTATATATGTCCCTTCTCCTGCGCCCCATCCTGGTATATATATGTCCCTTTTCCTGGTATATATATATATATTCCCCATCCTGTTATATATGTCCCTTATCCTGGTATATATATCCCCCATCCTGATATAAATGGTCCCCTTCCTGGCCCAGTCCTGGTATATATATGTCCCTTCTCCTGGGCCCCATCCTGGTATATATGTCCCTTATCCTGGTATATATATATCTCCCATCCTGGTATAAATGTTCCCCTTCCTGGGGAAGTCCCTTCTCTTATGCCCCATCCTGGTATATACTGTATGTACCTTATCCGGGTATATATATATGTATCTCCCATCCTGGTATAAATGTTCCTCAGCTGTTTTTTAATGTATAGGAAAAAAATACCCAGCAAGTCGCTGCACCACAGTACACTTCAGCTGACAGTGCATTTGAGGATGCACATCCAGTTGAAGTTTGCGCTGCTGTCAGCAGGACCTCACCCACACAGGTCTGGTCATGACCTCTGTGATCACGATTGTTATGCCCATGAGGACACCATTGTAACTGCCCGATCCAGCTGGTAGCCTCACCAAAAAATGTGTATGACACAGTATCAGAGCGCATTCAGACATCAGTTTTCTTGCACCAGTACTATCCATGTCTTCAACAGATAGCCCTCATATCTACAGTATAATAGTCTACAGAATGGTTCGCATGTCTGATTTTACCCCAGAATGAGTGGTCTGCACAAAAGCATGGATACTTGTCCAATATTGATCCGAGTGTTGGATCCCACTCGTCAATGCAAGTCTATAGGTTCGTGAAAAAATTGGACAGCTTAGATTCCATCCTGTGCCGTCCATTTTTCACATACTGTTTGATAGGAGAAGCTTGAGAAACCTTCATCAGTTTTTTTTTTCATCTGAGAAAAGCTGATAAAATTCTAACTAAACACTGATGTAAAAAACTGACACTGACGAAACTCTGATGAACCTCTGATCCAAAACACTGATGACACTTGGACAATTTTTTTTTTTTGCGTACGAGAAAAATCACTTACGTATGAAGAATCCCTAATGTAACACACAGGCATTTCCAGTTCTTTGATGAACCGCACATAGTTTTACAGTTGTTTCTCTGCAAGATAATGTGAGTGCGCAGGGAAACAGTGGAAAGATGTCAGCACTGAACTGCGGTTAAAAGGTGCAGTGTGACCGCTTTGTGTGAACGCAGACTAAACCTCTTTTAATATATCTAATTATTATAAATATCACACCTTCCACACATGAGGGTTCACACATACATTGGCTAGATTTCTAAGATCCAGATAGATGGAATTGTAGTAAACGCAGGAGGAAAAAAATAACATTTTTTATATCCATTTGTATAAAATAATTTGAATAAGTAATAAACTATTTGCTATAGTTAATAAACAAACAACCATATTTTTTAAAACTGATTTTATTTTCTGATTGTAGATTTTTTTTTTACATTTCTGTACAAGATTACGGAGGCAGCTATCTTGCTGAAGCCAAAGATTGCGGTGAGCTTTCTAACAAGTCATTTACCTCATGCCGGGTTTAGATTCACATCTACACTACTCAGTACTGCTGTATAATGTCCTTTCTATCTCTGCTGCTTCTCTTTGTCTGCTAATTGAAGAAAGGGAGCAAGAATCCCTCTCTGTATGTTGTACCATGCATTATAAAAATAACAAAAATTAGTCTCTTCCCACCAGCTCAGGGTCAAATCAAGAGATAGAGCCCTCAGTAGGGAAAGTGAAGGATACAAGTCATATAATGGCCAGAGATAGTGTATTTCTTCATGTACTCACAAGACAGTCTCTTATAAAAAGTTATATGAAAATACAATTAACCTCTAAATATATACTATATATGGATTAAGTGGCAGCTGTAAAGTAGTAGTCATTGACTTCTGAGAGAGAATATTGTGGGCATGATCAAAGATATGTGCGAAAGTCATTTTGTAGGGTCGGAGGAGAAGGTGACCTCTGTTATGAATGTGCTAAAAATGGTTTCTGAGCAGAAGCTCCCTCTGCTGGTTACTGACAGTACTGAACCTTTCAGCGAGGAATGGCAATCTGGGATCACGGACTGGTCTGATATAAGGGAGGTTCCCTCCCATGATGGTTGCCGGTGATCAATTGTTCTTGTCTCAATTGTGGTTCCTGGTTCATTTGGAAGCTTGCTGAGTCTTGCCTGCATCTTCTGCTATCAGATAAGATATTTTTTGCTTTTATTTATGTGCTTGCTTTTTGCATTGTTCCCTGCACTTCTGTGGAGGTCAGCCAGGTCCCATCCGGGGGGCTTGTGCTCCTCTCAGTTTGTCTGGAGCCACTGTTGTTTGTTCATTTGCTTTTTCCTGTTTTTTCAGTGGCTGCGGCTTAGTTTTGTTACATCAGAGAACTGATTTAGGTGGTAGAGGTTGTGTGATCTCAGGTGTTTTTGCAATCAGTAGAGTTGCTATTTTTTAGGGTTTTTTTTGGATTGCAGTGAGTATCCTTCCCTGTACTTTTCTGTCTAGACAGATTGGGCCCCAGCATTTGCTCATTCTATTTTCTGTCTGTGTCCGTGTTTCTTCTTGTCTAACCGCCATTACATGTTTGGGGGCTTCCTATTTTCTTTGGGGATCTGCTCCGGGGCAGATAGCTTTCATCTTTCTGCCTTTAGGTGTAGTTATCTCTCAGGCTGTGACGAGGCGTCTAGGATCAACGTAGGAACGCTCCACGGCTACTTCTAGTTGTGTGGTTAGTTCAGGTTACTGCAATCCAAAAGGTTCCAGCCTCTCTGGTGTATTGCCGTTTTTGCTTACTCTCCTCAGCTACCAAAACATAACAGACCTCTATTGAGAAAATTCAGATCCTGTGTTATCTACATGTAAATGTTCCCTTTGACCGAAACTATGAGAGAAACATTATAGGTCGAACCCCTGCTACAGATTTTGGAATCAGATCCAAGATCTTCAAATTACACCTCTGGTCAAAGAGACACTAGCTTTGGGATAAATAAAAAAACACTTGTCAGTCTGCAATCAGGGGCGTACATAAAAATCATGGGGCCCCATAGCTGAAGTTCCAATTGGGCCCCTCCCTGCCCCCCTAGAAAGAAAAAAAAATATTCGGTGGGGTCACATTAGAGTGTATCAGCCCTTACAAAGCAATTTTCCTCCTACTGAAGCCCTAGATTTACCTTTCGTTGCAAACATAAAGTATAATGTCAACAAAAGTGCTCCACAAACACTTTATGATGATACCCTCTTTATGATACCCCCACAGTGAATTCCTTCACAGTACCCTCCACACGCACAGTATGATGACCCTACTGCACCCCCCTCAGCTCTCCCGGCAAAGTATGGTGGCATCAAAACAGTATGATCCCCCAACTGTGACCCCCACACAGTCCTCCATGCAGTATAATTGGCCTGCATACAGTATAATGGTCCTTACATCTATCTACACGGTATAATAGCCCCCACTATCCCTCTCCAAACAGTATAATGGCTCCCACAGAACCCTTCACACAGTATGATGGACCTCACACAAACCTTTACACTGTATAATTGTTTGCATACAGTAAAAATGGCCCTCACATAGCCTTCCATAAAGTTTAAAGGCTGCCACATAGCCCCCCAAATAGTATAATGGCCACCACATAGCTCCCCAAATAGTATAATGACTCCCATATAGCTCTTCAAATATTATAATGGCCTACACATAGCCCTACAAATAGTATAATGACTCCCACATAGCTCTTCAAATATTATAATGGCCTACACATAGCACTCCAAATAGTACAATTGCCTCTACATAGCCCTCCAAATAATATAATAAACCCATATAGCTCTCCATATAGTATAATGGGTCCAACATTGCCTTCCATGTAGCATAATGCACCCCATAGTCCTCAATATAGTATAATACACTCCCCATAGTCCTCCATATATTAGAGTGCACTCCCCATAGTCCTCCATAGAGTATGATGCACCCACCATAGTCCTCCATATAGTATAATGCCCTCTCCATAGTCCTCCATATAGTATAATGCACTTCCTATAGTCCTCCATATAGTATAATGTACTCCCTATAGTCCTCTGTTGTGAACACTTTTGATCTGGCTTCTGAGTTTGAGCTCCCTCTGGTGGTTGCTCCTGGTAATGGAGCTGGTCTGGTTGACAGAAGTCAATCACCTGAAGAGGATGATTGGAGGTCAGGTGTTACAGACTGGAGAGATTTAAGTGAGCAGCCTTCCCTTAGTTGTTGCCAGTGATTTGGTTTTCTTCCTGAGCCTTCTGGAAGTCTGCTTGCTCCCTGCTTTGTCCTCCACCTTTCAGATAAGTTATTTGTCTGTTTTAATCTGTGGTATTTTTTCCCTTTTTGCTTTTCTCTGTTCTCTGCCTTGCTGGTGTGAGTTCAGCCAAGTTCCCTGCTGGGACCTGTGCTGGACTCTGTTTTCCTTTGCCACAACTTATGTCATTTTTTTCTGTATTTCTAGTTCCCTGTTATTTCAGTATCTGTTGTTTTGTGTCCAGTACACACCAGAGTTCTGATTTAGGGGAGAGGTCGTGTGGCCTCAGTATTTTTGCATATCAGACGTGTTGGAATTTTTCTCAGGGTTTTTGCGGGATTGCAGACAGTATCCTTTCCTGTCCTGTTCTATCTAGCCAGTTTGGGCCCCAGCATTTGCTTACTCTATTTTCTGCCTGTGTTTTGTACTTCATCTGTCTCACCGGCAATATATGTTTGGGGGCTATCTATTCCTTTTGGGCTCTAATCCGGGGCAGTTTAGCTTTCCCCTTTCTCTCTTTAGGCTTAGTTAACTCTTTGGCTGTGTCAAGGCGTCTAGGGCATCGTAGTTACAACCCACGGCCAATTCTAGTTGTGTTGTCAGTTTAGGGGTCTGCAATCCGCTAAGTTACCAACCTCTCTGGGTGTCTGGTTGCCTAGCCTATTTCTCTATTATCCTCCTCAGTTACCGAATCATAACAGTCCTCCATATAGTATAATACACTCCCCATAGTCCTCCATGCATTATGATGGCAACCACAATATACTCACTGATTTAAATAAATAAATACAATACACATCTCTCCTCATTCCCTCGCTGGTTCCGTCTCTGCAGTAAGCATTCTGAATCATTGTCTTCACTGCTTGGCACAGCGGGCACCATGCAGTGACATCATCACGCCTGCTGCGCTTAGACGTCAGATCGTCAGAATAATGGAGGTGGGAGAGGATGGACCCTTCTTTTATTATTACTTTCACCTGTATTGGCATCCAGGATGCCGATATAGTTGAGCATGTGATGTTGAACATGTGATGATGAGCAGGGGACAGGTGACAGTGCTGGCATCAAGCCCAACTGGCTCACAGGCCCCATAGCGGCCATGTGGTCTTCCGCCATTGGCGTTATGCCACTATCTGAAACACCTTCTGTTGACAAAACCAAAGTCTATTTCCTCCCGATTCTCTCCATGTTTAGAAAGACAGAAAACATTACTGTGTGGTGGTCACTCCCGGGTACTGCAGATCAGTTCCTTTGGCACTATACATTACTTATTAGCTCTGATGATAGTCAGAAGTAAGCAATTAGTGGGGTGCTGGGTGTCTACACTACACTACATGCAGCCCGCACCCCACTCCGAGTGCCGGCGCCAGAGCTGGAATTTCACATGCGAGTGTCGGACGACTTCGTCGCATGTGTGATCCCGGCCTAAGTGAAGAAATCGGCTGTGTGAACCTAGCACTAAAATTGCTCATAAATCCAAGCATGCAGCAATTAGTTAATACAGAGCAACCTGATTTTTCTAGCATTAAATTGTAAGAATTTTTAAAAGGAATGTGTCATTAGAAAATGATCTAATGCTTAAATTAGGTATTTAAGTTTAGTATCATGTTTTAAGTTGTTGATTTTCTTTTTTTTTCATATCAATATCTATATACCGTAAATCTTGCAATTTTCAAATTGACCACAGATCCTCAGACTAGACTCACACGTCCTCCAGAAGAGTTTTCAGCAGTCTCGTTATCATCACAGACAGGATAAGAATATCAGTAAACACCTCTACGTTCATTAGATAGTGTCCACCATTAACAATAGGTAATAATAATAATAATCTTTATATAGCACTAACATATTCCACAGCACTTTACAGTTTTGCACACATTATAATCGCTGTCCCCAATGGGGCTCACAATCTAAATTCCCTATTAGTATGTCTTTGGAATATGGGAGGAAACCGGAGGACCCCTACGCAAACACGGGGAGAACATACAAACTCCTTGCAGATGTTGTCCTTGGTGGGATTTGAACCCAGGACCCCAGCGCTGCAAGGCTGCACTGCTAACCACTGAGCCACCGTGCTGCCCTAATGTCACAGCTTACCTCTTCCTCTCCTCGCACAATCACTTTTAGCAAAATCAGAGCATGTCCGGTTTAAAACCATCAAAATACAAAACTAAACTGGAAAATCATAAACATATTGTTTTTTTTTAATGTCTAATCCACTTTTAAAAAGTGGCAAATGATCAGCTGTGTCATCATTCAGCTTCAATTGACTATGGATGAAGAATTCCCACATGACAGGTCACTGTTTTGGAAGATAACAGTCCTCTGTCAGCCATTATGAACAATGGCTCATGTCTACATTCGGAACAACGGTCGCAATGGACTTTTAGTGTATAGGGGCCAGTAGTATAGTGTTAGCCTTTAAGGTACTGTCACACTAAGCGAGATCGCTAACGAGATCGCTACTAGCGTCACCATTTATGATGCAGCAGCGATCTCGTTAGCGACTTAGCTGTGTGTGACATGTAGCGGCGATGTGGCATCTGCTGAGATGTCGCTGATCGCTTATGAACGTTCTGAGCCGTTTTTTGGTCGTTGGTGTCCCGCTGGTGAGCCTGAATCGCTGAGTGTGACACCCTTTATGAACGACTTCACCAGCGTCGCAGGTGGGACTAGGTTTTCCCAACAACAGCAGAGGTCGTTATAGAGATCGCTGATGAGTTGTGTTTGGAAGCTAACTAGCGATCACATAGCGATCGCACTAGCGATCTCGCCAGGTCGTGTCGTTGTCGTGATCGCTGGTGCGATCGCTAAGTGTGACAGTGCCTTAAGGGTTCAGTTTATAATATCTATGTTTCGTCCTGTGGTTGTTCATGTATATTCTCTATGCCATAGAGGACTGGCGTACAGCACAGGGGCAGGGACGGGTAAGTACTAATGATGCACCATGGGCCATTTCTAAGATCCCCAAATATTGGCAAAATAAGGGTCTCTAGTGGCACTCTAGAAAGGAGCACATGAGGTAGAGAGTTGGCCATGCATTAGTGCGGTTATGGGCGTAGTAAAGTAACACAAATAGACCAGAATGGACAAGGCCCTATATACTGTATGCGTGATCTGAGTGCGAACAGGAAGGAGGGATCCCCCAGTTTCTCAAAAAGTAGGAGACCTACAATTCAATGCTGCACATATCAGACATTTATACAAATATACTTATGGTATGCACTGTTGGACTGGGTTGGCAAAGGCCCGCCAGTAACATTGATTCTTGTTGCTCACTGTCCAGCTAGTTGCAAATATAACCTGAGCCTAGTACACAAAGTATCTTTTGCTTCTATATGATATTAATTTGGCTTGTTTAATGAATGATTAGATGATACCTTTTTCTGCAAATTGCGAATCAAGTGTAATAGCACTGCTCATCATCTCTCAGGGGCCTACCGGAGGATTTTTCTGCTCCGCCGTGAGCCAGTTCAAACCTGATGGTATGCCATAAGTGTCTCAGATGGAAATTTCCCCTCTAACATTTATTGCGACCCCTCAGACTGGTTCAGTCTGACAATGCGGCACTTGGACTAGAAAAGTTTGAGCCTCCCGGATTTTGATCAACTCAAGAGAGTTTACAACCACTGGCTACTGCAATACATACTGTGCGTCCACTAGAGGGCAGAAGCTGTATTACTGATTTCTGGTACGCGCTGTCTGGCTTCTCTACTAAAAGCAGACGGCTGCCATAGTTTATAAACTGTTCTCCCAATCCAGGCAATTTGTTAGCAATCCAGATACAAAAGAATGACTCAACCCAAACTGTATTTTACTGCAACGCTTTCATTAACACATTCATAATCACGCCACACACAGACGAAAAGAAACGAAGGAGTGACTTAATGTAACGCTTCACGTACAATACCCTTTCTATTCTTTCTTTTTTTTTTTTATACATAACCAAATCACGCAAAATACAAATGAAGGCTTAGTATAATAATTTCAAGAATTGCAGAAGAACAAAAATAAGGGGTCAACGTGATGATTGCTAGGAAGATAAAATACACCATTCATCATTGTAAGTAGGGCTTCTTTACAGTAAAAGCAGTTAAGTTGTGGTTTGTCTACCACAAGTGGTAGTAATGGCAAAAAACAATGAGTTAATTAGATCCAGGGAATTAATGAGGCTCGCTAATTAATGTCTTTGACGACAGGCAGGTTGTTGTGTGCGGGTGACACACTCTTGTGGCGACACTTTATGTGTCATCCGCATTCTCTAAAAGATCTGGCGCCACATATTCATTCACTGGCCGCACTAATATTCTAGCTCCAGAGAGAAGAAGAAGAAGAAGGTCATTGGTCCCCAGTGCTGGAAATTGTTTATTTTTTTTGTTAAATGACCTTTGTTTTTTTTGGGTGTGAAAGGACGGTGCCGCTGGTCGTGCGTCTGAGACATCACTCTCCCGCCGTCGGCCACTGGCTGCCCGATTTTGAAACAATCTGTAGTTTCCAATTGATTGTTCATTTTATGTTCTGTACGTGATTATATGGGGGTGGTCATTTTTCCTGAGCGTCTGTTAACGGTATTTCGAGACATGCTTCATACCACGCGAGCCCCACGGTCAACCAGTGGCTTCACTCTCGCTTCCTTCGAATGTAACGGACGTCTTGAATAAGTCAAGGAGCAGCACCGGCTCTCACTTCATCTCGATATCAGTTTCATCCTCAGAAAGTGAGAGTGACGCAGTCCGTTAGCTGACTTTGATTGGCTGAAGGGATCACATGACATAACAACATTATGTGAGCTCGGGGAAATCCGACGTCGACATCACTTGAACAGCGCCAACATCGGAAGTGAGTACAGACTTTTTTATTTCATATAGGAGAATATAGAAATTGAGAATTGGTTGTCCAAGTAGTGGACAACCCCTTCAATTTTCTTATAATTGAGGGGGAATATTTATTATAATACACTACAACTGCTGCAGAACCTCTTTTAAAAAGGAAAGTGGCACTTGCTATCCACTATTGTTATTAGTTAATAAATCCTCTTGTGACAAAATCACTGGCAAAGTGTTGGAGGGGAGATACGTTTCACTGAGGCTATTAGCTTCAGTGATTTGAAACCCAGAAGTTTGCTCCAGCACACTATTTGTTGAGATAGGTTAATGGGCCATTTTAACCCCTTCGCGCCGCAGCCCATTTTCATTTTTGCGTTTCTGTTTTTCGCTCCTTCCTCCCAGAGCCATAACTTTTTTATTTTTCCGTCAATATGGTCATGTGAGGGCTTGTTTTTTGCGGGACAAGTTGTACTTTTGAATGACGCCATTGGTTTTACCATACTGTGTACTCGAAAACAGGAAAAAAAATTCCAAGTGCGGTGAAATTGCAAAAAAAGTTCAATTTCACAGCGGTTCTTCGGATTTTTTTTTACTGTGTTCACTAAATGCTAAAACTGAGCTGCCATTATGATTATCCAGGTCATTACGAGTTCATAGTTACCAAACATGTCTAGGTTCTTTTTTATCTAAGTGGTGAAAAAAAAGTCCAAAGTTTGCTTAAAAAAAAAAAATTGCGCCATTTTCCGATACCCGTAGCGTCTCCATTTTTTGTGATGTCGGGTTGGGTGAGGGCTTATTCTTTTTGCATACTGAGCTGACATTTTTAATGATACCATTTTGGTGCAGATACGATCCTTTGATTGCCCGTTATTGCATTTTAATGCAATGTTGCGGCGACCAAAAAAAGTAATTCTGGAGTTTTTACTTTTTTTCTTGCTACGGCATTTAGCAATCAGGTCAATTTTTTTTATATTGATAGATCGGGTGATTCTGAAGGCGGCAATACCAAATATGTG
The DNA here is from genome assembly GCA_033576555.1 of Oophaga sylvatica. Classification (NCBI taxonomy): domain Eukaryota; kingdom Metazoa; phylum Chordata; class Amphibia; order Anura; family Dendrobatidae; genus Oophaga; species Oophaga sylvatica. The sequence goes on from JARQOD010000005.1 coordinate 515,628,597, forward strand.
TATGTTTGAGTTTTTTTTATTGTTTTATTTTGAATGGGGTGAAAGGGGGGGTGATTTGAACTTTTATATTTTTTTACTTTTGTAATATTTTTAAAAACATTTTTTTCCCTTTTGGCATGCTTCAATAGTTTCCATGCGAGATTAGAAGCTGCCATAACCCAATCGGCTCTGCTACATACAGGCAATGATCCGATCACCTGTATGTAGCAGAATACCTCAATTGCTATGAGCGCTGACCACAAGGCGGCGCTCATAGCAATCCGGCATTGACAAAATAAGAGGTCTGCTGGAAACCTCTGATTATCATGCCAATCCATCGGTGACCCGCGATCATGTGGCGCGATTGTCAGAAGCGCATGTTAAATGCCTCTCTCAGCGTTTGACAGCGGCGTTTAACGGGATAATAGGCGTGGGTGGATCGCAATTCCACCCGCGGCTGTTCCGGGCACATGTCAGCTGTTCAAAACAGCTGACATGTGCCAGGAAAGATATGGGCACAGCGCCGGAGCCCACATCAAAGGGAGGGAGTCCAACATCAGCGTACTATTACGCCCGCTGTTGGAAAGGTGTTAAGAGCTAAGTTTTTGTGGACAACCATAGAGAGGGTGGGAAGTTGCCACCTTATCTCCACCCCAAGGTGTGGTCTGGGGTTAAATAGTCGGCCTCCTGAGGCATTCAGTGTTCAGTGTGTCTGGAGAGGCTAACTCCAGAAAAGTGTTTGTGCTAACCCTGAGTGGGTGGATCCCCGCTACCACAAGGACTGTGCTTTGTTTTTACCACTTTGTTTTTGTCTTCCTGATTTTGCCAAAGGGCCGTATTTTTACTTCAATATGGCTTATGTCGCATGTATAATGAACCAGTGAAGATCTTAAAGAGACAGTGTTCTTGTGTCTACCTCCGTGTACAGCTTAGTGAGCCGATCTACCACACACTTACAAAAAGGTCTGCAACAGCTGAGATGTGTGTTGTATTGTTGCCCCAAACTGTAGCTGCTGAAGAACCGCTTAAAGAGGTTTTGCTACCTCATTTAAGAGCAGCATGATGTAGGAAAAGAGACCCTGATTCCAGCGGTGCATCACTTACTGGGTGCAGCAGTTCAGACACAATAAGAGTTGAGATGAAAAAGCTGTCCCCGTCCCACACCAGGCTCTGTATGTACATAGTCTATTGACAGTGAGGTGCTTATCACAGGAGGGGGCGTGGTCGGACAACTGCTCACGTGCCAGCTAGTAACAGCAATGATAATGTCCTTGGGATAAAACCTTCAATGTAAATAAATGACCGCACATAGCTTGATAAGAGACGCATCATTCAATTCTGTGTTTTAACCCCTACCTCATGCTGTTCTCAGATTACATAACCAAAACCTGCTGACAGATTCCATTTAAAGGGGTTGTATAATGATTGATTTTCAATAGCATACTTTCTGTTCGCTGGGAGGCAACATCCATACAGCGAACCGTTCACCTTCAGGGCAGCTCTTTGTTATAGAGCTTGCAAGCGCTGTGCAGTTGTCAGGAGACTAACAACTGGCGACAGACTGTAGTGGGAGCTGTTAACCTAAGGAACAAGTGGTAAAGAATTCAATAAAAAATGCATCCATTTTAGAGAATAGGTAAATTACAAAGTTGCTTGTTGTTGGGAGCAGTTTGCAATTTTACCCTTTAGGCCGGGGTCAGACATGCGAGAAACTCGCACTAGTCTTGCATGTAAATACCCGGTACTGCCCCGGCACTCGGGACCGGAGCGTGCGGCTGCATAGAAATACATGCATCCGCACGCTCCTGTCCGAGTGCCGGCGGCCGTGCTGGGTATTGACATGCGAGACTCGTGCGAGTTTCTCGCATGTCTGACCCCGGCCTTAAAGAGAGGTAACATTACATGTCAGTCAATCAGTGGCTGCCACATAATAAGAAACTCCGTGCAAAGCAATCTGTGGCGGATTTCTTCTGCATGAAGAGATAAGCAGCATCTATGTTATGTCTGCAATAATCAGGCCCTGATTGTTTATAAAAAGGTTATTTAGTGGCACGTCGATGATAAAATAAGATTTTTTTTTTAGATATTGATATTATCTTTCCAGTTATAATCTTACACTGTTTTTTTTTGCTCCTTTTTTTCTCCTAAATCATAATAAAAGTCATATTTTTTGGGTCCCTGTAGATATTTCTTTTTTTTGCTGAAGGTCGTGTTGTCTGCCCTCCTGCCTCCCAGGTAATTCATGATGCAAGGTGCCTTCAGATGCCTTCACCATTGAGCCCGAGGCGAGTTTTCCCGTGTCTGAGTTGCCTAGGTGATTTTGGTTTTGCTCAATAACCACTGCCTTAAAAAATAATAAAAATGCCTATCAATATGTTAACATCGGCTCCTTCCGAATCACATCATTAAATGATAAAAACAAACACATTGCGATGTCTCCGTCTTATGATGTGCCCCTCTTGCAGGAAAACATTTTGTGACACGTTAAAGGGAATTAATCCTTCATGTCGGCAGCTGCCAAATTGTTCTATTTTTCTTTCATTCCTCAGACCGTGATTGCTTTCTTTGCGACATTCATTTTTATGTATGACTTCAGCTATTGCATGTCGGTCAGCCATTATCCTCTATCAGCTCTTCCCCCGGCACTATTTCTTCCTCTGTTCTAGACCTGACACCGTCCTTTTCTAAAAATCCATATCATTACCCTTTCTTTAGGCAGCACAGCTTTCTGGACTCATTTTGTATCAGGACAAGGACCAACCGCAGGGAAGGGTAACCTGACGGCTTAACTCCTTAACTCCTGGCGCTTTAATTTTTTTTACTCCCCATTTTCCAAGAGCCATAATCTTTTTATTCCTCTGTAGACCTAGCCATATGAGGGCTTGGATTTTTGCGGAACGAGTTGTAGTTTTGATTTACACCATTTATCCAACCATATAATATCCTGAAAGACGGGTAAAAAGTGCTGTGAAATTGTAAAAAGAACAACAACAACAAAAAATTCTGCAATTGTTTTTTTGGTATTATTTTTACGCCGTTCATTGACCTGTCAACATGATTCTCTAGGTCAGTATGATTATAGCGATAGCAAACTGAAGATTTTTCTAATATATTTCAGCAGTTAAAAATATGTAAAACTTTGTGTTGCCATTTTCTGAGAGCCATAACTTTTTTTTATTTTTTTTACCTCGATGGACCTGTGTGAGGGCTTGTTTATTACATGTCAATCTAACACTTTTATAGAGACAATTTTGACATATGTACAACGTCTTCATTGCTTTTTGTTGCATTTTTGTGGGAAATTACGGCGAGTGAAAAACATTTTGATTTTTTTTGTCGTTCCTCTTCCCTCCCTGAAACCTTACATGCTTTCCTATCTCTGTACACTGGAGATCTCTGAACAGCACACTTTTTCTACTTCCAGCTTTCACTAACCGTAGTTTCACACAACCGTTTTTTCAGTCCGAATACTGTCTGTGGAAGAAACTGACCATATAGACGACACTTGGGCTAATGTTATTTAATTGTGCTTTTCAGAGGACCATTTTGACACTTGGGCAGTGTAAAAAAAAATTGCAACATGCACTAGTTTCTTCCATATTTCATATGAAACTCGCCTGTTAAAGTCTATTTATTTATGTGCAACAACAAAAATCAGATATCATACGGATCAACTATGTAGCATCCGATTTTTACAGCTGTATTACAATTCTTAACAGAGGAAACTGTTTATGGTCTTGTAAATTTTCGTCATTCTGGATGTATAAAAACGAATACCATAGGATACGCCATTCAGATATGATACTGGTGTAAAAGATAGATATACGGATGACAAACATCATGTGAACTTAGCCTAAAGCCATGTTCACACCTTCAGTATTTGGTCAGTATTTCATATCAGTATTTGTAGCCGAAACCAGGAGTGGGTGATAATACAGATGTGGTGACGTGTTTCTATTATATTTTTCTTCTGATTGTTCCACTCCTGGTTTTTCCTTACAAATACTGATGTAAAATACATTTTTGCAAAGCATTCAGAACTGACTATACTCTGCAGTTGCAGAACTGTCTGTATTAAAAAAAAATCTACTGTTTAGAAACGTTGCATTTAGGAAGCAAATGAAGAATAAAACCATTTTAAGTGCAGGTGTGCACAGCTTTTAATGATCACTGGGTGGTGTCTGATTTGTAGGACCCAACCAAGCCTGAGAATGAAGACCACATCCACTCAGCAGTGCAGGGAACTTCAACCAGGTCCAAAAACTTGGCTATTGGTATCTCCACTCACCATGTAACTACTCCTGGAAGAACTGATTGGCTGCAGTGGTCATAAACTGGCTGCTTGTCAACAAAGAACAGTAGGACCACCCGAGTGTTAGAACTGTAGGAAGGAAGAAGCAAGTAGAATTTTTTTTATATATATTATTCGCAGCTGTTTCTTTCATAATAAGAACCTCTTTATCCATAAAAGTGTAGACTAAAAGTGCAATTTTATTAGTGGATCAAGATGTGAAGTTTGAGAAAGTAGCTGAACTCTCTAAAAGGGGTTGTCTGGTTTGGTAATGCCATTTTTAAACATCATAGTAGTGAAGTCCATATTAATAAATCATCTTTCACTTTTTTTATGATCAGCTAATTCATAAACTACTCAGACATGAATTTCCATAGATATTGTGTAATGCCTTATTTCTCCTGTGGAGGCGTTGCAGAACAATTGAACACTTGCATCCAGGCGACCTCCACAGATTTTTCATGTTATTTTTAGATGACTCTTCTAGCTAAAATGTCAGATGTATTTAAGGCACCAAATTTCTGGATCTTGTAGAATATTATGGAAATGGTCACCAGGGAGCAGATGTGAGACGTGTCTACACAAGTAGCTGTTGCATGGTAAAGGTGGAGTTTTCCTTTAGGCAGACAACTGTGAAACACCGAGTATGGACCATGATGGACGTACTGGCTGGGGGTCTCCCAACCCAAAGTCAACAGCCTCATATACAGGTCCTTCTCAAAAAATTAGCATATAGTGCTAAATTTCATTATTTTCCATAATGTAATGATTACAATTAAACTTTCATATATTCTAGATTCATTACACACCAACTGAAATTTGTCAGGTCTTTTATTGTTTTAATACTGATGATTTTGGCATACAACTCCTGATAACCCAAAAAAACCTGTCTCAAAAAATTAGCATATCAAGAAAAGGTTCTCTAAACGACGTATTACCCTAATCTTCTGAATCAACTAATTAACTCTAAACACATGCAAAAGATTCCTGAGGCTTTTAAAAACTCCCTGCCTGCTTCATTACTCAAAACCCCCATCATGGGTAAGACTAGCGACCTGACTGATGTCAAGAAGGCCATCATTGACACCCTCAAGCAAGAGGGTAAGACCCAGAAAGAAATTTCTCAACAAATAGGCTGTTCCCAGAGTGCTGTATCAAGGCACCTCAATGGGAAGTCTGTTGGAAGGAAACAATGTGGCAGAAAACGCTGTACAACGAGAAGAGGTGACCGGACCCTGAGGAAGATTGTGGAGAAGGACCGATTCCAGACCTTGGGGGACCTGAGGAAGCAGTGGACTGAGTCTGGTGTAGAAACATCCAGAGCCACCGTGTACAGGCGTGTGCAGGAAATGGGCTACAGGTGCCGCATACCCCAGGTAAAGCCACTTTTGAACCATAAACAGCGGCAGAAGCGCCTGACCTGGGCTACAGAGAAGCAGCACTGGACTGTTGCTAAGTGTTCCCAAGTACTTTTTTCTGATGAAAGCAAATTTTGCATGTCATTCGGAAATCAAGGTGCCAGAGTCTGGAGAAAGACTGGGGAGAAGGAAATGCCAAAATGCCTGAAGTCCAGTGTCAAGTACCCACAGTCAGTGATGGTGTGGGGTGCCATGTCAGCTGCTGGTGTTGGTCCACTGTGTTTCATCAAGGGCAGGGTCAATGCAGCTAGCTATCAGGAGATTTTGGAGCACTTCATGCTTCCATCGGCTGAAATGCTTTATGGAGATGAAGATTTCATTTTTCAGCACGACCTGGCACCTGCTCACAGTGCCAAAACCACTGGTAAATGGTTTACTGACCATGGTATTACTGTGCTCAATTGGCCTGCCAACTCTCCTGACCTGAACCCCATAGAGAATCTGTGGGATATTGTGAAGAGAAAGTTGAGAGACGCAAGACCCAACACTCTGGATGAGCTTAAGGCCGCTATCGAAGCATCCTGGGCCTCCATAACACCTCAGCAGTGTCACAGGCTGATTGCCTCCATGCCACGCCGCATTGAAGCAGTCATTTCTGCAAAAGGATTCCCGACCAAGTATTGAGTGCATAACTGAACATTATTATTTGATGTTTTTTTTGTTTGTTTTGAAAAAACATTTTTATTTTATTGGACGGTTGAAATATGTTAATTTTTTGAGACAGGTTTTTTGGGTTATCAGGAGTTGTATGCCAAAATCATCAGTATTAAAACAATAAAAGACCTGACAAATTTCAGTTGGTGTGTAATGAATCTAAAATATATGAAAGTTTAATTGTAATCATTACATTATGGAAAATAATGAAATTTAGCACTATATGCTAATTTTTTGAGAAGGACCTGTATGCCCATATAGGTCACCATCCTGCCCTCCTCAACAAGGTGCCAAGGAAGCCAGGGGCCAACTAATGGCTCCCATTACCGCTGTGTTTTTGCTCTCCTGAAGGCCAGTGGTTGGGTTTCATAGAAGATTGCTAAAATCACTATATATTGCAATACCTCTGAATGGCAGTATAAAGTACAAGCAATCAAACTGCAAGTTCAAGATCCTGAAAGAAACTGAAAAGGTTGAAAAAAAAATAAAAAGTTTTTAAAAATTATTAAAAAAAAAAAAACATGAAAGTTTCAATCACCCTATTTCCCAATTCAAATAAATAACGTTTGTTATCACCATCAAAATCTAAAATGGTGTAACCTGTTTGGTTAATGCCGTAAAGCAAAAAATAGATAAAGTTAGAAACACTGGTAAACACGCACACCCAGCTTTCCCATGCATCAGACAGGGACACTGCGTGTACACTGGCAAACACAGGGTAACACATCCAGGCTATACTTCTTCACGGTTGTGGCTATGATTAAAGCAGCAATAAACAAACTTATTAAATTTTAGATTTAACATATGAAAAAAAAAATAGTACAGTACTTTCAAAGTTACAAAAGATGAAATTATAAAAAGACCTACCGTACATATAAGGCAAAAACGGTGCAAAAACAAATGGGATAAATTCAGAAACGTCTTATGGATTGAATCTCTGAGAGCTTGTGGCAGAGGAGACACCGCGGAAATTTGGACAGATCTACAATACTTGCGATTTCTCCTGAGTTGGATCATGAATCTTTATGGATGAGACATTTTAATGTGTCCCATCAGCACCCCTCACCCCTCCATCTGCGTAGATGAGAGGATGATGGCTAATTCTAATTTATGTCATATTTTCCCACAGGAACCTCCAAGTGGAATATGACCGCCATATTTTTGAACATACTTTCACCATCCCAGACACACCAAACATGACTATGACATTTTGCTATTACATTTCTATGGTTTCCAAGGACAAAAATCCTGGCGCTTGGAACCACTGAAGCAATTATGTCCCCTAGTCACAGATCCGTGAATTGCGTAGACATCAGATTATTGTAGGTATGGCATGGGAATATTGCACTTCCATTGTGCCATGTGATGTCTCCGGTATAGACTGGAGACGTCCAGTCTACCTGAGGACAATTATCTTCCTCTGCACCTCCTTTTTTATTTTTTAGAGAGGAAAGACGCAAAGAACATTTGGTCTCCCTGTAGGCCGTCTGACTTCTTGTTCATTTATCTACTCACAGAGGAGACAGGTGTCCAATGATATTGAATTTTATTTATATAATCCATAACAGAACTACAGCTCGTCCCGCGAAAAAAAAAAAGGCGCAAAACAGTCCCCTATACGGCTATGTCATTGGAAATAAAATAAGTTATGGCTCGTGGACGCAAGAGAAGAAAATATGAAAGGGCAAAAATGAAAATTAGCCGTAGCGGGAAGGTAACATTACCGTCCTACAACAATGATATTTTAAGGAAACACATATTAGTTAGAAGGAGGTAATAAACCACTAGATTAAGGTGGCATTCCATCCATCATTGCAGGATATAATGAAATGACCCGGGACACCTTAATCCACACACTGACCATTCAACTACCAGTGTACACAAAGCCTCAGTATAGCTACGTTGGCACACTGGCATTGGAGCAGATACTGTATGAGTCCTCACACGTATAGAACAATAGTTGGCTGCACGCCTGGGTGGTAGTAAAGCGTCTGTTTTGCACTTCCAAAATGCTCTGCTAACTACCTTGACTCCAGTTGCTAATTGACGAGTGCAGGTATATGTGGACACCACACCCTTGTGACTTCCCTGTGAAACCATACTGTCCTGTGTGGACACAACAACTAAGTGCTGCTCATTCAGGTGACACTAAGGTCTCACTCAAACATTTTTATTTTTTTTTTCTCTTCCTAGTTGAAAAATAAAATTTTGATCATTGCGCTAGATCAGATACTCTCATTACTGTTCAGTAGTATGAGTCAAGTTTTTACGATCAGTTACCGGTATTTTTTTTCTGATGCAAAAAAATGTTCAACGTTTCTTCTACTCAATGCAACGTTAAAAACAGCCAGCACATGGATGGCTCACAGATGTCCGACCCGTGCTGACCGTGAGTTTCATGGGTAATTTTTAACCATCGTTCAGATAAATATCTGACATGTTTAGGTGATTTTTTTTTTGCGGACACACGATCCGTCAAAGGATAAGGCAATGGACTGTAATGCAGGGATGTCAAAGTCAAATACACAGAGGGCCAAAATTAAAAACTTGGACTTTCTTGATATTTATTGAAAAAAATGTCTACAATTAAAACCATCTCAAGGAGGATCACAAGGAAATGGACAGCATGTGACTTAAATATGAGTGTCTGAGCAAAGGGTCTGAATACTTATGTCCATGTGATATTTCAGTTTTTCTTTTTTAATAAATTTGCAAAAATTTCTATATTTCTGTTTTTTTTTTCAGTCAAGATGGGGTGCAGAGTGTACATTAATGAGAAAAAAATGAACTTTTTGAAATTTACCAAATGGCTGCAATGAAACAAAGAGTGAAAAATTTAAAGGGGTCTGAATACTTTCCGTACCCACTGTAAGTAATATTTCTCTATCAGAGCAGAGGAGGAAGGATTTCAACTGCGAGTATTCCAGCCATGAAGCATTGCCTTCACAAATCGGAAGGGATGAGAGAGGGGGCAGTGCGGTGCTCTTAAGAATGTGATAAAGCGAGGGTCATCCTATGCCTTCCAACATATAAAATGCTTAGTATCCAAATCAGGAGGAAATTCCGGATTAGAAAAAAGGTGTGAGTGGTCCCCTGCCGAGAGACAGTGCCCTTTTTTGTGATCAGGTTCCATGCAAGTCAACTTCTTGTTCAACTTGACCGCTATTCTTTGAGCTAATCCAAGGAAGGTTTTGAAATGGTAAACTTGAGCTATTCTGTTTGATATTCACCCATTGTTTATGTGTACTTTGAAACTGCCGCGTCAAAAGGGCTGCCCCACAGTACAATTTGAATTTAGGAAGACCCGCACCTCCTTCATTATTATATCTATATGGGGTATTAGTGCCTATTCTAAGTCTTAAACTCCCAAACAAATTCAAAATGACCTATTGGGAGTATACAGAAGAAAATAGGAGGGAGAGCTATGGGAACCATCTGAAACAGATACAGAAATCGGGGGAAGACATCCATTTTAAGGACTTTAATACGTCCAAACGAAGAGAGCCTCCTTTTATCATAACAATCTAAGTATTTTGCAGTTCTGTCTAACGGAGATTGATCATTTAAAGGGTAGTTTTTAGATGAGTCCGAAGGAACCGCAACCCGCAGATATTTTACAGCCGTTTTCTGAGATTTAAAAGGGACATTTTTTGTTGTTTTATCTCATCGTTTGGCAGAATGACATTGAGCCTATCTGACTTAGAGTAGTTAACCTTGAAATTACTAAGGTGGCAAAAGACTTTAAATTCTTTCATTAATGAGGGGTTGTGCGATGAACAAGAGATCGTCTGCAAATAAAGCCGATTTGCATTGCCCATTTCCCACCGGAATGCCATGGTTATTTCTGATAGCTACTGATAATGTTCTATTATTATTACATAAAGTAGAGCAGACAAGGGACATCCCTGTCCATTATGGATATCGATTGAGGAGGATGAGAACCTGTTTACTTTAACTCTGGCCGACGGGCCCTTGTAAAGAGACCTTCTCATCAAATTTGCCGCCCAGTCCCAACAGGCGTAGAGAGGCCAACATGAAACTGCAATTGACCTGGTCAAAGGCCTCCGCTGCGTCTATAGAGAGCGGGCACATTGGAAAAGATTTGGTCCCCGCCTTGGCCATGAGGAGAAACAGTTTATTGGTGTTATCTCTGGCCTCGCGACCCATCGCAAACCCCATTTGATCTGTATGAATAATTCCCAGTAACAGGGGAGCTAATCTATTAGCCAGAGCTTTTGAGAAGTTTTTTTATATCAACATTGATCAACAAAATGGGTCTATAATAAGAGACCACTGTATGGTCTTTCCTTGATTTAGGAATATCACTTATGTGGGTCTCCAAGGACAAGGCAACAAAATGGGGAACTCTCAGAGATAGAATTAAAAACTTTAGCAAGGAAAGCGATGAGCTGGGCACCAAATATCTTATAATATTTGGGGTAAAGCCATCTGGTCCCGGACTGTTCCCTGCTGGGGAATTCTTATATATGGAAATAATCTCTTCTTCTGACAAGTCCTTGTCCATTGTGTCTGCCAACCCCACAGGTTGTTTTTTCTCTTCGTAGTTGAAAAATAAAATTTTTATTATTGCGTTAGATCAGATACTCTCATTACTGTTCGGTAGTATGTGTCAAGTTTTTACGATCAGTTACCGACATTTTCTTTTTCTGATGCAAAAAAGTTTGCAACGTTTCTTCTACTCAATACAACGATAAAAACAGCAAGCACGTGGATGGCTCACAGATGTCCTACCTGTGCTGACCGTGAGTTTCATGGGTAATTTTTAACCATCGTTCAGATAAATATCTGACATGTTTAGGTGATTTTTTATTTTTTGCGGACGCACGATCCGTCAAAGGATAAGGCAATGGACTGTAATGCAGGGATGTCAAAGTCAAATACACAGAGGGCCAAAATTAAAAACTTGGACTTTCTTGATATTTATTGAAAAAAATGTCTACAATTAAAACCATCTCAAGGAGGATCACAAGGAAATGGACAGCATGTGACTTAAATATGAGTGTCTGAGCAAAGGGTCTGAATACTTATGACCATGTGATAATTCAGTTTTTCTTTTTTAATAAATTTGCAAAAATTTCTTCATTTCTGTTTTTTTCAGTCAAGATGCGGTGCAGAGTGTACATTAATGAGAAAAAAATGGACTTTTTGAAATTTACCAAATGGCTGCAATGAAACAAAGAGTGAAAAACTTAAAGGGGTCTGAATACTTTCCGTACCCGCTGTAAGTAACATTTCTCTATCAGAGCAGAGGAGGAAGGATTTCAACTGCGAGTATTCCAGCCATGAAGCATTGCCTTCACAAATCGGATGGGATGAGAGAGGGGCAGTGCGGTGCTCTTAAGAATGTGATAAAGCGAGGGTCATCTGATGCCTTCCAACATATAAAATGCTTAGTATCCAAATCAGGAGGAAATTCCGGATTAGAAAAAAGGTGTGAGTGGTCCCCTGCCGAGAGACAGTGCCCTTTTTTGTGATCTGGTCCCATGCCCTTAAGTCAACTTCTTGTTCAACTTGACCGCTATTCTTCGAGCTAATCCAAGGAAGGTTTTGAAATGGTAAACTTGAGCTATTCTGTTTGATATTCACCCATTGTTTATGTGTACTTTGAAACTGCCGCGTCAAAAGGGCTGCCCTGCAGTGCAATTTGAATTTAGGAAGACCCGCACCTCCTTCATTATTATTATTTATTTCTATAGCACCATTGATTCCATGGTGCTGTACATGACAAGGGGTTACATGCAAATTACAGGTATCGCTTACAGTAAACAAACTAACAATGTCAGACTGATACAGAGGGGAGAGGACCCTGCCCTTGCGAGCTAAAGCCCGGGTCTCACATAGCGATACACCAGCGATCCCAACAACGATCAGGATCGCTGGTGTATCGCTACATGATCGCTGCTGAGCTGCCAAACAGGCAGCTCAGGGCAGCTATCAGCACAGCGACACTGCGGGTAACATCGCTTAGTTACCCGCAGTGTAACTTGGATACCAGCGCCCTGATGCAGGGAGCTGGTAACCAAGGTACACGTCGGGTTTCCAGGTGCTGCGCGGTGCCTGGAAACCCGCTGTGTACCTTGGTTACCAGCTCCCTGCATCAGGGCGCTGGTATCTAAGGTACACAGCGGGTTTCCAAGCACAGCCCCGCGCCTGGAAACCCGCTGTGTACCTTGGTTACCAGCGGATCGCTGGTCTCCCGCCTGTCACACGCAGCGATGCGTGCCTGCCAGCGGGAGACCAGCGATCAAAAAAATGTCCAGGACATTCAGCGACGATCAGCGATACCCAGCAGGGGGGCTGATCGTCGCTGAATGTCACACACAGCGATATCGCTGGGGAGATCGCTGCTGGGTCACAAAACTAGTGACTCAGCAGCGATCTCGCTAGCTATCTCGCTATGTGAGACGGGGGCTTTACATTCTACATTCTATTATATCTTTATGGGGTATTAGTGCCTATTCTAAGTCATAGCCTCCCCAAACAAATTCAAAATGACCGATTGGAGTATACAGAAGAAAATAGGAGGGAGAGCTATGGGAACCATCTGAAACAGATACAGAAATCGGGGAAGACATCCATTTTAAGGACTTTAATACGTCCAAACCAAGAGAGCCTCCTTTTATCATAACAATCTAAGTATTTTGCAGTTCTGTCTAACAGAGATTGATCATTTAAAGGGTAGTTCTTAGATGAGTCCGAAGGAACCGCAACCCGCAGATATTTTACAGCCGTTTTCTGAGATTTAAAAGGGACATTTTTTGTTGTTTTATCTCATCGTTTGGCAGAATGACATTGAGCCTATCTGACTTAAGGGTATGCCACACTAAACAACATCGCTAATGGGATCGCTAAAAAACGTCACTATTTAGCGATCCCGTTAGCGATGTTGTTGTGTGCGGCATCTGCCAGCGACGAGCTCCCTGCTGTGATCTCGCTCGTCGCTGGAATCGTTCCGGACCCTATTTTCGTCGCTGGCGCCCCGCTGGTAAGTATCTAATCGCTGAGTGTGGCACCTTTTTTAGCGATTTAGCGGTACTTTTGTACCGCTAAAGTCGTTAAGGAGATCGCTAACCGCGATAGCGTCCTAACGACATCGCTAAGATAGGTAGCTACTAGCGATATAGAAACAATCCCGCTAGCGATCTCATTAGTATGCGACGCTAACGAGATCGCTAGCGGGATTGTGTAGTGTGGCAGTACCTTTAGAGTAGTTAACCTTGAAATTACTAAGGTGGCCAAAGACTTTAAATTCTTTCATTAATGAGGGGTTGTGCGATGAACAAGAGGAGATCGTCAGCAAATAAAGCCGATTTGCATTGCCCATTTCCCACCGGAATGCCATGGTGCCATGGTTATTTCTGATAGCTACTGATAATGTTCTATTATTATTACATAAAGTACAGCAGACAAGGGACATTCCTGTCCATTATGGATAGGGATTGAGGAGTATAAGAACCTGTCTACTTTATCTCTGGCCGACGGGCCCCTGTAAAGAGACCTTCTCATCAAATTTGCCGCCCAGTCCCAAGAGGCGCAGAGAGGCCAACATGAAACTGCTATTGACCTGCTCAAAGGCCTCCTCTGCGTCTATAGACAGCGGGCACATTGGAAAAGATTTGGTCCCCGCCCTGGCCATGAGGAGAAAGTTTATTGGTGGTATCTCTGGCCTCGCGACCCATCGCAAACCCCATTTGATCTGTATGAATAATTCCCGGTAATAGGGGAGCTAATCTATTAGCCAGAGCTTTTGAGAATTTTTTTATTTATATCAACATTGATCAACGAAATGGGTCTATAATAAGAGACCACTGTATGGTCTTTAGCAAGGAAAGAGACGAGCTGGGCACCAAATATTATATCACTGGGGTAAAGCCATCTGGTCCCGGACTGTTCCCTGCTGGGGAATTCTTATTTATGGACATAATCTCTTCTTCTGACAATTTCTTGTCCATTGTGTCTGCCAACCCCACAGGGATAGCTGGGAGAGCAGTCTGCTTCATGTATTCGTTAATCATATGGTAAAGGACGATGAGGACATATCATTGAATTTCCCCTTAAAATTATACAGGTCTCTATAGAAATCATGGAACGTTCTCTTGATTTGGTCTGGGTCTTGAATAGTGGAACCCTCGGGCTTTCTGATTACGGGAATGTAACTGGGTCTTTCCTGGGATATAGGACCCTGGCTAGCGGTCTCCTGCATTTATTCACATATTAATATAGAAATCTATGTAGTCTAGTTTTATGACAAAGGAATTTATGGTCTAAAAGATTTTTAAGATCCTCCCTAGCTTTTATAAGATCAGCAAAAACAGAAGGAAAGAATGATTTTTTGTGAGATTTTTCAAGGTTGTTAATCTTTTGAAAAGGAGAAACAACACTCGACGCTGTCTCTCTAAGCCTAGCACCATGTTTGATTAAGACGCCCCTTATCACGCACTTCAGAGCCTCCCACTGCGTTGGGAGAGACTTAGTCCTTGTATTTCCAAAAATTCTGAGATAAAATTCTGAATGTCCATTAAACAAATTTAGTCTATAATTGTCATTAAGTCACCAAGTCCATGGACGATGAAGGCTGTCAGGGAGGGTAAGGTGAAGAAAAATACGAGTGTGGTCGGACCAAGATATTTGTTCAGTCGATCTCTTAACTGGCCAGGTTAGAGCATGCTAAGAACATATCAATTCGACTATAGGAAAAGTGTGTTGGAGAGCAATAGGTGTAACCTTTCAGTGGGATGTAAGGTCCTCCAGGTATCCCCCACAGGTAGACCCTGAATAGAGCGTTTGAGGCCATTGATCCGTTTAAGGGAAATAAAGTGAAGGCCAGAGGAGGTATCTTTTGGTCAAGAATAAAATTAAAGTCGCTGCTTGCAACCAAAGCCCCCTCTGTAAAATCAGTCAACAGAGACGGTATAGAAGTACAGGCCAAAGTTGGATCTCTATTGGGGAGATACCAGTTAGCTATGGTGAATATTGTTGGATTAACAGTAATTTTCAGGAAAACAAATCTACCCTCTGAGTTGATCTTGGTATCCAAGATCGAATGAATTAGTGATTTGTGTAAAGCGATGGAGACACCCTTTGATTTGGAATCAGGGTTAGTACAGTGCACCCATGAAGTATAGTATCTATCTCTTAGAGTGGGAAGATGCACCAACTTAAAATGAGTTTCTTGGAGCATTAAGTATGAATCCTCTTTTTGGCTGGCCAATCTTCAATTTCAATTGAGGGGAGATTCGGGGCTGTGGTGAAGGTGATGATGTCATCTGGTGACCATCTTAGCCGCATGGCGCATCTGGAGACAAAATGGGAACCCCCAGCTGTATGGTAAATCATATGACTGAAGCATGTCTAGAAGAGATCTTAGGGCTCTGTCTTTTATGTAGGGTAAGACGAGATAAGGCAGATAAAATTTGTTTCTTTGATTTTTGGAAGAGAGCCACGGATCCGTTGCGGAGTTTTTGCATAATGGCCTCCTTTTGAACGCAGCGATGCACGAGACAGATCACATCGTGCGGGCAAGCAGGATCCTTTGGTTTGGGGCCGAAAGCCCTATGGGCACTATCCAGTTCTGTCTCTGTATCGTGAGGTTCTCCCAAGACCATATTAAAGATATGTTGCAGTGTGTGGGCAAGGTCTTTAGATTCAACAGTTTCTGGCAGACCCCATAGTCTGATACTATTGCATCTACCTCTATTTTCTGTATCATCCATAACATCTATTAGGTAGTGCACTTGGTAGGAATGTTGTTTTTAATACAGATTGGCGAGAGTGTACCTCGCCTTCAAGGGATCTGATTTTATTTGCATTGGCTTGACCCCAAATGTACACCTGCTGTACGTCTGTATAAAAGGCAGATAGCTCGGTGCGGTACGCGTTTTCCAGCCTAGTAATGTAGGCCTCCATATCTTCTCTAGTAGGTAAAGCTTTAATACGAGAGCGAATTTCCCCAAATTCAGCCAGCACCCCATCTCCTGAGTATTTGGTTGTGCAGGATCTTCATCTAAGATGAGAGGAAACACCAGGCTGGGAAAGCCCTTGCAAGGTCCATAAGTACAGTCCCCAACAGTGGCTCTGTATGCACCAACCTTTCTTAATGTCTGAGTGGGGTCATCAGAGAAGGAAGCAAGCTGTCCACAAGACACTCTCATAGAAAGCTCCATTTCTATGTCCTTAGGCCGGGTCCCAGTGATACATGGTGAGGTGGCCCTTGTGATGTATTTGGAGAGCCTGGGTCTGTATAATAGGAGTGATCTGAGCGTGTCACGCCAGGAGAGGATTCCTCCTCCAGCCGCAAACTAACAGCCTCCGCCGCAGTCATATCCACCAACAGTCTGCTCGAGCCCCTGGTTGTAACACCCAGGTTCGGAGGGACTCTAGTAGCCCGAAGTCTGTTGGGAGTTTGACTCCTTTTGCAGGGCTGCGCCCAAGCTGCAGCCAGAGGAAGCAGCTTCTGTATAACTGGCGGTGCCGACGACCATGTTTTCTTCCCTCTGCATGACAGGGCCTGCTGACGGCCCAGAGAAAAAGTGCTGGATTCGGATGGTAAGTCCTTTGTGCTGTGCCAAGATGACGTCCACCTTCTCCTGCTACTCAGACTTCTTCTGAAGGTGTTATCTGATTGCAGTCGGCTGATTCTCCGTGCAGTACAGGGAACAGAGGCAAATCATATCTTTACTCCTACATAGCCAGGCCAGGCCCCCGTTGCAGACTTTCTATATCCAATGTATGTAGATACTCAGTTCTGATGCCATATTGTTTTTTTTTTATCTTAAAGTCAGAATTTTACAATGCAGATATTATGTAGGACTGATATACCACAGGAATGTAACAATAGAAATTGTTTTGATTGGCCAGAGGACAGAACCAAGAACCACTTTGATAAATTTAGTGCATTTTAAGATTGTCTAGTCCAAGTGTGATATGTCTTAGTTTAGGTCAAGTTCAGACAAGTGTATTTTACGTGTCCGTGTTAAAATAGCATACCACACCACACGACCCAGTGTTATTCAACAGGGCTGCTTAAATCAGGGCACTTCCTGAGCGTCTGCAGTGACACTGGAGTAGCTCAGCAGTGCACGCAGTGTCACACAGTGCATTCTGATCCTTGGCTCCTCTCTGAAGCCGTTACACTGCCAGGTGTATCAGCGTAGCGAGCAGCAGACAGGAGCCAGAGATCACAGCACGCTCGCACCAACACTGCATGCTCACTGCTGAACTAATCCAGTGTCAGTGTGCAGCCACAGAAATACAGATGGAGTTCAGGCAGCGCTAGCTCTGGACAAGCAAGTGCTGTCAATCAAGCTCAGAGAAAGCGTTCGACATATTCAGCTGCACAACTGTGCAACGAGCCCTCAACCACACCAAGTGTGCACCGAAACCTTGACCATGCCAAGTGTACGCCAAAACCTCGACCACGCCAAGTGTGCCCCGAAGCCTTGACCACGCCGAGTGTGCCCTGAAGCCTCGACCACGCCGAGTGTACACCGAAACATCCTCATTTGCAGATTAAATAAATGTCTCTGCTACTAAATTGTATTCTGCTGGTGTGATTGTTACGTGCTATGTCCTCATATAAACGTTTAAAGGGGTTGTCTGGTACTTTAACATTGATAGACAAGCCTTAGGATAGGCAATTAGTATCTGGGACACCCGGCACTCCCTCCGATCAGCTATTCCACATGTCAGCTGGATCTACTGTATGGTGGCCGTGTACGGCACATTCGCCACCTATTCAAATCAATAGGGGCGGATGTACAGTATCGGCCGCTATGCCATCAGCACAGCTGTGCAGCTCCACAACTGAGCCGTTCCGCAGCCACAGGTACTGGGACTGACAGATTGGCGGGGCTGGGCTGGGACCCTCACCGATCAGACATTGATGACCTGTCTTAAATATAGGCCATCGATGTTAAAATCCAGGACAACCCCTTTAATTAGTAGCGGTGACAGACTCCTCTAAAATGAATTGGTATGGATTTTGGAATTGTATTGTTTTAACATGGAATCCATGCTGCCATTCACACAGATGCAGTTTTTTCACTGCCTAGAGGAATGGGACCATAAGCCGGACGTACGGCAGCACGACAAATCTAAGGGTCGGGCTAATTTACTGCCACTCTGCAAACAATAAGGCTACAAAACAGTTCTAAAAAAAACCACTAAAACACCGCAGTGTGTGAAGGAAGGGCTGCAAAAAAGCCGCAGCTCCTCTCCCCTGCACCTCCATGTCATAGCACAGCAGTGACAGCTGACTGCTCCCCGTCACTGCCGGCTCTGTGCTGTGCTGGTGACGAGAGGCTGTGCCCAGGGCTGAGGAGAGTCACGTCCTAGGGCACTGCGTCACCAGCAAGACCTTCACCCTGCCAGCCATTACTGGGCAGCTGCTGCTCCCTCCTCGGCTGCCGGAACCGGCGCCGCCCCTAATCGCCTCGCACCGGGCTGTGTTGTTTGGGGAAGTGCCTATAAATACACGGCTCCGGCCCTGGTCTGTGTGACTGTGCGCTACAGCTCCACCCCGGCCACCATCTTCCTTCACTGCTCTGTGTGTGAGTGACAGAAAGACGCCGCCGCTCATTGGCTGCAGAGAAAGTCGAGCTTTGTATTGACGAGCGCTATTGGTGGACGAGTAGGGCGCACGCTGTCTCGCAGGTTGTGATTGGCCGAGGCGGGAGCCAGGCTTGTGAGTGTGCGTCTTCCCTTCCCCCTTCCTCCTCCTCAGCTGTGTGACTGTGTCTCTGGCGGTGTCAATGGCTCCTCCTGCCGCGGACAGACGGGGCTTACGGGAGGGGATCTTATCGGGGCTCCTGTGAGAGCTCCACACACCGGAGAGTGACGGGACGGGGAGGGAGGAGCCGAGACTGCCAAGTAAACCGCAGGTCGCGCACTCTCCCTCCGCAACCGAAACAGGGGCGAGCCCAGCTCAGCGAGCAGCCAGGAGCCCGGCCCGCCTCCCCCCGACAGTCAGCAAATGAACTCGGTCAGAGCAGCGAACAGGAGACCCAGGCGAGTGTCGAGGCCGCGCCCGGTACAGCCGGAGAGAAACAACGCCGGGGAGCGGGGTAAGAGACGGCGGGGAGCCAGGAGGCGGAGGCCGGGGGAGGGGAGAGCGGCCAGGGGGCGGATTACAGGCGAGGGCCGCACGCTCTGCGAGGGGCCTAGTCCGGCCGCAGCCTCGGGGGGCGCTGCCAGGAAAGTGCGAGGCTTGTGCGGGGCCTCAGGCCGCGCTTTGTCTGCTGCGGACCTCGGTCCGGGGCCCCCATCTGCCGTCCCGGTGACGGGGCCCCACTCCATACAAAGGTTTCCTCTCCGCATACAATGCACCCCGCATACCTGCCCTCGGTGACAGTAACGGCGACCCCCTCATCCCCCGCTCAGCCTCCATTGTGCTGCGATCAAACGCTGCCTCTGTGTCCTGAGCCCTCAGTTTCTATCATATTTCCATTTTCAGTGTTTTTGGTGCTTTGCGATGTCGTTATTTGTCCTGCTGCTTTAAATGATTGTCGCCGAGCTAGCAAAACAAAGGGTTAAAAGGGAAGATTTTTTAAAAAAAAAATATAGTATATGTATTTTTTTTTTTTTTTTTACGCTTGGGCTTCATTAGTAATCTTGTACCTTTTTTGCCCTTTCTCTGCTCATTCACATTTTTTATGCTTTCATAAATCAGTTGAGAGCTCAGAAATAGACAGATAAGAGAGATAGAAACACACGGTCATAGCTGTGACTGATTCTCAATGGTAATGCAGCTGGCGAAGGTGCAACATGCACAGGTCATAGAAGAAAAACAGGGCTGAGGTTTCATGACACGATTGTTTAAATGCTTATCCTCAAATACATGTAAGTGAAAAAATAAAAATGTTTCCAAAGGTGGACAACTCCGCACCACACACCACCCCTTTTAAAAAGGACTTGTCGCCAGTTTTTTCGACCTGCTTTCAGCTCGATCGTGAGCCATGGCGACTTGATGATCTCTCTTGTTGAAGTCTAGATAGGTCCACCAGTGTCTTCTCCATTGTATGAAGCCATCGGATTGTTGATCTTCCTCTTTGACTTTTTCCGACCATGATGTCCTCCAGCGATTTCTCTCTTCATACGATAGGCAAGTCGTTGCTTGATGATCCTTGCTTCAGGGTACACGTCTAAGTCCATTTTTCGTCTGACTTTTTCTTCTGCTCCCTTGAGTTCTTGTGTTTTTTTTTTTTGCACCCTATTCAGTTTTTCTGGTCTTTTCCAAGTGGTTTGTTTCACAAGGTAATTTGCAAAGAAGCCCCAAAACATATAGAGAATTCTGTGAGTGACACCCCATAAAACCACCACTAAACATGTTGGTCCCTATCCCTGGAACCATATGAATGTAACATCTCAAGAAACTGCATGCAACGGGAATAAAATGAGAGCAAAAAGAGTGGATGCTGGTGACAATTATTCTTTAAGCCCATAGAGAAAATAAAAAGGCATCCAGAATGGGCTATTTTTGACAGTGTAAATATGCGCAAAGGACGACTGCCAGCAAGTTGTCTGAAAAAAGTCAGAGCTGTCAACTTGGATTTTTCCAGCAGAAATTTCAAACCCAAGGTATAAGTGCCAAATGACAATTATTTGTGTGCGCTACTTTTTTTTTTTCCTCTCTAAGATTAGTCTGATTAGCAATCAATTTTAGCGCATTATTAAAACTCTTTATGCTTTCTGCACTGACTGTCCAGGACAGCGCAAATCCAAATACTCTACGACCCATCAGTTAGGGCTCACTTAGACGTCCGAGCACAGACCACTAATACATGGACTGACTGCCTTCACCTGAATGTGAAGGCGACATATTTCTATGAAACCGTCAAGCTCTGGTTGGAAAACCCACTGCCAGTCCACACATTGCTTTCTAATATCAAACTGAAATCCACGGACTTCTGCATGAGCCCTTAAATATTCTACATGGACCTGGGGTGACAAAACCAACCTCAGGTGAATGAGAGTCAGGATGATCGAAATGTAATCAGCTACATTTTTCCATGTGGAATATAATATAAATATATATATATATATATATATATATATATATATATATATATATATATAGTGGTTAAGGTACCAATCAGTATCATGGCTTTGCACCAGTACAGTATCATGTCAGTGACAGCATGTTGCTATGTCCTGATGATAATGAAACGTGTATATATATATATATATAATATATATATATATATATATAATATATATATATATATATTTATAATTTATTTCCAGCATAAACAATCCATTCACCGGGGAAACCAGCATTGTGCTCATTACTTGGACTGATCAGGAAGGAACGCTCATCATTTACCGAGTCTCAGACCATCCTTAAAAAAAAAAAAACATTTTCTGGGGATTTTTTTGGCTTATATGTACAGGTGAACGTTCTATAGAGGTCCTATAAGAACGTACACCTTATCGGTGCCAAGTCTTTGTCTGCATGAAGCTTTTGCCAAAATTTGCTTTGTGATCCCTTAGTAGTCCTAATGATTATGATCTTGGCACTGTGCCTCTCGGTAAGAGGTTTCTGATGATCGCAGGGTCACTTCTGCTCCTGTGTAACCATCACAAGAAGCATCACGTCAATGATTAGCATATACCCAGCGCAGAAATCCACCTCAGGCAGAGCCATGTGCCAAGTACAGTAGTGTCAAGGGAACCAGTTAAATGGTGCATTGGGGGAACACGTTGTATGGATGGAAATCCTTTGTGCTGTAGAGAGGGTAATTCTTTATTTTAGGCATATTGTGATTGGTGACTTTATAATTTGTTCATGGTATAACCTTTATGAACACTTTTTAGTGTTTTTTTTTTTTTTTTTTTTGTAACTGCGCTACTTCTGACACTCGAAATAGGATTAATAAATAGATCTCAGGAAGTCACGACCTGAGCATACTATTGCTGATATTTATATGAGGGCGCTTTAAAGAGGGTCTGTCCTCTTCTGTCTTTTTATTACAAAATACATGTGATGTGCATAAACAATCTCTTAGCATTTTTTTCTATGACTCGGTGGGTGCCGTTCTTATTCTTCCCTTTAAGAAGATGTCTCATGAAACGTTTTATTTCATAAACTGCCCTAATGTAACGAGTGCATTAAAATACTTATCGCCGTCTTCTCCAGTTTCCAGCGTGGTTCCATTCCTACGTGACCGCTCCTCTTCTTTGCCGGTTGACACAAGGACCGTTGTGCGTGGTAAAGCTATTTCCTTCAATGTAAACCTATAGCAGCTAATGATGAGGCTTTATAGACTTACATTGAGAAAGTGACTTGTGGGTTCACAGACAAAACCCCCATGTGATCTTAGTCTGTTTGCAGGTCACGTGGGCCAGAAGAGGAGCAGAGCTGCGCTGGAAACTGTTGAAGACGACGATTGGTAAGTATATTAATGCACTTGCACATCGTTACATAGGTGACTTTGAATGTCTTACGAAATAAAAAAAAAATTGTATGGAAAAATGAAGTGTCAATATTCACTCTGTCCATTCAGTACTTGCTTTGTCAGTGACACACCCCTTTGACAAGTTTAATGGTAGCACCCTGTTGTCAGTTTATACATTTCCAAGTGGAATACCAGGGTTAAAAAAAACTATTTGGAGTTTAGAAATAAACTGTGCTCCAGAATGGCTATCTAATGGGTAATATTTAATACTTGGGTTATGAGATTTATTCATTTGTATTCTGAAGGGAAACTTACTATCAAGAAGCAATGTAGTTTGGTATGTAAGGGACGTTCATGGGCAGAGAGCGTGCGTTGAACATTGCTACTTCAGTGTGAGTATACGGATCATTACAGACAGCCTGGACCATTATCAAATGCACCCCTGCAGATCATAATGGCGTGTGACTAACAGTGCTGTGGTCAGTAATCTCGCAGGAACGTGACGTATATAGTGGCCAGAGAGGTGACTTGTCAGTCTTGTACATCCCACACACACTGAGCCGCTCAGCATTGCAAACTACTGGACAAAATTCTGTGAATTGTTGTCTGACAGGCAGGAGGGTGCAGCTCATGAATACGCAGGACTCCTCAGCTTGTGTATATCATTAAGGACTCCTGGCAGTGCAACATGTAACGTTCCCAAAACCATACCAAGCAACATAGTAGAGCATGTTTGATCTTATGGGAAATCTTGGAGATTTCCTCCCACTTTTACCCTTTTCATGTAAAGGTAAAATTCTCCGCACAATCAGTATGTAGACATTGCTGCTTGTTTTAGAAGGTCTGCTGTGTGGATTTGGCCTAAGGACGCAACCAGAACACACAAGACTCCTGCCTTGTAGGAGCCACATGTTTGTGATATACACAAGACACTTAAGGCACTTCCACACTTAGCGTTCACGACAACGACACGACCTGGCGAGATCGCTATGTGATCGCTAGTTAGATTCCAAACACATCTCATCAGCGATCTGTATAACGACCTCTGCGGTCGTTGGGAAAACCTAGTCCCACCTGCGACGTTGGTGAAGTCGTTCATAAGGGGGGTGTCACACTCAGCGATTCAGGCTCACCAGCGGGACACCAACGACCAAAAAACGGCTCAGAACGTTCATAAGCGATCAGCGACATCTCAGCAGGGGCCACATCGCTGCTACATGTCACACAACAGCTGCGTCGCTAACGAGATCGCTACTGCGTCATAAATGGTGACGCAGTAGCGATCTCGCTTAGTGTGGCATACCCTTTATACTGCCATACAAAGTAAATCTAGGAAACAGGTGTTGTAATTTGGTGATGGCCCTGCCTTTTTATTTTTGCTGATTTAGGTTCACACTTGCGTTGCAGCAAGTCACCATTTTTACATGAAGAAGGCATACAGAGATTTTTTTTTTTCGCTAAGATTTCTACCCAGACTAAAAAATAAAGAAATTAAGGATCCGTCTAGCACCGTTAATCCATCATGGGAGGGGATCGGTTTGTTGCAGTATTTAATACATTGGAATTCCAGACACCAGTGTGAACGTAGGCTTAGAGTATGTAGGTGCATTTCTTTGTGTGCAGTCAAGGACTCCAGTACATTCCGGGTGAAACTTGTGCCACAAAAGTGGTGCCTATTCAGATGAAGCTGGGCGCTACTTGCGTGAAAACGCGTCTCAAATTTTTTTGCTGAACTACAGAGTAGCAGAAAAATGTACAATTTTTCTCGTGTTTCACACCAGAATTGTGACATAAAACACATTAATTGCCATAGAAAGTGTATAGTTACCTGATGCAAAACCTCAGTTCTTACTGGAATGAACAGGCTGTGATTTAATAATGGCTCTGGATCGTGGGTGCCCCACTATAGACTCTGCATTTCTTTAGGTACTTGGTGGTATTCAAAAAATAAACTTAGCTGGACAAGACAATTGTGCAGGGGCTCCGAGGAGACATGAAGTAGTCTGTGCTTTGTGTTAAAACTGTAGTGAATGTTTCCCTACCGGTAAATGTTACTTTTTTTTTTTTTTTCTTTTTTGCGAAGAGAAGACCCTTTTATATCTGTCCCATAGGATGTATTCATTTTTGTAAGCAATGCAAATAAAACAAAACACTTATTTGAGTCACTTTTGGATGACTCCTCCAAAAACAGATACAACCTTTTTGACTTTTCGGATTGAAAATGAATCCAGGGAGTGAATATTTGTGTGTTGGATAGCAGTATATTGCCTGCTAGGCTTCCTCTCCTCCATAGACTATTTTATTAAAAAATGAAAGCTTGTTAAAAATCTTTGTGATCTGTTCTTAAACATAAAGGCACTCGGGTTACCGAGAAGAAATGGCCATTGAGTTGTGACGAGAGCCTTGATACCACATGCCTTAAGCCCCCGTCTCACACAGCGATCTCGCTAGCGAGATAGCTGCTGAGTCACTAGTTTTGTGACGCAGCAGCGATCTCCCCAGCGATATCGCTGTGTGTGACATTCAGCGACGATCAGCCCCCCTGCTGGGTATCGCTGATCGTCGCTGAATGTCCTGGACATTTTTTTGATCGCTGGTCTCCCGCTGACAGGCACGCATCGCTGCGTGTGACAGGCGGGAGACCAGCGATCCGCTGGTAACCAAGGTACACAGCGGGTTTCCAGGCACCGCGCAGCGCATGGAAACCCGATGTGTACCTTGGTTACCAGCTCCCTGCATCAGGGCGCTGGTATCCAAGGTACACTGCGGGTAACTAAGCGATGTTACCCGCAGTGTCGCTGTCCTGATCGCTGCCTGAGCTGCCTGTTTGGCAGCTCAGCAGCGATCATGTAGTGATACACCAGCGATCCTGACAAGTGCATATCGTTGTCGGGATCGCTGGTGTATCGCTATGTGAGACCCAGGCCTTAAGTGGATCCTAATTCTGTGGCTCCAATCTGTATTGAAGCGTCAGATTATCACAAGATTCCCACCCTGTCTCCTTAGTTAGGTGACTAATGTCCCATCATTTGCATTTTGTTTATCAGCCAAAATGTTTTGTGTGACTAACACCATGTGACCTGGTGACTCCTTGCGTCATGTCTGCTCCTGACAGTGTTTCCTATCAAAATTGTTCATGGGTAAATACAGGTTATTGATGCCAATATAATGACCGTAAGAAGGTGCTATGCTAATAAGACAGGAAATACCTGTGACTCAGGGCTGGCTAGTTAGTAGGATGAGGAGCGAACATCTACAGTAGCGTCTCCTCCTGTAACTGGAGCAGGCCATGTGTTCCTTCAGTGCACATGGAATTGCCACCGTTCTTGGCCGGATTGCATTATTAAGGAGTTAACAAACTCTAATCAGGGGACTATTCTATTTTCTACCTACCTCTAAAATTACACAACCATCCTTCCAGGTGAAGGTGCGCACTAGTTTCTCATGTAAAGATTTACGATGGTAGCTTTGCTTGACCTCCAGGCTTTAGTATCCTCATGGATTAAACCGTCGATGTTGCATAATGTTTTTAATAAAAATATCCCACCGTTTTGGGTCTACATCTTCTATGTAGACCAGGGGTGAGGAACCTCAGGCCCCTGGGCCATTTACGGCCCTTGATGACCTTTTATCTCAGGGACTGCATTCTTGGACAGGGAGCTGTATTTTGATTGCCACCAGCTCATTAATTTCTTCTTGCTCTGTTCGCGCGCGCACACGCACACCCACACCCACCCACCGTGTTCACTACTGAATACTAAAGGGTGTGCAATGAAAGATTACGTCCTGGCGACAGAGTTTGTACGGCCCCCTGAAGGACAGTATAAATATCCAAATGGACCTTGGCAGAAAATATTCCCCAACCCTGATATAGACTAGTGTCTTCATGTGAACAGAAGGCAAACAATCTTTTTGTAGCATAATCCTGTGGTCAGAAGGCGATCGAACATCTCAATGGCCAAACGCACGGTAGATTTTTTTTTCTAAAGGCACTGTCACACTTAGCAATCGCACCAGCGATCACAACAACGACACGACCTGGCGAGATCGCTGGTGCGATCGCTATGTGATCGCTAGTTAGATTCCAAACACAACTCATCAGCGATCTGTATAACGACCTCTGCTGTCGTTGGGAAAACCTAGTCCCACCTGCGACGCTGGTGAAGTCGTTCATAAAGGGTGTCACACTCAGCGATTCAGGCTCACCAGCGGGACACCAACGACCAAAAAACGGCTCAGAACGTTCATAAGCGATCAACGACATCTCAGCAGGGGCCACATTACTGCTACATGTCACACACAGCTGCGTCACTAACGAGATCGCTACTGCGTCATTAAATCGGTGACTAGCGATCTCGTTTAGTGTGACAGTACCTTAAGGTCGGCGTCACACTGGCGAGTTTGATGCGAGTAAGTCACACGACTTTCTCGCATCAACACCTGGCACGGCCGCCCGCTCTCGGACCCGAGTGTTCGGCTGCATGTATTTCTATGAAGCCGCACACTCGGGTCCGAGAGCGGGCGACTGTGCCGGGTGTTGATGCGAGAAAGTCGTGCGACTTACTCGCATCAAACTCGCCAGTGTGACGTCGGCCTAAGCCAAGTTCTCGTGTTTTTCTAGCAGAGCTGAAGATTCCCCTGGCAGAGGTCAATCTCCATGCAGAACATAAACTGCCTAATCCGTATGGAGTCGGAAGCCCACCATAAACCTTTGGACATGTCAGCCCCAGAGGCTAGTGAACATGATCAGTACATGTTCTGTCCAAGAACTCCTACAGTTAGGTCCATATATATTTGGACAGAGACAACATTTATCTAATTTTGGTTCTAGACATTACCACAATGAATTTTAAACAAAACAATTCAGATGCAGTTGACGTTCAGACTTTCAGCTTTCATTTGAGGATATCCACATTAAAATTGGATGAAGGGTTTAGGAGTTTCTGCTCCTTAACATGTGCCACCGTTTTTAAAGGGACCAAAAGTAATTGGACAATTGACTCCAAGGCTATTTCATGGACAGGTGTGGGCAATCCCTTCGTTATGTCATTCTCAATTATGCAGATAAAAGGGCTGGAGTTGATTTGAGGTGTGGTGTTTGCATTTGGAAGGTTTTGCTGTGAAGGAAACATGCGATCAAAGGAGCTCTCCATGCAGGTGAAACAAGCCATCCTTAAGCTGCAAGAACAGAAAAAACCCATCCGAGAAATTGCTACAACATTAGGAGTGGCAAAATCTACAGTTTGGTACATCCTGAGAAAGAAAGCACTGGTGAACTCATCAATGCGAAAAGACCTGGCCGCCCACGGAAGACAACAGTGGTGGCTGATCGCAGAATAATCTCCATGGTGAAGAGAAACCCCTTCACAACAGCCAACCAAGTGAACAACACTCTCCAGGAGGTAGGCGTATCAATATCCAAATCTACCATAAAGAGAAGACTGCATGAAAGTAAATACAGAGGGTTCACTGCACGGTGCATGCCACTCATAAGAATCAAGAATAAAAAGGCTAGGCTGGACTTTGCTAAAAAACATCTAAAAAAGCCAGCACAGTTCTGGAAGAACATTCTTTGGACAGATGAAACCAAGATCAACCTCTACCAGAATGATGGAAAGAGAAAAGTATGGCGAAGGCATGGTACAGCTCATGATCCAAAGCATACCACATCATCTGTAAAACACGGCGGAGGCAGTGTGATGGCTTGGGCATGTATGGCTGCCAGTGGCACTGGGTCACTAGTGTTTTATTGATGATGTGACACAGGACAGAAGCAGCCGAATGAATTCTGAGGTATTCAGAGCCATACTGTGTGCTCAGATCCAGCCAAATGCAGCCAAACTGATTGGTCGTCGTTTCATACTGCAGATGGACAATGACCCAAAACATAAAGCCAAAGCAACCCAGGAGTTTATTAAAGCAAAGAAGTGGAATATTCTTGAATGGCCAAGTCAGTCACCTGATCTCAACCCAATTGAACATGCATTTCACTTGTTAAAGACTAAACTTCAGACAGAAAGGCCACAAACAAACAACAACTGAAAACCACCGCGGTGAAGGCCTGGAGAGCATCAAAAAGAAGGAAACACAGTGTCTGGTGATGTCCATGAGTTCAAGACTTCAGGCAGTCATTGCCAACAAAGGGTTTTCAACCAAGTACTAGAAATTAACATTTTATTTACAATTATTCTGTCCAATTACTTTCGGTCCCTTTAAAAACAGGGTGGCACATGTTAAGGAGCTGAAACTCCTAAACCCTTCATCCAATTTTAATGTGGATACCCTCAAATGAAAGCTGAAAGTCTGAACTTCAACTGCATCTGAATTGTTTTGTTTAAAATTCATTGTGGTAATGTCTAGATCCAAAATTAGATAAATGTTGTCTCTGTCCAAATATATATGGACCTAACTGTACGTGAAAAAATGGTTCTAAACAAGGCCTTAGATTGACGACAAGTTCCACCATCTTTATGTATAGGGGTTTGTACTTCCCATGTTCCAGTTTTCCTTTCCTGTTTGCTAAACCAAGCATATATCCACAGTAAGCAAAGGAGACATATCATTTTGACTACAGGGCCATAGTATACTGTGTTTACTGTTACCATGTATTCACATAGGTTTGCATAGCAGCCATAAAAGTGTAGGATATTTTGAAAGGTGTCGTCTTGTATGTCTGAACGGCTGCAGATTTTGATCGGGACCTCTAAGACACGCATATGTTCTAAAATGGTCTATGGACAGGGTTTCTCTTCTGAGTCATCACAATTTAGTGGAAAACTTAAATATATCTACCGTATATACTCGAGTATAATCCGAGATTTTCAGCCCATTTTTTTAGGGCTGAAAGTGCCCCTCTCGGCTTATACTCGAGTCATATACCAGGGGGTCGGCGGGGGAGGGGGAGCGCAGCTGTCTAATATACTCACCCCCTCCTGGCGCGGTCTCTGCAGCCCCTGCTCTTCTCCCACGGTCTCCGGCGCCTGTGTTGAGCGGTCAGGTGGTGCCACTCATTAAAGTCATGAATATGCACATATTCATCACTTTAATGAGCGGTACCACGTGACCGCTGGAGTTAGGCATAGCTGCCGGAGACCGTGGGAGAACAGGGGCTGCAGAGACGCTCCAGGAGGGGGTGAGTATAAGCGATATTCACCTGTCCCCGGTCCACCGCTGCGCACTGCTGTGTCCTCGCGTCCTCTAGCTGTGAATGTTCAGGTCAGAGGGCGCGGCGCGCACTAACCACGTCATCGCGCCCTCTGACCTGAACATTCACTGCCAGAAGACAGCGGTGGACCGGGGACAGATGAATATTGCAGGTGCCGGGGCCTGAGCCAGCGGTGACACCCGCACCTGTCCCCAATAGCGCGACGGTGTCCCCGCCTGCTCAGGACACCGGCACCTGGCCCCCAGCGACGAGAGGTGAGTATGTCTTTTTTTTTTTTTTTTTTTTTTTTTTTTATTTGCAGCGGCAGCATAAGGGACCCATACTATCATATGGGGGCATAATCTATGGAGCATCTTGTGGGGCATAATATATGGGCAGCATATGGGGCACAATCTATGGAGCATCTTGTGAGGCATAATCTATGGGGCATAACTGGACAGCATATGGGGCATAATCTATGGAGCATCTTGTGAGGCATAATTATGGGGCATAAACTGTGGAGCAGCATATGGGGCATAATCTATGGAGCATCATATGGGGCATAATACATGGGGCAGCATATGAGGCATAATCTATGGAGCATCATATGGAGCATCTTGTGGGGCATAATACATGGGGCAGCATATGGGGCACAATCTATGGAGCATCTTGTGAGGCATAATCTATGGGGCATAAACTGGAGCAGCATATGGGGCATAATCTATGGAGCATCTTGTGAGGCATAATATATGGGGCATAAACTGTGGAGCAGCATATGGGGCATAATCTATGGAGCATCATATGGGGCATAATACATGGGGCAGCATATGAGGCATAATCTATGGAGCATCATATGGAGCATCTTGTGGGGCATAATACATGGGGCAGCATATGGGGCACAATCTATGGAGCATCTTGTGAGGCATAATCTATGGGGCATAATCTATGGAGCATTATATTTGAATATGGCTATTCAAAAACATTTAACCTACTTTAATTTTACTTTTATTGGTATCTATTTTTATGTTTGAAATTTACCAGTAGCTGCCTCATTTTCCACCCTAGGCTTATACTCGAGTCGATAAGTTTTCCCAGTTTTTTTGTGTCAAAATTAGGGGGTCGGCTTATACTCGGGTATATACGGTATATATTTTTTTTAATTGGTTTACCCGAATCTGACATGGGCGTGTTTGTAAAACTAAACAGGATCCGTTCTGCAGAACTCGGCAGCAACTGTTACACATTGAATGAAGCTGTACCGTGTATCTCAGTTCAATGGTAGCAGGTCCCATAGCATCTGAATGTTAACAGGTGATTTGTGGGGGTGTGGGGAGATGAACGCCCATCAGTCTGATATTAATCCCTATTAAATGCCTGTAAGCCACCCCCATGAAAAATAACTGATCCGCTGGTTCGGGGCAGCATGAATCAGAGCTTGGCTACACAATTGCAGGCCAGGTATACATTGTCTCCAGCCGATCAGAGAAAATGTAGTTATTCGAGGTGACTGACAAGTCTCTCACTTGATCTTTTCTGATACAAACTGACGTTTCAGAGAAAAATAAACCCGACTGCAGTCGTGCAGCCAGACTCTGATTCATGCCCATGGTTAGTGCAGGTTGAAAGGTTCCCCTTTAAAATGCTTCATCTACATGGTTGCCCATAAACCTGCACAGGCTGTCACTTGGCTGAATAGTGTTGTAATCTGATGAGAGTTCATTCAGTATCTTCTGTTCATTGACTTCTTTTTTTTTTTTTTTTTTTTTCTTTTTCTTCCATTTCCTCAAAATTGAAAGTGAAATCTTGCTTTGGGTTTTATATTAGGTGCAGATTCACTTGGAAAGACCAAGGAGAGGTGCTTTGTGCTCCGCTGTGAATTGCACCACGTCCCGTCTTTGTGTGTTATTGTCAGGTCAGCTGAGGACAGCAGCAACCAAATAACTGTTTTGCATAACGCAGAGTTGTGATAATCATAGCACAATCGGGGGCAGTAGCACAAAACATGGGGACGCTTCACACATCCGCTAATCTTGCAGGCGAACGTACTGTTCTGCTGTCCTATTTCTAAAAGTGAACTATTTTTGATAATTTGTTTTGTCATGTTAATTTTTTTTTTAATGTTGAGGATGATTTTAGTGCTTACTTTAACCTCTCATATGCCTGGCGTGGCGTAACTTGTGATCCAGCCTCACAATGCTGACGAGTGTTGGCGAGTCACTTTTTTTTTTTTATTATAGTTTAGCTCGAGATACTTGGCATCACAGGGTACACAATGGATCAGTATTCTGGACATGGGTGAGGAGACGGAAGCCGTGAGAATTGTGCTGGTTACCAAAGGAGCACAGTCAGAATAGAGGTAGCCAATACACTGAAAATTTTTTTTAAGGTCTAATCTTTCGGGTTTTATCTCCTATAATTTTTTTCTGAGGAATAAATTGCAGCATGCATCATTTGCATCTGATATTTGTATCCCATCTCAATCGGCTGTGCAAGTCAGAGTGCCGTGGGAAAACTTGGACTGCACTCTGATGTCATCTAAGTGTGGTCTGATATTTATTTTTTTTCCCCCCATGGGCTGACAGTGCAGAACATGGACTAATTTATTTACTGAATTTATTTTTTTTTTTCTCCTATAATTATTCAGCTCTCGCACTGATCAGTGTGATGAGCATAAACTGATTGCCTTTTTTTTTTTTTTTTTCCAAATGAGAGAATATACGGTCGTGTAACCCTAGCCTTGGTCTCTGAAATCTTCCAACTAGGCCTTTTTTGTTTTCTCACATCAATCAGACAAGATGTGCTGCAGACAGCGATTAACTTAAAGGGTTATTCCTGTCTCTTGCCTTCCGGAGTGCACCGCTCCACTGCTGCCAGGGTACTGTGCACTCCTGATAATTGACACTCCAGCGCCATGGAAGTTTTCTACCCTACAATGTTTTATGAGCTAGTTCTGCCTTTGCAGAATCTGAGACGCTCAACGGCACAGAAGCTGGCCATATTCAACGATCCGGCCAGCGTTAGAGCAGCGCTTGCAAGTTCTATGGCCATAACTTGTAAGTGCTGCGCTCCTTACCTAGGTGGATAGTCTCCTAGTATAAGACTGCAGCGTTGGCTAGTAACGTATGCATGAAGCGGCCCACTGCAGAATTAAAAATCTCTCCATTCTTGAGCAGGGAGAAGATTATTGTGTAGGGCAAAGTTGCTCATTCTTAAATTGCCAAATGTTAAGAGTTCAAATGCCATTTAGGCAACATAAAAAAATTGCCATGCTCTTATGTATGGGTTTGATTATCAACATCTTGGTAATCTAAAAGTTTTGTATCGGCCATTGTACAGTATAAAGGCGTCTTTCCCTGCAGCTGGAGTCTGTCCTGTTTGCTCTTGGTTGGCCTCATTACCTGGTATCCTTGTGTTAATGGCCTCCTATTGTTAGTCCTGGGCGGAGGGCTGGAGGATGCTGTTGTTAGGTGTATTTACTGAGGTGTCAGCCAGTCACTGAGCTCAATATAACACATATAATGCTATGTATATGTTACAGAAATGTGGCAGAAGGTGATGCTGCCGTGCCTCCAGTGACCACAGCGCCTTTATATGGACCCACTCCATTCACCTGTCTTGTATCCCACATTACTAATCTGTTCGGTGAATGACGGATGCAATAATTATAAGAACGCTACAGCATAACGATTTTATTTTAATTTTAAATTCCCAGTTTGATTACTAATAAACGTAACAACAATTAGCTCCTAGCATCGTGCCATATTAGTGACTGTTTCTATCCACACATTGCTATGGGAGTAGTAGCCACAGGGAGCTGGGGACAGATTATGATTTGTGTTGTACAACCCTCTAACCAAAGGCAACTGGAAACAAACACTTCCTAAACAATGCAGAGAGCTGTGATGTAAGCGGGCGTATGGAAGATCCAGAAATTTACTACTTGTCACATGTTGATTTGATCTCGTGGTGTTGGGGTTTGCTGCATTCGCTCGGTTAATGCCAGGTATCTACATCTCCTGCTTCTATTTCTTATCCAGGTATCGGATGCAGGTGTTGAATGGTTTTGTATGTTGGCCGTGTGTAGTAGCTCGTGGGTTAATGCTGTGTGATCTGGTGATAAAACGTAATGTACTAGTAGTGTTGGTATCCGGTACAGACCTGGAATGCTTAATCTGTTATCGATCTCTCTCTCTCTCTCTCCTCTCTCTCTCTGATGGCGTTTAATGCAGTTTCACTGCTACTAATACTTGTATCATGCATCCTCATCCTGTATATAACTTTTCTTTCCAATGTGTAATTTTTAAGTAGAATTATAACAAAAAAAGTCTGCTAGTCTTAAACCTCATTCAGACGTTTCACTCTTTTTTTTTTTTTTTTTTTTTTTTATACGTAGATGGCACATGTAAATATTAGTTTATCAAAATAAAACAAAACGCATGTGAATGAGGCTGAAAATACATTTTTTTAGCTATATTGTGACATCTAATGGTACAATTAATATCAAAATACAGATACTTTATTTTTTATATTACATTTTTCAGTTTGGTCCTGGTTTTTCGCGTGCAAAAAATAAAATAAAATAAAAAAAAAAGCTCGCACCCAAAAAACTGATGGTGGTTTCTCAATGTTCCCCCATTATTGACTGACAGCCGGCTCAGCATTGCATCAGTGTAGAGCTGGCTGTCAGTCACTGTGGGGGTGCGCTAACAGCTGCCACTCGCAGTAAAGATAGCGATGCCTAAATACACATCTGCATGTCCCTATGACAAAGCCGGTGGTCATGGGAGAAAGTTCAACACTTTCAGTAGTGCGACCAGACACCTTCATAACGCAATTGACTCCTTATCTGGAGGTTTCATGGCGTTATCGGACCTGTTTATATCCCTTTTAAGCAAGTGCGGGAAAAAGAAAATGGACAGCACACGGATGTAACTAGGATGACATTGCTGTGGTGGTGTCTGAGGTTCTTCATGGACCTATATATTTTGCATCGGCGAGTTTGATCCGTGACTTGCGATCAGAATGGACATTTCTCTGGTTTTTATTTACTCCACTCTTGATTTGCCAAAAATAAAAAATAACGAACATGTGAACAGCCCTATAGACAAGTATTTCCCAAACTTCAGTCCTCACAGCCCCAAACATGTCACGTTTTCA
This sequence comes from Oophaga sylvatica, assembly GCA_033576555.1. Classification (NCBI taxonomy): domain Eukaryota; kingdom Metazoa; phylum Chordata; class Amphibia; order Anura; family Dendrobatidae; genus Oophaga; species Oophaga sylvatica. The sequence continues at coordinate 515,663,652 of JARQOD010000005.1, forward strand.
GGATTCCCTTAGTATTGTGCAGGTGCATCTGAAACTGCCCCAGATTTTCTCACCTGTCAAATGCTAAGGATAATCCTGAAAACATGGTGTTTGGGAAACACTGCAATAGACTATAGTGGGTGTATGCCCAAGGGGACTGTTCAAATGGATGTGGATAAAAATGCATACGAGAAGCAAACATGGACCAAACACTGAGAATTAGGTTATTCTTTTCATAAATGAGAGAAAAACAATGTCTGGGTGAGACCTCAGGGTGCATCTAAATGGCCTGTTGGGTGGCATGATACAGCCGCCAATTGGTAAACCTTCACACAGGCAGAGTAAAATAGAAGTCCAGAACCAGAGAATATGAGAAAACAAAAAAATAACACCTCCACATACCTGCTGAAGCCAATCCCTGGCCTTAAGGTCATGCCTATATGATAATTTTATTTATTTTTTCACCTTGAAGCCTCATTCAGATGGCAGCATAAAAATTACCTACGGAACAAAAATTACCTACATACATACAAATCTATGGATACATAAAAAAAAGCAAACAAAACTTGAAACTGCTTCTAGTTATTACAATTTTAAAATATAGAGTACACACAGCAATCCATGTTCTCCATGAATTTCACAGACCCATGGACTTATATGGATGATTTTAATCTGTGACTATGGTCAAGAATGGAGAAAATGTGTTTTTTTTTTTTTTTTTTGTTAGGTGTGTAAAAGCACATTAAAACGTGAACAGCCCAATATACTATAACAGGGGTACATTTTCTAAACATGAAAAAAAGTATTTTCGAAAATTATCCAGATTAACTACAATTTTTACCACTGCTATTCGTCCACACCAAATAAAGCTGCAATTATCGCAAAGAACCGTTCTTAAAACTGCTAATTTCATGATTATCTTGCAGTGTAAACCAGCTACTGATCTATCGGCCGACCGCCATCTCTGTATGGTCAGCTTTATTCATTGACATCCCCACTGTCTGTATGCGTAGGAGTCCAGTGGGCGGTCCTACATGGTGACTGAAAGCTCTCTGCATGCCCAGTCACACAAGCACTTTTCACTGGATTCCTACTCTTGTGCACAAACACCAGAGCTTTCAGTTGATACAATGCAAGGTTTATTGGCACTTTTCTAAGAAAAATGAACAATATCTGCTCTATAACATCCTGCCTACAGATCCAATCCCATTTCACCATGTCATATTCCATTTTAAAGGGAAGTTATTAGAAAATGATCTAGTCCTTTAAATGAAATGTTTGTGTTCTGTTAACATGCAGATGTAGGGTTACAAGCGTTAACCCTAACTTTATTCCTCCCGTGAGTCGCTGGCTTCAGCCATACCGTCGTGGTATCAGTCATTACTCACGGCACTGAGCGGGGGCTGTAAACGCGGCACAACGCTGACAGCCGGCGCGACACTGGTGGCTAAATGTCAAGCTAAAACCTGATTTAAACAATAGATAATTTTCTGATGGCTGAGTCGAAACCGCTTTTCCTGCTTTTTATAATGTTAGAAAAGGCAGTAAATTGTATATTTTTTTTGATTGAACCCCATTGAAATGTGCATCGTTGGTAGATTGGTAATAGCAGCTAGTCAACATACTAAAATTTTGCTCAATATTAAATAAGTTAATTTTAAATATTGGTCAGCCTATTAATTTTACTCTTCATAGCAGTCATTGTATCCATGTGACCCCTTGTGAAAACGATCTGTCCGCCCCAGCTCTAATCTCACATCTTAGGGTCTGTGCGCACGTTGCGGATTTGCCTGCGGTTTTTTCCACACAGAATCCGCACCTCTTGGCAGAAAACGCAGGTGCGGTTTTGACTCGTTTTTTGTGGGGATTTGCCCTGCGGTTTTACACCTATAATGGAATAGGTGTAAAACCGCAGCGGAATCCGCACAAAGAATTGACATGCTGCGGTTTTAAAACCGCACCAAATCCGTGCAGAAAATTCCGCATCATGTGCACAGCTTTTTTTTTTTTCCCATAGATTTACATTACACAGTGCCCTGCCTGCGGAACTGCAGCGGAACCGGAGGGCAAAAACCGCTGCGGAACCGCAGGCAAATCCGCAACGTGTGCACAGGCCCTTACAGTGACTACTACATGATCCATGATCCCTGGGACTTTTATGGGCACTTTGTGAAACTTTATATGGTCTGTGCAGGAGCCCTGACTTTTATAACCGCATCGCCTTAATATCTTTAATACCGATTGACCATTTTTTGGTCTTTATGTTGTTGAATTGTCATATACCAGGTGTGTAACAGCTTGTCATCTACAGTCCAACCCGTCCTTTCCATAGACTCCTTGAGAGATGTGAAACACTGTGCTTGCTTCTGACTTCTATCAAATTTGGTGTTGTATACCTATTGCAGGTCTTCTCATATCACTGTTACTGGCTATTAAAAGCATGATTACCAGTCTAGCTGCTGGGATCCCCTTGGGTGTTCAGTTTGTGAAGCTGAACGTATGCTCGCCAGTACTCAGGAATGCTCTTTGCCTGATAATTGTCCTGTCTAAACAGACTGCCAATCACCCAACGAACAAGCAAAATACTCATGAAATTAGTCTTAAGCTTTAAAATTATCATTCTCAGCAGCATATTGTCTTACATAGTGAGGACTTGTGCTGCCGAGAACATTGATATTCTATGTTCACAGAACATCAGATTGTTCTGTGCTTATGGAAGTGCATTTGCCCCTTCTGAACAGGCTATTAAATCCTGATTGTCTTGGGTTTTATTCACGCATCAGAATTTTTTTTTTTTTTTTTCAATCCATATTTGGATGCCAAAATCAGGAGTGTCTCCAAAACACAGAACCGGTATTAATCTTTCAATTAGTTTTTCTCTGTAAATTCCACTTCGGGTCTTGATATACAATCACTGATGGAACATACTGATGTATAAATAAGCCCATGTGGCCGCATTTTTTTTCTGGTGATCACGAGGTTTTTGTCTGACCCATAAGTTCCTGCTAGGGTATTTTGTACAATGACCAATTTATTCTATACTTTTAAGGTCTTATCTTTATAAATTAATTGCAGTAGGGGGTCTTCAGTATAAACCTGTCTTATGTTGTGTGGGACCACCATGGGGCCTCAGTATGATCCACCCCCGCCCCTAAGGCAGTGTATTATTGATGGTGCTGCATGAGAAGAAAACTTGTTTGGCTGGAGGACATTGAGCTGCAAAGTCTACAAGTACATGAATGCTTCTAGGACTAAAGCTGAACTGTTCTAACTATTTTCTACCCAATGGACACGCAAGATGCCAATGATTGACACGTTCGAAGGCAGGAACGTTTTTTGTTGACCATCCAACAGTCAGGTTCTTGATTGCGGAAGCGTCGTCGGTAAAGGGAGAGAAGACAAAGATGGGGATTAGATGGACTTCACGTCGTAGTTTTCAGCTGTTGAATAAGGAAATACTAAGTGTATATTTCCAACAAAAATCCCGATTCAGTGAGTAAAGGAAGTGCAGATGAGTAATGTCGAGTGTCAGAGCTCCTATATTAGGACTGGGCCACCATCTGCACTCCAGCTGTCGCTGGATCATCCCCCATCTTCCTCAGCCAGTCTGGAAATAATGGTGGTTGTAGTTCAGGAACACAACAGCTGTTCTGTGTACGGTCTGTTCATTACTGCAGTGATCTATCTCTACCGCTCCTGTACATAGAGCAAATTAATGTGCATGCATGTTATTTTGACCGCAATGTTTTTCTTATTTGTTTTTTATTTTTTTGTGACCTGCTGAGACAAATGTCTTTCCAGCCTCCTGTTGTCTGCTACGTTCCCATCCCCCTCCGAGTCTTGGCCCTCGCTGAGATGTCTTTTCAGACCCTCTGTGTGTCTTGTCCAGTGCCCCATTGTCTAGTAGGGATTTTGGATTATACTGGGGTTGGCTTCACCTTTTCACACAGTTTCTTGCTTCCTAGCCCTCCTAAAACCTTATTTGGCCGTAACCTCTCAGGGAGAGCTAGATTAATATCCGGTAAAGCATTAAATTGGTGAGTTGGTAATCCTGATTCTCACATTGGTGACCGCTGCGCACACCAGACGTTTGGGCCTCCTCTAATCTGTGTGTGCTGCTATGCAGTTTTTCCTCTTGTCTTCCTGTAATGTTTTACCTTGTGATTTTAGTGCATTACTTTGTGTTTTGATGCTTTTGGTCTGATCTAAGTTTGTGATGGTTTACAGATATTGAAATGCACTAGTGTTGTGTTGGGGTCTGTTTTTTAACTGTGGGAATGTGCTTTTATTCCCCCCTCTCTTGTTACCATCTCTATAGGTTTACTTTGGGAATTGTGATAAAACATGGGAAGGCTTCATTGTTGGTTTAAGACTTAAACTTTGGACAGATTGTACAATTATTTATTTGGGATTTGATAAAAATGTTCCTTCATTGTTGCTGATCAAAGTGCCCCAAGGGTCCATAATCAATATGTCAAAATTGGGCATAGTTTTCTGTTTTAGTTGTCTCCCTTGCATTTCTATGGTAAGTCGACTGCAATTTAAGTAAATTCCAACAATAACAAGGTCCATCACATTCCTTGAAATAACCCTTTTAAAGCATTATCTGTGAAAATCTGAACTCTAACCCCAAATTGGAGTGCCACCTTTGTCCAGTTACTTCTCACCTTGAGGGGATGTGCACACATTAGTTCTTTGCAGTAGATAAATCTGTGCAATTACTAGTGTTGGCAGAAAAAAAAATGCAGAAAATACTCACATTTTTATGCATTTACTTGCATTTTTTTCCACCCATTCATTTGGATTGAAAAACACAGCAAATTCTCCAAAGAATTTTCTTCAAATCTGCAGCGTTTCAATTCCATTAAAGGTTTATTTATCATGCTTGTTTATATAGCACCATTAATTCCACAGCGCTCTCTAGACTTCATCACTGTCCCGATCCGGACTCACAATCTGAATTCCCGATCAGAATGTCTTTGGAGTGTAGGAGGAAACCCACACAAACACTGGGAGCAAAAAAAAAGCTCCTTGCAGATTTTGTCCTTGGGATTTGAACCCAGGACCCCGATGCAGAAAAGCAGCAGTGCTAACCACTGAGCCACCTTTTCAGATCTGCAAGGGAAATTAATAAGTAGCATGAGATTTCAGAAATGTCTTTTACTTCACTGGTACTTTAAAACGCAATTATTTTTTTTTTCCCGAACGGTAAAAATGCACCGTGTGAACAAGCCTGGAGTTTTCCTGACAGCTGTTGATGGTAGATTACTAACAGGAGGGGTCTTTTTGTTGGATTAAAGTCTATTATAGTGGTCATCCAACTCTGCTGTATGTTGATATGTCTCAAATTTTATGTGAAGTTAAAAGGAACCTGTCAGATTTATGCTGAGTCACAGGCTGCATAAATCTGGGCCAAAAAAATGATTGCAGGCATGCATGTCTCCTTCTACAGCATTTTAGAGAAATCCTAATGTAAAGATGTGGCTGGCGACAATGTGACTAGTCCACGAGGCAGGTTCACACCAGCTTTTCTCTGCCTCTGCTCAAATATGCTAACAGATCTGCCTTAGATTTTTATGCAACATTTAACAAAAAAGAAAGCTGCTGCAATAAATATCGTCTGATTATTTTTTTTTTCAGCTGCAGATGGAAGGAAGAGAGCCACAGTATTCATTACTGATGGGTAGGCGGAGCCCCAGATCAGGATGTTACCTCAGATCAAGAGTGCTGACTGGCTGGCCCCTCCAGCTCGGGCTCCTCCTACTCAGCTCCAGTCTAAGATTTGAGGTCCAGAGGATGGTCGCTGCTAATGCAGCTCCTCAGAAGATTTTATTATTTTATATTCGGACAGGAGACTTGGATCACCAGCTGGTCTAGAGGTCTCAGGGGTACCAGCGCTGCTGTACCCCAACCTCTCCCTTGGCGGATCTGTATTTACTCAAAGTCCCTGCAGAATCCTTGCCGGCCCTGGGGGATGAGGAGAGCTTCCCTGGCGGGACGCAAACCACACGTGCGGTCACTGCGTTCCTCGCCCTGGGGGGAAGCATGGGCATAGCGCCAGAAACCCCTGAGGGTCCCTGTGGCGCTTTGGCTGGTGAGTACTCCACACAAAATTTTATTATTAATGTGTGAGTGCTTTAGCGTCTGATGGCAGCGCTATTACATGTATATCAGTATGCTTCAGCGCTGCGGTGACAGCGCTATTACATGTTTATCAGTGTATTTCACCAGCCTCTCCCTTGGCGGATCTGTAACTACATAATGGTCCCTGCAGACTCCTTGCCGGCCCTGGGGGATGAGGAGATTTTTCCCTGGCGGGGGCGCAAACCACACACTGGGGTCACTGCGCTTCCCGCCCTGGGGGGAAGCATGGGCATAGCGCCAGAAACCCCTGAGGGTCCCTGTGGCGCTAAGCTGATGAGTTTTCCACACAATTTTTATTATAATAATGTGTGAGTGCTTTAGCGTCTGGGTGAGCAGCGCTATTACATGTATGTCAGTATGCTTCAGCGCTGCGGTGACAGGCTGTTACATTATAGATGTGGTGATCTTTTGTCCGCAGGCAGATACCTGCAGGACAGAGAGGGAGCAGGAGCGGGGGAGTTCGCGCTCAATATTCGAGCTGGCGGGGGGCGTGGCCTAACTATTCCCGGTCTTCTGAGCAGGAAGACGCGCACTCTGGCGCTTCTCCTGCGACTCCTTCACTGTGGCGGCCATTACACAGGCTCCTGGGCTCCTCAGACCGCTCCTCTCCTCATAAGACACCACGGCCAGCTGGGTGAGTGCTGATTCCTCACCCCGCAGCGCAGCGATCGCTATCCTGCAGCTGCAGTCTCATTAGAGACATAAAATTGGCTGGGGCTCACAAACATATATATTGTGGTGAGTTTGCAATATTAACCCCTCTGAGGGTTATTTCTACCAGCTAAATTTTTTGACTGAATACCGCTGGGGTAACCCTGCCTGGTGGAGCGTTAACCCTTCAGCGTATATAAAAAAAAAAAAAAAAAAAAACCGCATAGTTTTTGCTGGTATTACCGCTTTGACCTGCTCATACAGGTGAGACATGTCTGAACAGAGTTCAGATGCCGCGGACCAGTCCCAGTGCCATTGCGGCAATCAGATACGCAGACCTCCACAGCGTCTAGCGCTGCGGTCGACAGCGGTGGAAAATTGGACGATATCGCTCGATCGATCAACAACTTGTCTGACCTTTTAGGTCAATATGTGTCTGCTAATTCCTCTCAGAGGAAGCGACGCAGGCCGTTACCGGCCTCTACACGGAGCGAGTCAGAGTATCTGATATTGGGCAGAGTTCCCCTTTAAATTCGGATGGAGAAATATCCGATTCTGATGCGGATGAGCCGCAGGGACGTTCCTCTATGGCGAAGCGTACGGAGGCATTAATTGAAGCCATGAGAGATATATTACAGTTACCGGAGGAGGTAACTAGTCGTCCTGGTAAATCAGCACGCATGTTCCAGGAGTCCCGTGCTTCGCGTACAACATTGCCAGCTCTGGATGAGCTTAATAGTGTAATAGAGGAGGAACGTCTATGTCCAGATAAGCGTTTTCATGGAACGCATTTCTTGGATACACTTTATCCTTGCTCTGCGGAGTCAAAGGCTAATTGGACTTCTGCTCCTGAGGTGGATGTGTCCTTATCTCAGCTTAGTAAATCCTCACTACTCCCTATTAAGGGAAAAGCGAGCTTACAGGAGCCTTTGGATAGAAAAACAGAATTGGCGGCAAAAGCAAGCTATGAGGCTGCGGGTCATGGATTCCGAGCAGTGCTAGGATCCATGTGTGCTGCTAGAGCTTCTCTAGGCTGGTTGGCACGTCTGAAGACGGAGTTGCAAAATGAATCTCCGTTATCTGAGATACGGGAAACTTGTGAATGGTTAGAAACGGCAGCCTGTTATATATTTGATGCCGGTCTGGATACGGCATCTCTGCTGGCCAAAGCGCAAGCTTCAGCGGTCACAGTCAGAAGAGCTTTATGGCTCAGACAGTGGGCCGGGGACGCAGTTTCCAAACAAGGGTTGTTGGCCTTACCTTACAAGGGTGGCCATCTTTTTGGATCCGACCTCACAGAGCTGATTTCCAAGGCTAAGGCGAAGGAATCAGCATTACCACAGCGTAGGGCCATGGCCTCGGTGTCCAGTAAGCCTGGTGTCTATAGTGGTCGGCGGTCCTTTCGGAGTCGAGGACGATCTAGTCACTCCTCGTGGGGATCGGGTCGTCCTTCCTTCTCAGGAAAGAAATCCTCTCAGAAAACTCGTACTCCCTGGAAGCAGAGTTTCCGCCAGGACAAGCGGGAACTTGACAAGAAGCCCGCAAAGTCGAATTGACGCCAGGGGTCCACTCGAGGATTCTCGAGTGGGGGGTCGCCTGCTTCTTTTCAAGGCGACTTGGATGGCTCGCGTTCCAGATTCCTGGGCAATGCGGATTGTGTCGGCAGGCTATTTCATAGAGTTTGCTTCTCGACCCCCAAATGTTTTTTGTCAGTCTCGCGTTCCGTCGGAACCCGAGCTTGTTGTCGCTCTACAGCGAGAGGTCGAATCTCTGCTAAAAAAGGGTGTAGTGATACCGGTTCCGTCAGAGGACCGAGGGAAAGGTTTTTATTCCAACCTTTTTATAGTTCCCAAAAAGGAGAACAAATTTCGCCCGATTCTGGATCTCAAGCGATTAAACCGGCATGTCCATGCCCGGAAATTTCGCATTGAGTCGCTTCGCTCCGTTGTGGCAGCTCTGTCACAGAACGATTTTCTGGTGTCAATCGACATTCGCGACGCCTATTTGCATATTCCCATCGGAAAGGCTCATCAGCGCTTTCTTCGATTTGCCATAGGTCAGAATCATTACCAGTTCGTGGCTCTGCCGTTCGGCTTAGCCTCAGCGCCAAGGGTCTTTACAAAAATTCTGGCGCCCCTCATGGCAATCCTTCGAAGACAGGGGATTACGATTCTCCCTTATCTGGACGATCTTTTGATCGTGGCTTCCTCGGAGGAGGAGGCGTTGACGGCTCGGGATTTGTCTCTTCAGTTTCTGAAGGACTTCGGTTGGCTGGTCAATTGGGAGAAGTCGTCCCTGGAACCATCAAGGACAATCCTCTTTTTGGGAATGCATCTCGACACGTTTCGGTCGGTAGTTTCCCTACCACCAGACAAACAGTCATGTCTTCTTCGACATGTACAGTTTATGAAATCCTCAACGGCAATGTCCCTTCGGAAGTGTATGCGTCTTCTGGGACTGATGGTGGCGTCCATGGAGGCAATTCCTTTTGCCCAGTTCCATTCCAGGACTCTCCAAAGGTTCATCTTGAGTCGATGGAACCAGTCGCAATCGCTGGATTGCAGTGTCACCATTTCTCGCGCGGTGCGGGATTCTCTAGAATGGTGGTTACGTCCAGGGGCATTCTCCCTGGGGAAGTCTTTCCTCCCTCCGAAGTGGTCAGTCATAACCACCGATGCCAGCCTGACGGGCTGGGGGGGTGTTTGGAACAATCTCTGGATTCAGGGGGTATGGTCATCGGAAGAGTCTGTTCTTCCGATCAACATCCTGGAATTGAGGGCGATTTTCCTTTGCCTCCAACATTGGACGGTCCCTTTGAGCGGTCTGCCAGTCCGAGTGCAGACAGACAATGCGACAGCTGTCGCGTATATCAATCACCAAGGTGGGACAAGGAGTTCCAGACTCATGGTAGAGGTGTCCCGAATTTTGATTTGGGCAGAGGCCAGTGTACCAGCCATTTCGGCGATTCACATTCCAGGGGTTCAGAATATTACAGCGGACTTTCTCAGTCGCAGAAGGTTGGATCCCGGGGAATGGAGTCTCCACCCGGAAGTTTTTGCACTCCTGTGCTCTCGCTGGGGAACCCCACAAGTGGATTTGATGGCATCCAGGTCCAATGCCAAGTTACCGACGTTCATGTCCAGGTGCAAGGACCCGAAGGCTGTGGCGGTGGATGCTCTAGTGGCTCAGTGGGATCAGTTCGAGCTGATCTATGTATTCCCGCCGATATCCTTACTTCCTCTAGTACTGCGTCGGATCAGACTAGAGAGAATTCCAGCTATTTTGATAGCTCCAGACTGGCCAAGAAGGGTGTGGTTCTCGACAATAATGTCGCTGTTGGCGGCACCTCCTTTCCCACTCCCTCTTCAACCGGACTTGTTGACTCAGGGGCCCGTTTGTCATCCGGACTTGATGTCCCTGCGTTTGACGGCGTGGCTCTTGAGACCGAAATCTTGACCCGTAGAGGTTTCTCAGCCGAGGTCATTGCTACCCTTCGTGCTGCAAGAAGTCCGGCTACTACTAGGATTTACCACAAAATTTGGGAAACCTTCTTTTCGTGGTGTTTGGGGTCTTCTCGGAACCCGAGAAAATTTTCCATTCCCAACCTGTTGGCTTTTCTGCAGCATGGGCTAGACAAGGGTTTGGCAGTCAGCACTCTGAAAGGTCAGATTTCTGCTCTGTCCTTATTGTTCCGGAGAACCATTGCTTCAAATAGAGACGTGCTCTCCTTTTTCCGAGGTATATCTCGTAAGTTCCCGCCGCGGAAGGCTCCCGTGTCTCCTTGGCGGCTCAACCTTGTTTTGGAGGCTCTTCAGCATAAACCTTTTGAGCCTATGGTTTCTGCTAGCCTTTCTTTACTTTCTTGGAAGGTGGCTTTTCTTGTTGCAGTCACTTCCTTGAGGAGAGTTTCTGAGTTGGCAGCTCTTTCTTGTTCGCCTCCTTTTCTGGAGTTTTTTCCGGATCGTGTAGTGCTTCGCACTCGGGGTGATTTTTTGCCTAAAGTGGTGTCACAATTTCATGTCAACCAGGATATTGTGTTGCCTTCTTTCTGCCCGGATCCGAAGAATGTGAAAGAGCGAGCTTTACACACATTGGATTTAGTGCGGGCCTTGAAGTTTTATCTATCTATTACTCAAGGTTTTCGTAAGACGGACTCCCTATTTGTGGTTCCAGTCGGTCGTCGGCGTGGTCAACGAGCTTCCAAGGATTCTATAGCTCGTTGGATTCGGTCAGCTATATTGGAAGCTTACCGTCTTCAGGGTGAATCTTGTCCGATTAAGATTCAAGCCCATTCCACGAGGGCTGTGGCTTCATCGTGGGCTTTTCACCAAGGTGCTTCGGCAGTGCAGCTCTGCCGGGCGGCAACTTGGCGCTCTGTCCACACGTTTACAAAGTTTTATAAAGTGGACGTCAGTGCTTCCGCTGATGCAGCCCTCGGACGTAGGGTCCTGCAGGCGGCTGTAGTTTAAAGTTCTAGATGAACTTGTGTTTAGCGCTGTTTGCGCATTTTTTCTGTTAAGGTTGTTGGGTTTCTGCCTTTTGTTGGTTTTTTCCCACCTTATTTTTGAACTGCTTTGGGACGTCCCATCAGTAATGAATCCTGTGGCTCTCTTCCTTCCATCTGCAGCTGAAACACGGATTTTGGTAAGAACTTACCTGTAAAATCCTTTTCAGCGAAGGAAGGAAGAGAGACACAGCACCCTCCCAAGGCAGAAGTGTGTTGATGTTTTCAGATGCAGCGCGACCCTTATCTGATAGCGATTATCTGGGCTGAGGTCAGCGCGCTAAGGCTCTGTTCCAGCATCGCCAGCTCATCGCAGTAGTCAGGTTCCGTGAGTAGTACCTGGAACTCTGTGGTTTTTGGCTTTCTTTGCATGCATAACCTGTATCCTTGTGTTTTTTCTCTGAAGTTCCTTCAGAAGGGGTTATGTTGCTCCGCTGGTGATCTTGGCTCTTTTCCTAAAAGCTTTGGTACGACTGGAGCTGAGTAGGAGGAGCCCGAGCTGGAGGGGCCAGCCAGTCAGCACTCTTTTGATCTGAGGTAACATCCTGATCTGGGGCTCCGCCTACCCATCAGTAATGAATACTGTGTCTCTCTTCCTTCCTTCGCTGAAAAGGATTTTACAGGTAAGTTCTTACCAAAATCCGTGTTTTTTAGCTATATTTTGTTTGTTGGGTGCCGCGTAAAGATAATCTATAAACTGTTGAATGCTCTATGGGACTCAGTCTGTGTGGCGATGTTCTCCCATTATAAGAAATGCGTCTAAGGAGGAGTTATTTCTGTCCAGCAGGCGGCAGCCGAAGTTTGCTTTGTGTGACTGTATGTGCTACTGTAGGCCATAATCCCATACTCGTGAATTTTTCTTTGACAAATAGTTGAGCTTGGTGAGGTCTCAGAGTTGAAGATGTTTTTGACCCCTGACAAAGGCAGCTTTCGTGTTTTGTGTAACTCTAGAACAGTTATATAAAATTGGTTAAAACTGACCATGCCATATATACATTAACAGCATTATGGGAAGTGAGAAAAAGGAAGTTCTAGCTCCAATAGTGCTGGCAGAGTGCTGATCAAAAGGAACCAGTAAATGGGGAGTTCCTTGAAATAGTACTGGTATATGCACTTGAGAAGCAGGACCATGCTGTCCTCTATATTTTGGGTGAAATGACAGATACTCTTTCAGCATCGTCAGGGAATTGAATGGTGAATTGGAGCAGCCGGTGACATGTAAAGGTAGTCATATTATATTGTAGTAATTACTGCTTGCTTTGCTCCTATTCTTGGATGCTGCCAGCCTGATGTGCTCAGTGACTCACAAGTCATTTTACACTTTGGTCATGTAAAACGTCATTATTTATTTTTTGTTGCCGATGTCATCGCTGCTTCAAAATGAACATGGCAAGAGCTTTGGGAGAAGGATCTCCTATCATCACTTTTCTTACATGGCAACCCTCATTAGAATTTGAGCTGGTGACAAAGGCTCGGGTGATCTAAGTGCTCGACACATTGAAGGCAAAGTAATGAGTAGTGTGAGGTGGATGAGCCTCCAGACTCTGTCCTGTGCATGTGCCATAAATGAACTAGATGGGAGTACTCCTTTAATTTCAGCATGCCCCAACCTTTCCCTCGTCTTACGCATTTCTTCTCTAAGGGTCCCGTCACACTCTTCAATGTCCCAGCGATCCCACCAACGATCTGACGATGGGACATCGTTAGCTGATCGCTGGTGAGCTGTCGCATGGGCAGACTCAACAGCGATCAGGACCAGCGAGCACGCTGGTATCCAGTGAACACATCGGGTAACTAAGCGCTACGCGGCGCCTAGTTAACCGATATGTACCCTAGATACCGGCTCCCAGCGCTTTACAGCAGAAGCTAGGAGCCGGTAACCAGGGTACATATCGGGTAACTAGGTGCCGCGCGGTGCTTAGTTACCCAATATGTACATTGGATACCAGCTCGCTGATCGTTGGTCTCCCGCTGTCACACGCAGCGATGCGCACTGGCCAGCGGGACACCAATGATGAAAAAATGGCCCAGGCCATTCGACAACGATCAGCGATTCCCATGGACGTCGCTGCGTGTCACACTAAGCGAGAACGCTGGCTAGGTCGCTGTTGCGTCACAAAATCGGTGACGCTTCAGCGATCTCGCTTAGTGTGACGGGGCCTTAATGCCCTTATATTTGTAGGCTATTCACCAATGTTGGGAGCGTCTCCACCAGTATTGGAGGCAAAGGGCTGTCCTATTCCTGACTTGCCCTTGGTGCTATAGAAACGTTCACAGTTTATGAATTGGCGGACCACCTAATGATCTAGAATGATCATGCTGCTTAGATTCCTTGTAATTGAGTTATTAAAGAAGTGTATCAATCGTACAATGGCACATAGCTCCGACTGTGCTGCGGGACGACTAATAATTATAATCTTTATATAGCGCCAAAATATTCCACAGCGCTTTACAATTCAACAGTTCACATACAAGTCATAAGTAACAGCGTTGAAGATAATACAGTAATTAAAGCAACATAAAGATGACCCTGCTCGTAAGAACTTACAATCTTGTTCTTGCACGTCGGTTCTCATGACCCCGTTCACTTGAGTTGCTGCGGTGTCGCTTGGCGTGGAAAGATCCAATTCGGTGCTGCAGCCCCTTGATTCTTGGAATTGGTGAGGGTCACAAAATTCTTTTTGGTTCTGTCTAATGATGCATCTCTGCCTCATTGACTTAGAGGTTGTCTGGGACTTAAACATTGCCTATCCTTTGGATAGGTCATCAATGTCTGATTGGTGGGGGTGCGATACCCGGCAGCCTCTGCCAATCTGTTTTCCTAGGTCTGTGGCTGCCGGAACTGCACAGCTCTGTCGAATAGGGGGGCGATGTGCAGTACCCGGCCGCGGACACTAAACAGTCGATGGAGCTGTGCTGTGCATTTGCGGCCGACACCCCGAGCCCTAAGGCTCAGACATTGATGGCCTATCCTAAGGCCATCAGTATTAAAGTCCCTTCCAACACCTTTTAAAGGGAATGGTCTCTTGAAATGTGTAAATTTACAAAGTTATTGTACAAACAAGTAACTCTGCAATCTGCTTGATACTACAAATCCTCTGTTGTGAAGAGTAAGGAGATTTTTACTCTTTGCAGATCATTGCTTAGATTACCAGCCACCTCTGCAGTTTACCGGTGGGAGCCAGTCTAAAGGCACTGTCACAGTCAGCGATCGCACTAGCGATCACGACAACGACACGACCTGGCGAGATCGCTAGTGCGATCGCTATGTGGTCGCTAGTTAGCTTCCAAACACAAAGATCTCATCAGAGATCAGCGATCTGTATAACGACCTCTGCGGTCGTTGGAAAAACCTAGTCCCATCTGCGACGCTGGTAAAGTCATTCATAAAGGGTGTCACACTCAGCGATTCGGGCTCACCAGCGGGACACCAACGACCAAAAAACGTCTCAGAACGTTCATAAGCGATCAGCGACATCTCAGCGGGGGCCACATTGCTGCTACATGTCACACACAGCTAAGTCGCTAATGAGATCGCTACTGCGTCATAAAATCGGTGACTCTTTAGCGATCTCGCTAAGTGTGACAGTACCTTAAGCGAGGAGCACAGGGCTTACAAGCTTCTTGCTGCAGAGCTTGGAAGCGCTGCACTGAGGCTGGATGCTTCAGTGCTGCTGTGCTCCTCCAATGCTACAGAGGCTAATTGCGTTGGCTTGGGCCAGCAATGCAACCATGTCCGGGGTCCAAACTGTCAATCGGGCAGGAAACTACAAGGCAGAGAAGCGGTCAGCTACTGAAGACAAGTTGGGAGGAAATATTTAAAAGGAAGCTAATTTCAATATGACACATGGCTTTAACGAAAGCGTGCTTCTGTCTCTTTGGAGGGAGGGAAACAAGCCCTCTATCTGAGCTTGATCTGACTTTTTTAAAACTACAGTACTCATTCCTCCAGTCCAGTAGTCAGACTTGCCTTTTTGGTCACTGGAGACCTGCACCGTGGAAGTGGCCTTGAATGGTCAGTTTACAGTGTACATCTACCTCCATTGGGACCTCATCTGGGGGGGGTGTGAGACTCTCATTGATCTGATTTTAATTACCTTTCCTAAGTAAATGTACATAACCAGCATAGTGTGAGGCGGTCCTCTGTGGACATATTGAAATAGGACAACTTTTGTTATGACAGATACTAATGGCATGTATCACGTAGAGAAGTGTGTGAGCTGGTAGATGTGATCAGAAATGATCTATTGTTTAGATCAAGATTCTAAGTTTACATATTTAAAAACAACTTTTTAAAATCTATATTTGAAGAAAAAAATCTAGTTTTTACACTGGGCTTTAGGTCTAGTGTTAGTCTCCTACTTTCTCCTCTTTACTGCTGTCACATGGCCACTTGTAGCAGTAGACTAACCCAGACCCTATTTGTTTGTATAGAGGCGTTATCTGAGCATGCTTTAATGTGACATAGGTCATTGTGCAGGGAAGAGAAAGGGGTGAGCTGTAGTGCTTCCTATTGGGAATGGTGTATCCTGTTATATACTGTATGTACAGTCATGGCCAAAAGTTTTGAGAATGACACAAATATTATATTTTCACATGAAAATGTGTTTTTATCACAGACAGAAATATAATAATTGCAAACATATGAGTAACAAAAGCTTATATTGACAGTTAGAATGAGTTAATGCAGCAAGTCAATATTTGCAGTGTTGACCCTTCTTCTTCAGGACCTCTGCAATTCTCCCTGGCATGCTCTCAATCAACTTCTGGACCAAATCCTGACTGATAGCAGTCCATTATTGCACAATCAATGCTTTCATTTTGTCAGAATTTTTAGGTTTTTGTTTGTCCACCCGTCTTTTGATGATTGACCACAAGTTCTCAATGGGATTAAGATCTGGGGAGTTTCCAGGCCATGGACCCAAAATCTCTATGTTTTGTTCCCTGAGCCATTTAGTTATTACCTTTGCTTTATGGCAAGGTGCTCCATCATGCTGGAAAAGGCATTGTTGATCGCCAAACTGCTCTTGGAGGGTTGGGAGAAGTTGCTCTTGGAGGACATTCTGGTACCATTCTTTATTCATGGCTGTGTTTTTAGGCAAGACTGTGAGAGAGCCGATTCCCTTGGCTGAGAAGCAACCCCACACATGAATGGTTTCAGGATGCTTAACAGTTGGCATGAGACAAGACTGGTGGTAGCGCTCACCTTGTCTTCTCCGAATGAGGCGTTTTCCTGATGTCCCAAACAATCGAAAAGGGGATTCATCAGTGAAAATAACTTTACCCCAGTCCTCAGCAGTCCACTGCCTGTACCTTTTGCAGAATATCAGTCTGTCCATGATGTTTTTTCTGGAGAGAAGTGGCTTCTTTGCTGCCCTCCTTGAGACCAGGCCTTGCTCCAAGAGTCTCCGCCTCACAGTGCGTGCAGATGCACTCACACCTGCCTGCTGCCATTCCTGTGCAAGCTCTGCACTGCTGGTAGCCCGATCCCGCAGCTGAAACACTTTTAAGAGACAGTCCTGGCGCTTGCTGGTCTTTCTTGGGCGCCCTGAAGCCTTTTTGGCAACAATGGAACCTCTCTTCTTGAAGTTCTTGATGATGCGATAGATTGTTGACTGAGGTGCAATCTTTCTAGCTGCCATACTCTTCCCTGTTAGGTCATTTTTGTGCATTGCAATGATGATTGCACGTGTTTCTTTAGAGATAACCATGGTTAACAGAAGAGAAACAATGATGTCAAGCACCAGCCTCCTTTTAAAGTGTCCAGTGGTGTCATTCTTACTTAATCATGACAGATTGATCTCCAGCCATGTCCTCATCAACACCCACACCTGTGTTAATGGAGCAATCACTGAAAAGAGGTTAGCTGGTCCTTTTAAGGCAGGGCTGCAATGATGTTGAAATGTGTTTTGGGGGATAAAGTTCATTTTCTAGCCAAATATTGACTTTGCAAGTAATTGCTGTTAAGCTGATCACTCTTTATAACATTCTGGAGTATATGCAAATTGCCATTAGAAAAAGTGAAGCAGTAGACTTTGTAAAAATTAATATTTGTGTCATTCTCAAAACTTTTGTCCATGACTGTTGGTGTTGTATACTGTATATAGAGATGTAATTGGTTAGCACTGCTGGGTTCAAATCCCACCAAGAACAACCTCTTTAAGAAGTTTGTATGTTCTCCCTGTTATCGCATGGGTTTCTTCCCACACTCCAATGACCTATTTTTGGAAAATCTAGACATTTGTGAGCACAAATGGGGACACAGATAATGGAATATATAAAGCACTGCAGAATATGATGGCGCTATATAAACAAGCATAGTAAAGAAGTCTTCTCTACAGAACTGGAGGTAATATAAAGCCTATGTGAAAATTACAAGAAACTTTTGATGTGGGAAAAATAAAAATATAATTTTTTTGTTTAACATAATGATAACCTGTCATTATCTGACAGATTTGGATACGTTTGTTTCCTTCTGCAGTGGTGGTGTTAGTACTTACAGGCTGTCATTATTTTTTTTTTTTTCCTTATTTGTATATTTTGTTTCATCCATATTTCCTACATATTGTTTTTTTTTTCTCAGTTGGCGGCTTCATCCACAACACTGAGATCTGACTTCTTTACTTCTCCTCTCCAGTGGTTTCATAATAATCAACTTTTTTTCTTTTTTTTTTTCCTGAGAATTGAGTCTTCGAATGCAGTTGAGCTTATTTGAGGCAGCGCGGCTCAGTGCAGCATAATTATAGCATTAAAGATAGAAGCCATTAGTTTTACCCTCCAGGGTGACACACATTCAACAAAACTATGGGAAGTTGTGTTGTAAACGGGTGTAGGTATTTTTGTATTCGTGCAGTGAGGGTGTATCTGCTTTTTTTTTTTTTTTTAAGAAATATGTAAATTTGGCCTCCACACCTTCATAAACTTACATTAGAAGAGATGGTGTCTATAAAAATTGCTTCGATTTTTTTATTTATTTTTTTAAATTTTTTTTTGCTGAATTTAAAGCTGTATTTCTACAGGTGCACTTTAAAACGTAGTCCCGTGTCAGCTGTCTACATTGCTCTTGACCTCTGTGCTGTTTTTGAGAAGTAATGTAAATGCCAGGATGCCCTTCTGCTTGTGGTTGAATTTTCGCAGCATTTTGCCATAATTTGCACATGCTCAGAGTCTCATTTCTTATGGGTTCAGATGGTGTCCTGGTTAAAAGGGCTGTGCAATACTTTTGATTCTTGCTGCCAGAAAATAAAAAATCAGGCAGTAGTTTACACTATCCTACTCTTATGTCCCTAGACAATCTGTTGGGAGGCACCAATACATATTACATGGTTGGCTGTTCCCACTGAAGTCAACAGGTTTGACTAACCTTTATCTAATGTGTATGGGGGGCCTCAAGGATAGGTCATCCATAGTATTAGCCCAGTTAATGGTACACTTATAACGGAATGCAAAAAAAAAGAAAAACACCTTGGAGTCCTCTGACAATATTTATTATGCAATAAGTAGCCACACATTTTTAGACCCATTTAGATTATAGGAAACATGTCGGTAGGATAAACCCTACATAAGCAGCCCATATGGTCATGCAAGTCATAAAAAGATGAATATAATGATACTTTGATATCTGATCCACTTTCTTATTCCGGGGGACTTAAAATTTTCCTTAATATGAAAATGAGCTGTTAAGATCTATGGGCTGGACATAGATCTCCCTGAGAATCTGCCTCCAGAGCTTATTGTAAATGTAAGGTGTTATGTTTCGGTAGCTGAGGAGAGCAGGCAAAACTGCAATACACCAGAGCAGTTGGAATCTATGAGATTGCAGTACCCTGACTAACCACCACAACTAGAGGCAGCCGTGGAGCGTTCCTACGTTGGTCCTAGACGCCTCGTCACAGCCTGAGAAACTAACTACACCTAAAGACAGAAACAGGAAAGCTATCTCCCCCGGGACACCCAAAGATAATAGAAAGCCCCCAAACATGTAATGGCGGTTAGACAAGATGAAATACTGACACAGAAAGAAAATAGTATGAGCAAACGCTGGGGCCCAAACTATCTAAATAGAAAAGGATAGGAAGGGTACTTACTGCAATCCCAGAAAACCCTGAAAAGCACCAACTCTACTAATTTCAAAATCACCTGAGATCACACGACCTCTACCACCTAAATTAGTTCTCTGGTGTAACAAAATCAAAACAGCAGCCACTGAAAAAACTGGAAAAAAGCAAAGGAACAAAACTCAGTGGCTGAACTAAACTGAGAGGGCAGAAGCCCCCGGAGGGGACCCTGAAGGCCCCCAAAGAAGTGCAGTACAAAATGCAAAAATATAGCAAAAACACAAAAACAAAAGTCTTATCTGTAAGCAGGAGATGCAGACACGACACAGCAGGCTACAAGGGAAACTGGAATGAAGGATTCAGACCAGAACAATTGATCACCGGCAACCCTGATGGGAAAATGACTCCCTTATATAAGACCAGTCAGTAACACCTGATTCCCAGTCCTCACAATCTTCACTAGCACCGCTTGTAACCACCAGAGGGAGACTCTGCTCAGAACTCATCTCAAACCCATTCACAACAGTAAGGGATGAGTTACCAGTGTGGGATATGTAATGACTGACAGTCTGATCTCCTGATCTCTCGCACTGGTAACTCCTCCTTTTCATGTAAACTAAGCTCTGGAGGCAGATTCTAAGTGAGATCTATGTCCGGCCCATAGATCCTAATGGCTCATTTACATATTAAGGAAAAATGTGGATTTCTCTGGAATAAGACCTCGTACCAAGGTATCATTTTATGCAACTTTCTATGACCTGTATGTCCATACAGGCAGGTCAGGAGGGTTCAAAGAAAAAAATAGATATGCATGCTGTTTAATTTCACAATTGTAGCTCACTGAAGTAAAGTTTTAATAATTAAAATTACCGTAACTAAAAAGCTGACATGACGACATTACTGATTTTTGTAAAAAGAACAGAGCCAGCAGCGCGCTTTGTAATAGTTTTTAGAATGAAGATGTCCCCTGCTGCTTTGAGGATGAATCCTAATTACAGACGTTCATTATTATTTTTTTGTCTTAATTGCATGTGGTTTAGGCTAAAAAAAAAAAGAAAAAAACTTTGCTATTAGGTTTCATGAAAAACGATTGTGGAAAAAGTTCTAAGAAACCTTTGATTAGTTGGGTCTGATATCGTAGTTTCTTTATATTTTATCTGTCTACATGACTGCCCACTCGCGCTGCAAATACAACAGAAAGGTGAAAGTGGGCGCATTGCGTATTGGCACAGTTTGGCAGTATACAGTCAGAAGGAATGACTGCAGACTTTTAATTTTCACCTGGAAAACCCCCTGTTTTCCTCTGCATAGTAGCCCCCCAACCACCCAGTGTGAAGACCATGCAGTAACTGAGGCAGCTTCAGTTCCTTGCCCAGCCAGTTGCTGCGGTCCTTGCGTGTTCAGGATCTGTGATTTGACCATGACAGATCATAACTGATCCTAATAGAATATTGTATTGACGTGCTATCACTTTATATCATGGGAATATTCCCTTATTTTATGCTAACCTCTGTTTAAGAATACAGGCTGCCAATAACAGTGCTATCTATATATTCAGCAGGAACAACACAGTTGATTTCGCTCCCCACTCTTTCTATTATTGGCAGTGATCCCACTTGTAAAGTGAGCAGTTTTCCTGGAATTTTCCATCAAACTTCAGTAGTACCAGTTTGTTGCATCACTAATACGGCTGTATCCAGAATACTTCGCTTGGCTGCATAGATCGTCATACTTGTATCTAGTCAGTCAGGTTTATTGCAGTGTGCATGTTTTGGTGCATGTAATGACACATGTTTTGTCTTTTTGCAGATGAAGTGCCTGCAGACATGGTTGCAGAAGAATCAGGTCCTGGTGCACAGAATAGTCCATATCAACTTCGCAGAAAAACTCTCGTCCCTAAAAGAACTGCTTGTCCAACAAAAAACAGTATGGAGGTAAGGAAATAATTTACATTTTGTAAGACACCTCCCCACCCCCCCCATGTCTACAGCAAGCAAAGGCAAAGAATTGGCCAGTGTGGTACTTGCCACTTTAAAGTCTACGTCGGATTTCGGCATGTAAAAGTTTGGGTATCCCTGGTCAAAATTACTGTTACTGGGAACAGATAAGCAAGTTTAAGATGAAATGATCTCTAAAAGGCCTAAAGTTAAATATGATACATTATATTTGTATCTTGGGCAAAACAATATATGTTGCCATTCTTTTACACTTAAACAGTTACAAAAAGGAAAGTGGGCCCATGCGTAAGTTTGAGCATTCTTGGAGATTTGTGTGCTCAGATAACTTTGAACAAGGTTCCAGATGTTAGCCTGTTAGGGTTGTGGCTTGGTCACTATCATCATTAGGAAAGGCCGGATGATTCAAATTTTCCCCAGCTTTATAAAAACCCAGCTTCCTCTAACCTTGTGCCAAAAAACAGCAGCCATGGTTTCTTTTAAGCAGCTGCCTAGCACCCTGAAAATGGTGGGAGGACCTACAAAGCAGGAGAAGGCTATAAGAGGATAGCAAAGCGTTTTCAAGTTGGTTTCCTCAGTTTGAAATGTAATTAAGAAATGGCAGATAACAGGAACAGTGGAGGTCAATATAAGGTCTGGAAGACCAAGCAAAATTTCAGATAGAGCTGCTCATAAAATTGATAGAGACAAATCGGAACGCCTGGCTTTACTGCAAAAGATCTTCAGAAAGATTTAGTAGACTCCGGAGTTGTGGTATATTGTTATACTGTTCAGAGACATCTGCACAAATGTGTTCATGGACGAGTCCTCAGAAGAAAACCTTTCCTGGGTCCTCACTTTAAAATTCAGCATCAGAAGTATGCAAAAGAACATCTAAACAAACCTGATGCATTTTGTCCTGTGGACCAATGAGGTTTAAATAGAACTCTATGTCCGCAATGATCCAATGTATGTGAGGAGAAAAAAGGGCATAGAATTTCAGGAAAAGAACATCTCGCCAACCATTAAGCATGGGGGTGGCTCAATCATGCTTTGGGGTTGTGTTGCAGCCAATGGCACGTTGAACATTTCATGGGTAAAGGGACGAATGGATTCAATGAAATTTCATCAAATTCTTGATGAAAACATAATATCTGTAAAAAAAACTGAAGGTGAAAAGAAAATGGCTTCTACAAATGGCTAATGATCCTAAACACACATTAAAATCCACAATGGACTCCCTCAAAAAGCACAAACTGAAAATTTAACAATGTCCCTCACAGTCCCCTGATGTGAACATCTGTGGTTAGACCTCAAAATAGCGGTAAATGTAAGACGACCCAGGAATCCCAGAGCTGGAAGAATTTTTCAATGAAAAATGGATGAAAATCCCTGAAATAAGAATTGAAAGACTCTTGGCTGGCTACAAAGTGTTTACAAGCTGTGATACTTGCTAAAGGGGGTGCTGCTAGTTATCATGCGCGGTGCCCAGACTTCTGCATCTGCCCATTTTCATTTTTTATAAGTTTTAAAATGTGAAAAAGACCAGATTTCATTTTTTTTTTTTTTTTGTCTAAAATACAAAAGTAACTGTCATTAACTTTAGATTTGTCAGAGATCATTTCATCTTCAACTTGCTTAACTGTTCACAATAACAGTAATTATGACAAGGGGTGCCAAAAATTTTACCTGGCACTGTATCTATGTGACTTGGCGAGTGAAGTGAGCGATCACATTGGGAAAGTTTTTGTAAGTGATGGATTCCCCCGTAGTGTTGTAGTGGTTATTATACAGTTGCTATACAGCTTTGGCAAAAATTAAGAGACCACTGCACATTTTAATAAAAATCCGCTTCTCTACTTGTCTGACAGCCATTCCATTCCAGTGTCAGTTGAATTCCAACCAGAGTACACCTCATTCTACTTAGTGTGCTTTTGATTAGGTGATCACCTGAGCCAAATCTTACTTAACGAAGGAAAGTATAAAAAACACTGCTGTGGTGTTCACAATCCTCTTGCAGTAGGACAAGCTGGATTTCAAAACAAGTGCTAGTAATATCCCAAAAGTAATAGCATTGAAAAAATAACTTTTAACCATGCCAAAGGAGTTGAAAAGTCTTGAGTAAGGAAAAGAAGGGCTCAATTCTGGCTTTACAAGCAGAGGGATACAGTGAGCATTATGTTGCTTCCATCCTTAAAATTTCTAAGACGGCAGTCCATTACCACAAGGTCAAGCAGCAGACTTTGGGAACAACAAAGCTACAGACCGGCAGAGGGCGAAAACGACTCTCCACTGACCGGGATGACTGTCATCTTATTCAAATGTCACTCAGCAACCTCAGGATGACATCAAGTGACCTACAAAAGGAATGGCAAATGGCAGCTAGGGTGAAGTGCGCAGCAAGAACAGTCCGTAACAGGCTCCTAGAAGCAGGGCTCAAGTCATGTAAAGCTAGAAAAAAGCCTTTCATCAATGAGAAGCAAAGGAGAGCCAGGCTGAATTTTGCCAAAGACCATAAGGATTATGGGACTGGAGTAAAGCAATCTGATGAGTCTAGTTTTCAGCTTTGCCCAACACCTGGTTGTCCACTGGTTAGACGGAGACCTGGAGAGGCGTACAAGCCACAGTGTCTTGCACCCACTGTGAAGTTTGGTGGAGGATCGGTGATGATCTGGGGATGCTTCAGCTAGGCTGGAATTGGGCAGGTTAATCTTTGCGAAGGACGTATGAATCAAGCCGCATACAATGTTATCCTGGAAAAACAGTTGATTCCTTCTGCTCAGGCGATGTTCCCCAACTCTGAGGACTGGTTTTTCCAGCAGGACAATGCGCCATGTCGCACAGGCACAGCTAGGTCAATCAATGTGTGGATGAAGGACCACCACATCAAATCCCTGTCATGGCCAGCCCAATCTACAGACCTGAACCCCATTGAAAACCTCTGGAATGTAATCAAGCCATCAAAAAACTGCTTACATTTTTGTACCAGGAGTGGCATAAGGTCACCCAAAAGCAGTGATAAAGACTGGTGGAAAGCATGCCAAGATGCATGAAAGCATAAAAATCATGGTTATTCCACAAAATATTGATTTCAGAACTCTTCCTGAGTTAAAACATTAGTATTGTTGTTTCTAAATGATTATGAACTTGTTTTCTTAGCATTATTTGAGGTCTGCAAGCACTACATTTTTTTGTTATTTTGACCATTTCTCATTGTCTGAAAATAAATACAAAATTTATTGCTTGGAAATTCGGAGACATGTCAGTATTTTATAGAATAAAAGAGCAATTTACATTTTACTCAAAAATATATCTATAAAGAGAAAAATCAGACAAACTGAAAATTTTGCAGTGGTCTCTTAATTTTTGCCAGAGCTGTATTAGTCTGTGTAGGAAAGGGGAAAAAAAAAAAAAAGTATTTTTTTTTTTCTTGGATGCCTTTATAAGGGCTCATTCAGACGTCTGTTTTGTTCATGTACGAGCAACAACTACGAATTTCTTGCGTTTATTTATGGAAAAACAAAAAACTGAAATTTGGCAAATTTTGAACACTTTGCAATTTTCAAACTTTTAATTTTTGTGCCCTTGAATCAGTCTTGTCAGACAAAAAAATAAAGTTTCCCACATGTCAACTTTCCATCAGCACATTTTTGGAAATATAATTTTTTTTTTGTTTGTCATGACTATGTTGTGTCACCATGACAATGATGAGGTCGCAGGGGATTCCTCTCTCTGCTTGCCTGGTAAATACTGCGATCGATATTGATCGCAGTATTTAGGGGGTTAAAGTGACGGGAGCGGTGCGGGCACCGCTCCCGCACAGAGTGCTGGTTGTCAGCTGAAAAATCAGCTGACACCTGGCAGTGGCCCGCACACAGCCTCTGTTCATGTAAAATCGCCATGACATATCCATACGTCAAAGGTTGTGAAGGGGTTAAGAAGAGTGCACAATGCGAGATAAACTAGGGGAAAATAGAGGAATAACAATCGTTTTGGTTGGTACCATTTTATTTAAAGGCATTGTCAGAGTTCATAAAAGCCCAGTTCCACCGCTGCAGTGTGGTTTAACCCCTTCACCCCCAAGGGTGGTTTGCACGTTAATGACCGGGCCAATTTTTACAATTCTGACCACTGTCTCTTTATGAGGTTATAACTCTGGAACGCTTCAACGGATCTTCGTGATTCTGAGATGTTTTCTCGTGACATATTGTACTTCATGATAGTGGTAACATTTCTTCCATATAACTTGCGTTTATTTATGAAAAAAACGCAAATATGGCAAAAATTTTGAAAATTTTGCAATTTTCAAACTTTGAATTTTTATTCCCTTAAAACAGAGAAATATGTCACACAAAATAGTTAAGAAATAACATTTCCCACATGTCTACTTTACATCAGCACAATTTTGGAAACAAAATTTTTTTTTGTTAGGAAATTATAAGGGTTAAAAGTTGACCAGCGATTTCTCATTTTTACAACAAAATTTACAAAGCCATTTTTTTTCGGGACCACCTCATATTTGAAGTCACTTTGAGGGGTCTATATAGCAGAAAATACCCAAAAGTGACACCATTCTAAAAACTACACCCCTCAAGGTACTCAAAACCACATTCAAGAAGTTTATTAACCCTTCAGGTGCTTCACAGGAGCTGAAACAACGTGGAAGGAAAAAATGAACATTTTACTTTTTAGTCACAAAAATGATCTTTTACAAACATTTTTTTTATTTTCACAAGGGAAAGAAAAAAGGACCGATAAAGTTGTGCAATTTCTCCTGAGTACGCCGATACCCCATATGTGAGGGAAAACCACTGTTTGGGCACACGGCAGAGCTCGGAATGGAAGGAGCGCAGTTTGACTTTTCCAAACCAAAATTGGCTGGAATTGAGAACTGACGCCATGTCGCGTTTGGAGAGGCCCTGATGTGCCTAAACAGTGGAAACCCCCCACATGTGACCCCATTTTGGAAACTAAACCCCCTAAGGAACTTATCTAGATGTGTGGTGAGTAGTTTGAACCCTCAAGTGCTTCGCGCAAGTTTGTAATGTAGAGCCGTGAAGAAAAAAAATCATATTTTTTCCACAAGCATGATGTTTTAGTCCCCAAATTTTTATTTTCCCAAGGGTAAGAGGAGAAATTGAACCACAAAAGTTGTTGTCCAACTTGTCCTGAGTACGCTGATACCCCATATGTGGTGGGGAACCACTGTTTGGGCGCACGGCAGGGCTTGAAAGGGAAGGAGCGCCGTTTGACTTTTCCAAACCAAAATTGGCTGGAATTGCGAATGGACGCCATGTCGCGTTTGGAGGGCCCCTAATGTGCCTAAACAGTGGAAACCCCCAACATGTGACCCCATTTTGGAAACTAGACCCCCTAAGGAACTTATCTAGGTGTGTGGTGAGCACTTTGAACCCCCAAGTGTTTCACTAACGTTTATAATGCCCTGGCGTGAAAAAAAAAAATATTTTTTTTTCCACAAAAGTGATGTTTTAGTCCCCAATTTTTTATTTTACCAAGGGTAAGAGGAGAAATTGGACCCCAAAAGTGGTTGTCCAATTTGTCCTGAGTACGCTGATACCCCATATGTTGGGGGGATCCACTGTTTGGGCATACGGCAGGGCTCGGAAGGGAAGCAGTGACGTTTTGGAATGCAGACTTTGATGGAATGGTCTGCGGGCGTCATGTTCCGTTAGCAGAGCCCCTGATGTGCCTAAACAGTGGAAACCCCCCACATGTGACCCCATTTTGGAAACTAGACCCCCTAAGGAACTTATCTAGGTGTGTGATGAGCACTTTGAACCCCCAAGTGTTTCACTAAAGTTTATAATGCCCAGGTGTGAAAAAAAAAATCCTACTTTTTACCTCACACAAATGATGTTTTAGTCCCCAATTTTTTATTTTCCCAAGGTTAAGAGGAGAAATTGGACACCAAAAGTTGTTGTCCAATTTGTCCTGAGTACACTGGTACCCCATATGTGGGAAAAAACTGTTTGGGCACAATTCGGGGCTCAGAAGGGAAATTGTGACGTTTTGGAAGCAGACTTTGATGGAATGGTCTGCGGGCGTCATGTTCCGTTTGCAGAGCCCCTGATGTGCCTAAACAGTAAAAAAAAAACACAAGTGACATAATTTTGGAAAGTAGACTCCAAGGAACTTTTCTAAATGTGCCCCCCTTCTGGAACTAATCTTTCCTGTAAAGTAAATTAGTAGTGCATGGAGGTGTGGTACAATTTGAAACAATCCTTCATACACAGGCCAGGTTTTTCGGGGCAGGTGTCGCATTGGTAAGTGGTGTCCTTGCGTATTCCCCTTTTGTAACACACTCGGCACCTTTTTTGCGGCTTACCTTTTCTTCCAGTTGGCGGGACCACCCCCGGGAAATGCTGACCTGGTATGATACGAGCACCTTCAGTTCCGGAAGTACTGGGGCCCGCTGTTTCCTGAGCGCGAAACATCAGGGCCTTAACCACTACCTCCTGAAACTGAAGGTACGTCGTATCGCTGTTGCGTGCACATCGTGACAGCAGGAAAGCGTTGAGCATTGCCATTTGGACGATGTGCACGGACAGCTTCTTGTACCACACCTTGGCCTTTCTCAAAGCACTGTACGGTTGGAGGAGTTGATCAGAGAGATCAACACCCCCCATGTATTTATTGTACCCCAGTACACAGTCCGGTTTGCGGACCTGTGTAGAGGTACCCCGTAAAGTGCTGAGGGCGCTGCCATCACCATGTATGGTGGTCAAGAGAAGGACATCCCTCTTGTCCTTGTACTTGACCACCAACAGGTGGTCGCTACATTGGGCTCTGCTCTCACCCTTTCTGAGCATCAGCCCAAGTAGTGTCTTTGGGAGGCCTCTCTGATTTTTGCGGACGGTACCGCAGGCTGCGGTACCTCGCGCAGAGAGGGATTTGTAGAGTGGGATGCTGGAATAAAAGTTATCGGTGTAAAGGTGATAACCTTTATCCAGCAGTGGGTGCACCAAATCCCACACAATTTTCCCACTCACTCCCAGGACGGGGGGACACTCAGGGGGTACAATCCTGGTGTCCTTTCCTTCGTAAACTCTAAAGCTGTGTGTGTACCCTGAGGTACTCTCACACAGCTTGTAGAGTTGGGTTCCGTACCTTGCCCTCTTGCTGGGCAGGTACTGGCGGAATGCGAGCCGTCCCTTAAAATGAACCAAGGACTCATCCACGCAGATGTCCCTTTGGGGCACGTACACTTCAGCAAACTTTTTGTTGAAGTGTTCGATGACCGGCCGAACTTTGAACAGGCGGTCAAAGTTGGGGTCATCTCGTGGGGGACACTGTGCATTATCATTATAATGCAGGAATTTGTGGATGGCCTCAAAACGCGTCCGAGCCATGACCATTCGGAACAGTGGAGTGTTGTACAAAATATCAACACTCCAATATTGCCGAATTTCTGGCTTCTTCAGGATCCCCATATGGAGGACCAGGCCCCAAAACTGCATCATTTCAACTGCGTCTACAGGAGACCAGTTGGAAAATGATGAACGGGGGTTTTGCGCCAAAAATTGCCGAGCGTACAAATTTGTTTGCTCCACCATGAGGTTAATTAAATCCTCAGAGAAAAAGACTTTGAAAAAGTCTATTTCTCTGAGGCCCGTGGTGTCAAACCTGATTCCTGATTCTGCCACAAAATCAGGAATCAGTGGCTCGTAATTTTCGGGGGCCGGGGTCCATACGGGGTCCGAAGAGGGGTGCGCTGGTTCATTTTCAGGGGCGGGCGCTGCCTCATGTTCTGTCCTGGGGCGTCTGCGTGGCGGTTCCGCAGGACCCGAGGAGGAAGATGAGGAGGAAGAAGAATCTTCATCTGAAAAATAAAGAAATGTGGGATCCTCTCCCTCGCTATCAGTGTCGGAGGCAAGGAAAGCGTATGCCTCCTCCACTGAATAGCGCTGTTGGGATGAGCGTGACGAGCGTGACATTTTTTTTGTGAATGTAGTGCTTTGTGTGAACTTTATTTATAACTCTGTGTGTGTGGGGGGGGGGGATAGTGATTGGTGTAAACTAAGCTGAAAAGAAAAAGCTAAAAGAAAAGAAAGCGAATAGGGAAAAAAAAGGCCTGTGAAAAAAAGTCTAAACCAGCAGGCACGAGCTCTGATAAGTGACCGGTGTCACTTATCAAAGTTCCGTGGCTGCTGGATGTGCGCACGGGAGTGACGGAAAGGGGGGTGAAAAAAAAACTGGCAGGCACGAGCTCTGATAAGTGACCGGTGTCACTTATCAAAGTTCCGCGGCTGCTGGATGTGCGCACGGGAGTGGCGGAAAGGGGGGTGAAAAAAAAAACTGGCAGGCACGAGCTCTGATAAGTGACCGCTGTCATTCAAGTTATCAAAGTTCCGCGGCTGCTGGATGGTGTTCGCACGGGAGCGACGGAAAAGTTGGTGGAAAAAAAAAAAAAAAAACAGCAGGAACGAGCTCTGATAAGTGACTGGTGTCACTTATCAAAGTTCCGTGGCTGGTGGGTGGTGGCACGGGAGAGCTGATGGACGGGAAAAGTTGGTGGGAGAAAAAAAAAAAAAAAAAAACAGCAGGAACGAGCTCTGATAAGTGACTGTGTCACTTATCAAAGTTCCGTGAGTGCATTGGACCTGGGTGTGATGCGCCGTGGGCGGTGTGGCGGAACGAAAGTTGGTGGAAAAAAAAAAAAAAAACAGCAGGAACGAGCTCTGATAAGTGACTGGTGTCACTTATCAAAGTTCCGTGGCTGCTGGGTGTGCGCACGGGAGTGGCGGAAAAGTTGGTGGAAAAAAAAAAAAAAAACACAAACACCCTGATAAGGAACTGTAGAGTATTGAAGAAGGTGATGGTGTCACTTATCAAAGTTCCGTGGCTGCTGGATGTGCGCACGGGAGTGGCGGAAAGGGGGGGTGAAAAAAAAAACGGCAGGCACGAGCTTTGATAAGTGACCGCTGTCACTTATCAAAGTTTGCGGCTGCTGGATGTGCGCACGGAGGGGGGTGCGAAAGTGTTGATCGGTGAACTGCGTCACCAATCAACGCTCGGCGGCGCAAAGGGGGGGTAAAAAGAGGGGGAAAGGGAAGGGGGGGAGGAATGGGGGGATTGGGGTGGATCGGGCAGGGATCGGGGCTCAAAAACTCACGTTTGTAGTCTTTTCTTTCTTTTCTCTTCTTTCTTCTCTCTTCTTTCTTCTCTCTTCAGCAGGAGTTGTGGTGTCACAGGCTACTGTGGCACCACAAGGCCCAGCACAGGAGGAGATCTGGCAGTGTGACCGCACAGCAGGAATCCTCAGCAAGTGTGAGGACCCCTGCAGTGCGGTCAGACAGGTCAGATCCAGTTTGCAGACAGGTCACAGAGCGGTCACATCGCTGCTGTGACCTGTCATTGGTGGGATCGATGATCACATCAATCCCACCAATCAAAGGAGACCCCTGCATTGCCGGTTGCTAGGCACCGGCCTAGTAATCGGAGCTCACAGCTCCGATTCCTAGGCAGGTCACCGGCATGTCACCTAGCAGGGCACAGAGCGGTCACACCGCTGCTGTGCCCTGTGATTGGCGCGATCGTCGATGACATCGATCGCGCCAATCAACTCTTTCATGCCCTACAGGCCCTGGCCTAGGATCGGTGCTATTACTGCACCGATCCAGGCAGGTACAGGCAGGGCACAGCGCGGATATACCGCGGCTGTGCCCTGCGATTGGCGCGATCGATGTGATCGGCGATCGCGCCAATCCGGGGGGGGGTCTGGACCTTCCTAGGCCCAGGCCTAGGATCGAGTACATCGGTACTCGACCTGCGATCTCACTGTTTCAGCCGCTCTGATTGGCTGAAACAGTGAGAAAGGCTGTGATTGGCTGTTCAGAATTCAACAGCCAATCACAGCGATCGGGAGGCCTGAGGGGGGAGGACGCAGCCCGGGATGCCGACGCCAACTTCCAAGAGGTAAGCTGGTGTCGGAATTTTAATGTGATCACCGCTACTTAAGTCGCGATGTCGCATTAAAGGGCATGACGTACTATCCCGTCCATGGTCAGAATGGCACGGGTTTTATGGACGGGATAGTACGTCTAATGTCAGAGAGGGGTTAAAGAAGCAGTCCTCCCCTCCCATCCAAGTTATCCACTTAATATACTACAGTTTCCTATTATATAGCACTGTGTACTTACAATTGCTAATTTTTCCTTTCTACCCGGCAAATTCTTCTCTTTTTCCATTCGGTCTATGACCTCACGTGATTAAAAACTGTCTAGCTGAATCGTTCTAAGCTCTATGTAGGAGGTCAGTTTGTCTGCACAACTCACGAGTCACTGCAAAAGTGTTATGGCAGGGGGGAGCAGTTTGGTCAGCAGCTGAAGAGGGGGGATGATAAATGCAGGGACAAGAGACTTCCTGTTGCTACATAGAGAAAGTTAAAAAAAAATAAGTCATTGTAAGAGGACAGTGCTATATAATATGATTGCAATATATTAGGAGGAGGAAACTTTGATTGGAGGAGGAGTGCTTCTTTAAAAAGCTTCTCTCCACGGGTCCAGTGCTCAGTTTTTGCTGCTGCATCTGGTGTCTATTGTCTGCAGTGTTGACGTCGCGTGAACAGCACTGCACACCGTCACTGAGCTTGGCAGTTCTGCCTGACAGTGCTGCAGCCAGATCAATGAGCTCAGTGGCACATTGTCATGTGTCATTAGTGCTGCAGAGATGAACAGACACTAAGAGCAGCAGAGAATCAGAACCTGTGAAAGGTAAGGTGCTTTTTGCAAACAACTGCAGCTCCAGAAAAATGCAAAGTGGCAGCAGTTCATATTTGATAGTGTGTGTGTGTATATATAATCAGAACAGACTCTGGCTGCTCATACACAGCTGAACTAGCCCCATCTCGGTCAAACAAAACGGCTATTGTCCATACCAACCACTGATCCCTGCGGTTCTCTGCACACGGCTTGTGCAGTCTCTTCTCAGAGAGGGATTCTGGCCTGTCTCTTCAGCTCCAGTCTGGTAAGCTTCCCTGAGCTGACTAGTCAGAAAGCTGAGTTTACGTCCTTGGTCATGGGTCTTTCAGCAGGACAATGACTCCAAATATACTTCAAGAAGCCCCCAGAAATGGATGGAAACAAAGTGCTTGAGAGTTCAGAAGTGGCAGCAATGAATGAGTCTGGATCCAAATCCCATTTATCACCTGTGTAGAGATCTTAAAATTGCTGTTGGGAGAAGGCACCCTCCAAATATGAGAGACCTGGAGCAGTCTGCAAAAGAAGAGCGGTCCGAAACTCCGGTTGGGAGGTGTAAGAAGCTTGTCCATGGTTATAGGAAGCGATGGCAGTTCTTCCAGAAGGTGTGCAACTTCACACAATGGAAATGAACGTGTATAACGTGTGTAACTTCAATAACTTTCTGGGAGAAATACCGGACTTGGTTATTTTCTTAGAACGATTTCAAGGGTGCCAACACTTTCGGTTAATGCGTGTAAAATGTGTATGTAACTAATATTTGTATTACATATTGTGCACACACAGTTGGGTCCAGAAATCTGTGAACAATGGCTGAATCTTGGTGATTTCAGCTCTGCATGCCACGATTTCAAATGAAACCACCAAGATGAAATTGAAGTTTAGACTTTCAGGTATAAATAAAGTGGTTAGACAAAAATATCTTGTGAAGTGTTTTGGAATTGCAACCATTTTTCTACAGAGCCTCATTTTAAGAGCGCAAAAGTAATTGGACAGTTGAAGTTTACCATATAAAAAAAAATGTTCATTTTTAATACTTTGTAGAGAAAGCAATGACTGCCTGAAGTCTGTAAGCTGTGGACGTCACAAAACGCTGGGTTTCCTCCTTTGTGAAGCTTTGCTGGCCTTTACTGCCACTGACTTCAGTTGTTGCTTGTCTTGTGGATCTTTTTGCCTTTGTTTTGTCTTAACCCCTTAATGACCAATGACGGGTATAGCGTGCCATGAGCAGGTGTCCCGTTCCCCCATCATGACGGGCCATACACATCATGTACTTTAAGTGTCACTCAGTGAAAACACCCAGTAACAGTTCCTTGCTTGCAGCAGTCACCAACAGCGGACCAGCATGGCTAGAGATGCGGGGGGCCAATTTTAGTGGTCCCCGCTCTTTGACCGCTGTGATCAGTCAGTCTAATCTTGCCCTTCTATTTTTAACTCACCTCCAAAATTGGTACATATTAATATACCCAAAATGAGAACAGATAAACTGTGTGCAATTAAATTACTTTTATTGATAACAATACAAAATCAATTCCAATATGCATCAAAATATGTTTTTATCAAAAAAGGTGCAAGATAAAAAAGGAACAAATTAGCATCCTAACAATTATATGAGGCTGATTGGCAATGGGTTAATGGCCCCTCATGTCTATAGTAATTTAGATTAAGCAACCAGACAATTGTCTGGCCAATGCATAACTGCATGAAAGTGTCATGAATCTACCTTAACCTGTTTAACTAAACACCAATAGCGCCGTGTAATATTCAATCACCAACATTCTATGTGTTAAAACAGACAGGAAGATACTGACAAAACTACATGAGGACGGCCGAAGCCATTACCTGTATCACAGCAATCAAATGGATTAGTTGGAGCTCCTGTCCCTCAGCCTTCTATTTTTAAGGCTGATTACAGGTCTGCACCTTCTTTGCTCTCATTAAATCTTATCTTTACGGTAGCCTTAAGGGTATGCCACACTAAGCGAGATCGCTACTGCGTCACCATTTATGACGCAGTAGCGATCTCGTTAACGACTTAGCTGTGTGTGACATGTAGCAGCGATGTGGCCCCTGCTGAGATGTCGCTGATCGCTTATGAACGTTCTGAGCCGTTTTTTGGTCGTTGGTGTCCCGCTGGTGAGCCTGAATCGCTGAGTGTGACACCCTTTATGAACGACTTCACCAGCGTCGCAGGTGGCACTAGGTTTTCCCAACGACCGCAGAGGTCGTTATACAGATCGCTGATGAGTTGTGTTTGGAATCTAACTAGCGATCGCACCAGCGATCTCGCCAGGTCGAGTCGTTGTCGTGATCGCTGGTGCAATCGCTAAGTGTGGCAGTGCCTTTAGATACTGTAATGCCTAAATGCCTACTTCCTGGGGTCTGTTCTTGGGTGGATGTTGTGAAGTGGTTTTATGTATATAATTTGTTTTCAGATCCCTCTGTGTTTGTTCCTTTTTAAGGTTTTTTTTTTTTCCTTTACCTTTCCTAGGGTGCTTCAACGTCGACAACTGAGAACTTTGGCCATAGAGCAAAACGTGCAAGAGTATCTGGGAAATCCCAAGATTTGCCTGGTAAGACTGCTTCCCTTTTTTATTTGTCATTGTTTTGTAGAGCAGTGTCTTCTGCGTTTTAATTGACCACAAAGGGTTATGCGATGTCGTCCACTTCATCGGGAAGTGACGGCACTGACGACTTCACATCTGCACACACCTGCCAGAACGTGTTCGTGATTCCTGCTGATCATGCGGACTTCCTGGCAGATCTGTGGAGATGGTTGTTGCGTCTCCACACTTTTTTTTGATATGTATCTAAGTGACAGATGCTGGCTGACTGAAATTTTAGTTGATAAGTTGTCCAAGACTAAAGACAGATCTACGTCCCATCCATAGACTCTCTGACCAGGCCAGAGATCACAACCTCCACGTACCAACCATGACGAGGTTTCCTTGTGTGTAGACTGCTTTAGATTTGGAAACTGGAGATAAAGTAGTTGTATTTGAGGTGGTAGTTTTGGGCTTCTTCTGATCTTTGTCTTAATCATTATCTCTGACTGTAGACCTTCTCCAGGACCGGATTGAGCTGAAATTTGGTCTTGGCATTTAAAAACACACAAGCCTATGCTGTTCCTTTAGAGCCACTTGGGCATCTCAATGTTTGTTATGGCCCTTCCTATCGTGACAGTAGTTCTAAATGTAATTCCAAAATGCCTTCATAGCCTCTTCTTCTGATCAACCACTTTGGGACCACCCATAGACTATAAACATCCAGGTGGTCCACTTTCTAGTCTGCAGTGCATGATATTTATCATTAGCAAAAACCACTGTACCATGAACTCTGCAACACAAAAGACATTATACCGGCAGACCTTTATCTGCATATTCAGTAGCAACTGAATAATACCGCCATACTGATCATTTACCAAAATCATTGTATGAAGTCCAATAATGCCGCCACACCATGACCATGGTAGGAATTAAACACCAGTGCACTGCACACCATATGTGTGCATAATGTGTATACGGTAATGCATAGGTGGCATCTTTTCGGCCCACACTTCCATGACCACTATCCACAGTAACGCTATGCAGAATGTCAACAACCAAACGGGAGGGCACCACTTGATCTTAATAGAAAAAGGGTTCACCAGTGGCATAGGATAATTAGTGGAAAAACAGGAAGAAGAAAAAGGAAGAATCAGCTGACACCCGGCAATCACCGGCGCACAGCCTCTGTTCATGTAAAATCGCCATGACATATCCATACGTCAAAGGTTGTGAAGGGGTTAAGAAGAGTGCACAATGCAAGATAAACTAGGGGAAAATAGAGGTATAACAATCCTTTTGGTTGGTACCATTTTATTTAAAGGCATTGTCAGAGTTCATAAAAGCCCAGTTCCACCGCTGCAGTGTGGTTTAAAGAGGCAGTCCTCCTCCTCCTCCTCCTCCTCCTCTGCCATCCAAGTTATCCACTTAATATACTACAGTTTCCTATTATATAGCACTGTGTACTTACAATTGCTAATTTTTCCTTTCTACCCGGCAAATTCTTCTCTTTTCCATTCGGTCTATGACCTCACGTGATTAAAAACTGTCTAGCTGAATCCTTCTAAGCTCTATGTAGGAGGTTAATTTGTCTGCACAACTAACGAGTCACTGCAAAAGTGTTATGGCAGGGGGGAGCAGTTTGGTCAGCAGCTGAAGAGGGGGGATGATAAATGCAGGGACAAGAGACTTCCTGTTGCTACATAGAGAAAGTAAAAAAAAAATAAGTCATTGTAAGAGCACAGTACTATATAATATGATTGCAATATATTAGGAGGAGAAAAACTTTGATTGGAGGAGTGCTTCTTTAAAAAGCTTCTCTCTCCACGGGTCCAGTGCTCAGTTTTTGCTGCTGCATCTGGTGTCTATTGTCTGCAGTGTTGACGTCGCGTGAACAGCACTGCACACCGTCACTGAGCTTGGCAGTTCTGCCTGACAGTGCTGCAGCCAGATCAATGAGCTCAGTGGCACATTGTCATGTGTCATTAGTGCTGCAGAGATGAACAGACACTAAGAGCAGCAGAGAATCAGAACCTGTGAAAGGTAAGGTGCTTTTTGCAAACAACTGCAGCTCCAGAAAAATGCAAAGTGGCAGCAGTTCATATTTGATAGTGTGTGTGTGTATATATAATCAGAACAGACTCTGGCTGCTCATACACAGCTGAACTAGCCCCATCTCGGTCAAACAAAACGGCTATTGTCCATACCAACCACTGATCCCTGCGGTTCTCTGCAGTCTCTTCTCAGAGAGGGATTCTGGCCTGTCTCTTCAGCTCCAGTCTGGTAAGCTTCCCTGAGCTGACTAGTCAGAAAGCCGAGTTTACGTCCTTGGTCATGGGTCTTTCAGCAGGACAATGACTCCAAATATACTTCAAGAAGCCCCCAGAAATGGATGGAAACAAAGTGCTTGAGAGTTCAGAAGTGGCAGCAATGAATGAGTCTGGATCCAAATCCCATTTATCACCTGTGTAGAGATCTTAAAATTGCTGTTGGGAGAAGGCACCCTCCAAATATGAGAGACCTGGAGCAGTCTGCAAAAGAAGAGCGGTCCGAAACTCCGGTTGGGAGGTGTAAGAAGCTTGTCCATGGTTATAGGAAGCGATGGCAGTTCTTCCAGAAGGTGTGCAACTTCACACAATGGAAATGAACGTGTATAACGTGTGTAACTGCAATAACTTTCTGGGAGAAATACCGGACTTGGTTATTTTCTTAGAACGATTTCAAGGGTGCCAACGCTTTCGGTTAATGCGTGTAAAATGTGTATGTAACTAATATTTGTATTACATATTGTGCACACACAGTTGGGTCCAGAAATCTGTGAACAATGGCTGAATCTTGGTGATTTCAGCTCTGCATGCCACGATTTCAAATGAAACCACCAAGATGAAATTGAAGTTTAGACTTTCAGGTATAAATAAAGTGGTTAGACAAAAATATCTTGTGAAGTGTTTTGGAATTGCAACCGTTTTTCTACAGAGCCTCATTTTAAGAGCACAAAAGTAATTGGACAGTTGAAGTTTACCATATAAAAAAAAATGTTCATTTTTAATACTTTGTAGAGAAAGCAATGACTGCCTGAAGTCTGTAAGCTGTGGACGTCACAAAACGCTGGGTTTCCTCCTTTGTGAAGCTTTGCTGGCCTTTACTGCCACTGACTTCAGTTGTTGCTTGTCTTGTGGATCTTTTTGCCTTTGTTTTGTCTTAACCCTTAATGACCAATGACGGGTATAGCGTGCCATGAGCAGGTGTCCGTTCTCCCATCATGACGGGCCATACACATCATGTACTTTAAGTGTCACTCAGTGAAAACACCCAGTAACAGTTCCTTGCTTGCAGCAGTCACCAACAGCGGACCAGCATGGCTAGAGATGCGGGGGGCCAATTTTAGTGGTCCCCGCTCTTTGACCGCTGTGATCAGTCACAAAAATGGGAACAACCATATATGAAAAAATATGTAATTTTATTAACAATGGCAAACATGAAAAAACAAGACACAAAACAATTAAAAACATTTAAAAACATAATCATAAACATAACCCACAGGATTAAGTGCTGGGTGACATTGTCAGTATTTCATGGCATGTCTGGAATATCTTGATTGTTTTTTAAATGTTTTTAATTGTTTTGTCTTGTTTTTTCATGTTTGCCATTGTTAATAAAATTACATATTTTTTCGTATATGGTTGTTCGCATTTTTGTGGCATACTTTTTCTTCCTGTTTTTCCGCTATGCAGAATGTAACGCAGACTCCTCTGGGTCATTGCTTTTCAGGCATGCTGCCTTCTATTCTCCATCACTATACATATTCCATAGTGCTATAACCATCCATAGTGCCCAAGATGGATCAGATGGCTCCCTCTGTGCCCTCACAGTACTGCTGCTTGTGCTTCACATTATATTGCCTAAACGTAGTAATCGTGCCCCCACACCACCATTTGAGCCTCTGTACCCTGGCAACAATATAAAAAATCTTTTCCTTGCCCTGCTCACACAATGAGGGGTACTGCACCCCTCCGTACTGCAGTCTAAGCTCCAATGAAGCCATGACATGGCACCCTTTAGATCCCCCCCCAGTCATAAAGATGGAGACTCCTTCCCTACTGATCTGCAAGTTCTCACTTATCCTATGAGAATAACTAAAATTTTGGGAATAGCCTATGACTGTACATATTTAAGCACATGCAGTACCTACGGCATGCGCCTTGTACTGCGCCATGTTACACAGTTGTTCTCCACATACAGAGTAAGCTTCTTTGTAATATGGAACTTGATAAAGCATGCCACGTTTTGATTTATGGTTTTATTCCAAGTGATTTACTATTTGCTTCCTGCAATTCGAGTCTTCTTGCATTTGATGCATCTGACTTTCTTGAGTAACTTGTGTATAAAGTGAATTATTGACATGGTTTCCATCCAATCCTACCTGCAGCTGCGCCAGCAGAGCAGTATCTTCAAGAAAAGCTGCCAGATGAGGTGGTATTGAAGATCTTCTCGTACCTCCTGGAGCAGGACCTCTGCAGAGCAGCTTGTGTCTGCAAGCGATTTAGTGAACTCGCTAATGATCCTATTTTATGGTAAGTGTAAGAAGAGCAAAATGATGGCAACCCGGAGAAGTGCGTGCTGCGTTTCTGGCGCTGTCTGGTGTGTACGCTCAGCTGGTATATTCCCGACAGTGCTGGGACCTAGGCAGCTTTCATTCATAGGGATTATTCATCTGTTATATTTCTTTTTGTCACTGCAAAAACCAAATGCAGTCTGTTTTATGCAGATACACCATGGCCAGATAAAATGCCCTAAGAAAACACTTTTGGTCTTTGTTCAGTAAATGGGGGGGGGTGATATTCCAAAGTATACGCTGATGAGTGCTGTCGATGTATACTGCTAACTTGTTGCAGAAATGGCAGTGTGCAATCGGTCTCACAGATGCGAGTAGCAAACCTTTTGGAAATGGTGTGCAGTTACGAAAAGCTCACAGAAGGATGATGTCTTGTAGAACAGGGTTCCCCAACTCCAGCCCTCAAGGCCCACCAACAGGTCATGTTTTCAGGATTTCCTTAGTATTTCCCAGGTGATAATTGCATCATCTGTGCAATACAAAGGAAATC
Organism: Oophaga sylvatica; assembly: GCA_033576555.1. Lineage (NCBI taxonomy): Eukaryota > Metazoa > Chordata > Amphibia > Anura > Dendrobatidae > Oophaga > Oophaga sylvatica. The sequence continues at coordinate 515,703,287 of JARQOD010000005.1, forward strand.
CTGAAAACATGACCTGTTGGTGGGCCTTGAGGACTGGAGTTGGGGAACCCTGTTGTAGAAGGATATTTTAATTTGGATGAATAATGTCTTGTCCAATTTGTCTGCATGTGTGTTCTGTAAAATGCTCATGAAGTTTCCATATTCCCACTAGCTTTTTAAAGATATGCAGCAAGTGGGCAAGATGGATAAAGCGTTGTAAAGGAAGCAGGGACTGCTCATACCACAGCTCTGGGAATGAAACTTGGTGAAACCAGTCTGAATTATTTATTCAGGTCCCCAAATAGTCACTAACCTGTTATCCAGGGCGCTATCAGGTTATCAATAGAAGATGGCAATTGAGAAGTGGACAACCCGATTTAACTAGGGGACTCCCAATGGCCCATCCTCTCTTAAGATCATGCCGGTCAGTTATTCGCCTGACTTCATACACTGCTCAACATTGAAATTGTAACACCAAGAAGGAAACGTCGTGGAGTTATGAAAAATCACAGGACGGATAGAAAAAATAATCCTTCTGATGAAAAATGGAAACGACATTTTAAAAACCTCGCTTTATTCAATATGGAGTATGAGCGCCACATTCAGAAATCCTCACACTTACCGCCTTGGCTTCCATCAGCGAGGTTTTTAATGGTTGTCTGAGGAAGATTCTGCCTCGTGAATGCACTGGGGCACACGGGACCTGGCATTATGTTGACAAACTGCTCCTGGGACATTTTGGAGAAATGGCCGTATCACGGTTTCCATGGCTGAGCTATTAGTGTACCTGACATAAAGACTACATAGGTCCAGCTACCCCCTAATATGGCCTGCAGCATCTCCGAACTTGTCTCCCATCTAGCACATCTGAAAAGTCATTGGCAACTGCAATCCAAGCTGCCAGCAGCAGATCTTGATGATTTGCCCAAGCGCAATCCGTGTGGCAGAACCTTCCTTAGACAACTGTCTACCTCACTGATATCTGCAAAGGCTTTAAGTGCGATGATTTTTGCATTTGGCGCTCAAATTGGATAAATTGAAAGGTTTTGAATATTTTTTTTTTTTCTCCCATTATTATTATTATTATTATTATTATTATTATTATACACTTATATAGCGCCATTTTTTCCATGGCGCTTTACATGTGAAAAGGGAAAATATAGATGAGTACAATAAACATGTGCGAGACAAGGGACACACAAGTACAGAAAGAGAGGACCCTGCCCGCGAGGGCTCACAGTCTACAGGGATGGGTGAGGATACACTAGGGGAGGGTAGAGCTGGTTGTGCGATGGTTCAGTAGACTGAGTATCATTGCAGCCTGTAGACTTGTCGGAACAGGTAGGTCTTCAGTTTCCTTTTGAAGGTTTCCGTTGTTGGTGAGAGTCTGATGTCTTGCGGCAGAGAGTTCCAGTGTATGGGGGAAGCCCGGGAGAAGTTTTGTATGCGGTTTTGGGAAGAAGAGATGAGGGGGGAGTAGAGAAGGAGATCTTGAGAGGATCGAAGGTTGCTTGTGGGTAGGTACGGGAGACCATGTCACAGATGTATGGAGGAGACAGGTTGTGGATGGCTTTGTATGTCATGGTTAGGGTTTTGAACTGGAGCCTCTGGGCAATAGGAAGCCAGTGAAGGGCCTGGCTTAGGGGGGAGGCTGGGGAATAGCGGGGAGACAGGTGGATTAGTCGGGCAGCATAGTGTAGGATGGACTGTAGTGGTGCTAGAGGGGAGGCCAGAGAGTAGGAGGTTGCAGTAGTCGAGGCGGAGATGACAAGGGCGTGCACTAGTGTTTTTGTGGTTTCATGGTTGAGGAATGCACGGATCCGGGAAATATTTTTGAGTTTGAGGCGGCAGGAGGTGGTGAGGGCTTGGATATGTGGTTTGAAAGAGAGGGCAGAGTTGAGGATCACCCCAAGGCACCGGGCATGCGGGACTGGGGAAAGTGAGCAGTCATTGACATTGATGGATAGGTCTGGTGGAGAGGTAGAATGAGGTGGGGGAAAGATGATGAATTCTGTTTTGTCCATGTTCAGTTTGAGAAAGTGAGCAGAAAAGAAGGCTGAGATAGCAGACAGACACTGTGGGATTTTGGTCAGTAGGGAGGTGAGGTCAGGTCCAGATAGGTAGATCTGCATGTCATCGGCGTAGAGGTGATACTGCAAACCGTGGGATTCTATGAGCTGTCCCAGGCCGAAGGTGTAGATGGAGAAGAGTAGGGGTCCTAGGACTAGGCCTTGAGGAAAACCGACAGACGGGGCGAGGTGAGGAGGTGGTGTGTGAGAGGAAGACACTAAATGTTTGATCTGTTAGATATGATGAGATCCAGGATAGGGCCAAGCCTGTGATGCCAAGAGATGAGAGAATCTGTAGCAGGAGGGAATGGTCCACGGTGTCAAAGGCAGAAGACAGGTCCAGGAGAAGGAGGACAGAGTAGTGTCGCTTACTCTTGGCGGTTAGCAGGTCGTTAGTGACTTTAGTTAGGGCAGTTTCAGTTGAGTGATGCGGTCGGAAGCCAGATTATAACCGGTCAAAGAGGGAACAGGAGGAAAGGTGGGAGGATAGTTCAAGATATACATACTGTTCCAGTAGTTTTGAGGCGTAAGGGAGAAGAGATATCGGGCGATAGTTAGACACAGAGGATGGGTCGAGGGAGGGCTTTTTGAGGATGGGTGTGATTGAGGCATGTTTGAAGGATGAGGGAAAGACACCATTTTCAGCTGCAGATGAAGGAAGAGAGCCACAGTATTCATTACTGATGGGTAGGCTGAGCCCCAGATCAGGATGTTACCTCAGATCAAAAGAGTGATGACTGGCTGGCCCTCCAGCTCGGGCTCCTCCTACTCAGCTCCAGTCTAAGATTTGAGGTCCAGAGGATGGTCGCTGCTAATGCAGCTCCTCAGAAGATTTTATTATTTTAATATTCGGACAGGAGACTTGGATCACTAGTTGGTCTAGAGGTCTCAGGGGTATCAGCGCTGCTGTACCCCAACCTCTCCCTTGGCGGATCTGTATTTACTCAAAGTCCCTGCAGAATCCTTGCCGGCCCTGGGGGATGAGGAGAGCTTCTCTGGCGGGAACGCAAACCACACGTGCGGTCACTGCGTTCTTCGCCCTGGGGGGAAGCATGGGCACTGCGCCAGAAACCCCTGAGGGTCCCTGTGGCGCCTTGGCTGGTGAGTACTCCACACAAATTTTAATAATAATTATGTGTGAGTGCTTTAGCGTCTGAATGAGCAGCGCTATTACTAATGTCAGTATGCTTCAGCGCTGCTGTGACAGCGTTACTACATGTATGTCAGTATGCTTCAGCGCTGCTGTGACAGCGCTACTACATGTAATGTCAGTATGCTCAGCGCTGCTGTGACAGCGTACTACATGTATGTCAGTATGCTTCAGCGCTGCTGTGACAGCGCTACTACATGTAATGTCAGTATGCTCAGCGCTGCTGTGACAGCGCTACTACATGTAATGTCAGTATGCTTCAGCGCTGCTGTGACAGCGCTACTACATGTAATGTCAGTATGCTTCAGCGCTGCTGTGACAGCGCTGTTACAAGAAGATGTGGTGATTTTTTGTCCGCAGGCAGATAGCTGCAGGACAGAGAGGGAGCAGGAGCGGGGAGAGTTCGCGCTCATTATTTGAGCTAGCAGGGGGCGTGGCCTATCTATCCCGGTCTTTTGAGCAGGAAGACGCGCGCTCTGGCTTTTCTCCTGCGACCCCCTCACTGTGGCGGCCATTACTCAGGCTCCTGGGCTCCTCGGACCGCTCCTCTCCTCATATAGACACCACGGCCAGCTGGGTGAGTGCGGATTCCTCACCCCGCAGCGCAGCGATCGCTATCCTGCAGCTGCAGTCTCATCAGAGACATAAAAATTGGCTGGGGCTCACAAATATATATATATTTTGGTGAGTTTGCAATATTAACCCCTTTGAGGGTTATTTCTACCAGCTAAATTTGCTGACTGAATACCGCTGGGGTAACTCTGCTGTGGAGCGTTAACCCTTCAGCGTTTGAAAAAAAAAAAAAAAAAAAACCGCATAGTTTTTTGCTGGTATTACCGCTTTGACCTGCTCATACAGGTGAGACATGTCTGAACAGAGTTCAGATGCCGCGGATCACGTCCCAGTGCCATTGCGGCAATCAGATACGCAGACCTCCACAGCGTCTAGCACTGCGGTCGACAGCGGTGGAAAATTGGATGATATCGCTCGATCGATTAATAACTTATCTGACCTTTTAGGTCAATATGTGTCTGCTAATTCCTCTCAGAGGAAGCGACGCAGGCCGTTACCGGCCTCTACACGGAGCGAGTCAGATGTATCTGATATTGGGCAGAGTTCCCCTTTAAATTCGGATGGAGAAATATCCGATTCAGATGCGGACGAGCCGCAGGGGCGTTCCTCTATGACGAAGCGTACGGAGGCATTAATTGAAGCCATGAGAGATATACTACAGTTACCGGAGGAGGTAACTAGTCGTCCTGGTAAATCAGCACGCATGTTCCAGGAGTCCCGTGCTTCGCGCACAACATTGCCAGCTCTGGATGAGCTTAATGGTGTAATAGAGGAGGAAACGTCTAGTCCAGATAAGCGTTTTTCATGGAACGCATTTCTTGATACACTTTATCTTGCTCTACGGAGTTAAAGGCTAATTGGACTTCTGCTCCTGAAGTGGATGTGTCTTTGTCTCAGCTTAGTAAATCCTCTCTTACTCCCTATTAAGGGAAAAGCGAGCTTACAGGAGCCTTTGGATAGAAAGGCAGAATTGGCGGCAAAAGCAAGCTATGAGGCTGCGGGTCATGGATTTCGAGCAGTGCTAGGATCCATGTGTGCTGCTAGAGCTTCTCTAAGCTGGTTGGCACGTCTGAAGACGGAGTTGCAAAATGAATCTCCGTTATCTGAGATACGGGAAACTTGTGAATGGTTAGAAACGGCAGCCTGTTATATCTTTGATGCCGGTCTGGATACGGCATCTCTGCTGGCCAAAGCGCAAGCTTCAGCGGTCACAGTCAGAAGAGCTTTATGGCTCAGACGTGGGCCGGGGACGCAGTTTCCAAACAAGGGTTGTTGGCCTTACCTTACAAGGGTGGCCATCTTTTTGGATCCGACCTCACAGAGCTGATTTCCAAGGCTAAGGCGAAGGAATCAGCATTACCACAGCGAAGGGCCATGGCCTCGGTGTCAGTAAGCCTGGTGTTTATAGTGGTCGGCGGTCCTTTCGGGGCCGAGGACGATCTAGTCACTCCTCGTGGGGATCGGGTCGTCCTTCTTTCTCAGGAAAGAAATCCTCTCAGAAAACTCGTACTCCCGGAAGCAGAGTTTCCGCCAGAAACAAGCGGGAACTTGACAAGAAACCCGCAAAGTCGGATTGACGCCAGGGGTCCACTCGAGGATTCTCGAGTGGGGGGTCGCCTGCTTCTTTTCAAGGAGACTTGGATGGCTCGCGTTCCAGATTCCTGGGTAACGCGGATAGTGTCGGCAGGCTATTTCATAGAGTTTGCTTCTCAACCCCCAAATGTTTTTTGTCAATCTCGCGTTCCGTCGGAACCCGAGCTTGTTGTCGCTCTACAGCGAGAGGTCGAATCGCTACTACAAAAGGGTGTAGTGATACCGGTTCCGTCAGAGGACCGAGGGAAAGGTTTTTATTCCAACCTTTTTTAAGTTCCCAAAAAGGAGAAACAAATTTCGCCCGATTCTGGATCTCAAGCGATTAAACCGGCATGTCCATGCCCGGAAATTTCGCATGGAGTCGCTTCGTTCCGTTGTGGCAGCTCTGTCACAGAACGATTTTCTGGTGTCAATCGACATTCGCGACGCTATTTGCATATTCCCATCGGAAAGGCTCATCAGCGCTTTCTTCGATTTGCCATAGGTCAGAATCTTACCAGTTCGTGGCTCTGCCGTTCGGCTTAGCCTCAGCGCCAAGGGTCTTTACAAAAATTCTGGCGCCCCTCATGGCACTCCTTCAAACAGGGGTTCGATTCTCCCTTTCTGGCATCTTTTGTCGTGGCTTCCTGGGAGGAGGAGGCTTTTGGGGCTCGGGATTTTTTCTTTTCAGTTTCTGAAAGATTTTCGGTTGGCTGGTCAATTGGGAGAATCTCCCGGAAACCATCGAGGAAAATTTCTTTTTGGGAAGCACTCGAACTTTCGGTCGGTATTTCCCTCCACCAGAAAAACATCATGTCTTCTTCGACATTAAAATTTATATATCCTAAACGGAAATGTCCCAAGGGAAGTGTATGCGTCTTCGGGATGTGGTGGCGTCCATGGAGGCTTTCCCTTTTTGCCCATTCCACCCAGGACTTTAAAAGGTTTTCACTTGATCGATGGAATCATCGAAATCGGGGTTTTGCAGGTCACCTTTTTCCGCGCGGTGCGGATCTTAAAATGGGGGTTACGTCCAGGGGCTTCTCCTGGGAATTTTTCCTCCCTTGAAGTGGTCAGTCATAACCACCGACCCAGCCTGACGGGCTGGGGGGTTTTTGGGAACAATCTCGGGTTTGGGGGGTAGGTCCCCGGAAAAGAGTCGTGCCCCGATCAACATCCGGAATTGGGGGCGATTTTCCTTTCCCCCAACAGGGACGCCCCTTGAGCGGTCTCCAGCCCGTGTGCAGACGACAATGCGCGCGTCGCGTATTCAATCACCCAAAGGGGGACAAGGAGTTCCCGACCAAAGGTTTGAGTGTCCCGAAATTTTGATTTGGGCAAGGGGCCCAAAGTACCACCATTTCGGGGATTCACATTCCAGGGTTTAAAAATTTTCGCACTTCTCGTCGCAGAAGGGTGGACCCGGGAAGGACCTCCACCCCGGAAGCTTTGCACTACTGTGTCTCGCTGGGGAACCCCCCCAAAGGGGTTTGATGGATCCAGGTCAATGCCAAATTACCGACATTCATGTCCCGGACAAGGACCCCAAAGGGGGGGCGGGGGATGCTTAGTTCTCAGTGGGATCAGTTCGAGTGATTATGTTTTTCCCGCCCCAATCCTTACTTTCCCCAGTGCTGCGTCGGGTCAACTAGAGAGAATTCCAGCTATTCTGATACTCCAGACGGCCCCAAAAAGGGTGTGGTTTTCCGACAATAATTCGCTTTGGCGCACCTCCGTTTTCCCCTCCCTCTTCAAACCCGGGTTGTTTGACCAGGGGCCCGTTGTCATCCGGACTTTTTGTCCCGCGTTTACGGGGTGGCTCTTGAGACCGAAATCTTGACCTAGAGGTTTTTCAGCCGGGGCTTGCTACCCTTCGTCTGCAAGATGTCCCCGGCTACTTCTGGATTTACCAAAAATTTGGGAAAACCTTCTTTTTCGGGTGTTGGGGGTTTCCTCGGAACCCCAGAAAATTTTTCCCTTTCCCAAATGTTTTCTTTTTTGCAGCATGGGTAGCAAGGGTTGGGATTTGCACTCGAAAAGGGCGATTTTTCTCTGTCCTTATTGTTTGGGGAAAACCCTTCTTGAATAGAGACGGCCTCCTTTTCCCCAGGTATCTCTCTAAGTTTCCCCCGCGGAAGCACCCCTTTTCCTTTGGCGGCCCAACCTTTTTTGG
>JARQOD010000005.1:515710902-515753330 GCA_033576555.1 Oophaga sylvatica
TTTTTATGTGCGTTCCTTACGGCAATGCTCTAGCGGGCATTCAATCCGCAAAACAGCGCCCTATCGTCAGCAAACAAGATCCACAGGGCCAGCAGGGTGGCATATATGTGGGGGTTTTACAAAAATTTTATCTAAGGGATGGGGTGATCTGTAACAGGGCCTGAGTGACTAAAGAGGCAACCAAAGAATAGGGGCATGACGGACAAGTTGTCAACCCCCCGCCCGAAAACGGGCAAAAAACTTAGATGATTACTTTTGATATATATTCCCCAACGTGTTCTTTTCTGCCACAGTGGAAGCTAAGGTATTTATGATGTCGATGTGACACATTAACCCCACATGGGTTTTTAAAATTAAAAGACCAAAACTGCAAATTTTTTCCCCCTCATCGCTAAACCTTTGCCACATAAGCGAGATCGCATGAGATCATACTGCGCCCCATTTAGACACATAGCGTCTCTTAGCGACTTAGCTGTGTGTGACAGTGCACGTGTGGCCCCGCTGAGATTTTGCTGATCGCTTATGAAGGGTTTGAAAAGTTTTTTGGTCTTTGGGTGCCCCGCTGGTGACCCTGAACGCTGAGTGGACACCCTTTATGAACGATTTCACCACATCGCAGGGGGGACTGGGTTTTTCCCAACGACCGCAGAGGTCGTTATACAATCGCGATGGTTTTTGTTTGGAATCACAGATCGCTGATGATTTTTGGGTTTTGGAATCAACAGCTAATCGCAAACAAATCCTACTGCGTCTTAATGGTGCGCAGACATCCGTAGCGATCTCCTTAGTGGGGAACCCTTAACATTGAATCTTGTTTCCCCACATTACAGTAAAGACGCCCCCTATTGTAAACCCTTTTTTATGATTGTGATTTTGCTTGTTTCGCAGCATGAAAAAAAACGGGTGTAATTGAAAGAATGAATTTTTAAAACAACACCCTGGCTGGGTTTGGGGGACACAGGAACACACCGTACTACGGAGGAACAGGAAAAACAGCGGAAAGCAGGAATAGAAAGCAGCGTACTGCTGGTTTTCAAGGTCCCCTGCTCATCAAAATGCCAAAATTACACGAATCCTCCACGTATCGCAGAGCTTGGTATTTTATTTTTAAGTTAGACAATATACAGTTAGGTCCATATATATTTGGACAGAGACAACATTTATCTAATTTTGGTTCTAGACATTACCACAATGAATTTGAAACAAAACAATTCAGATGCAGTTGAAGTTCAGACTTTCAGCTTTCATTTGAGGGTATCCACATTAAAATTGGATGAAGGGTTTAGGAGTTTCAGCTCCTTAACATGTGCCACCCTGTTTCTAAAGGGACCAAAAGTAATTGGACTCCAAGGCTATTTCATGGACAGGTGTGGGCAATCACTTTGTTATGTCATTCTCAATTAAGCAGATGAAAGGGCCGGAGTTGATTTGAGGTGTGGTGTTTGCATTTGGAAGGTTTTGCTGTGAAGGAAACATGCGGTCACAGGAGCTCTCCATGCAGGTAAAACAAGCCATCCTTAAGCTGCAAGAACAGAAAAAAACCCATCCAAGAAATTGCTACAACATTAGAAGTGGCAAAATCTACAATTTGGTACATCCTGAGAAAGAAAGAAAGCACTGGTGAACTCATCAATCCAAAAAGACCGGTGAGCCCACGGAAGACAACAGTGGTGGATGATCGCCGCATACTTTCTTTGGTGAAGAAGAACCCGTTCACAACATCAACTGAAGTCCAGAACACTCTCAGTGAAGTAGGTGTATCTGTCTCTAAGTCAACAGTAAAGAGAAGACTCCATGAAAGTAAATACAAAGGGTTCACATCTAGATGCAAACCATTCATCAATTCCAAAAATAGACAGGCCAGAGTTAAATTTGCTGAAAAACACCTCCAGAAGCCAGCTCAGTTCTGGAAAAGTATTCTATGGACAGATGAGACAAAGATCAACCTGTACCAGAATGATGGGAAGCCAAAAGTTTGGAGAAGAAAGGGAACGGCACATGATCCAAGGCACACCACATCCTCTGTAAAACATGGTGGAGGCAACGTGATGGCATGGGCATGCATGGCTTTCAATGGCACTGGGTCACTTGTGTTTATTGATGACATAACAGCAGACAAGAGTAGCCGGATGAATTCTGAAGTGTACCGGGATATACTTTCAGCCCAGATTCAGCCAAATGCTGCAAACTTGATTGGACGGCGCTTCATAGTACAGATGGATAATGACCCCAAGCATACAGCCAAAGCTACACAGGAGTTCATGAGTGCAAAAAAGTGGAACATTCTTCAATGGCCAAGTCAATCACCAGAGCTTAACCCAATTGAGCATGCATTTCACTTGCTCAAATCCAGACTTAAGAGGGAAAGACCCACAAACAAGCAAGACCTGAAGGCTGCGGCTGTAAAGGCCTGGCAAAGCATTAAGAGGAAACCCAGCGTTTGGTGATGTCCATGGGTTCCAGACTTAAGGCAGTGATTGCCTCCAAAGGATTCACCACAAAATTTTGAAAATAAAAATATTTTGTTTGGGTTATGTTTATTTGTCCAATTACTTTTGACCTCCTAAAATGTGGAGTGTTTGTAAAGAAATGTGTACAATTCCTACATTTTCTAACACATATTTTTGTTCAACCCTTCAAATTAAACGTTACAATCTGCACTTGAATTCTGTTGTAGAGGTTTCATTTCAAATCCAATGTGGTGGCATGCAGAGCCCAACTCGCGAAAATTGTGTCACTGTCCAAATATTTCTGGCCCTGACTGTATAACGACACCTTGGCCAATCTGCTAATGTGGCCAGAAATAATAATAATTTTTATTTCTATAGCGCCAACATATTCCTTAACACTTTACATTATAGAGGGGACTTGTACAGACAATAGACATTACAGCACAACAATAAACACAGATCAAAGTAGATACCAAGAGGAATGAGGGCCATGCTCGCAAGCTTACAATCTATGAAAATCCCCTGCTAGGTCCGCATGTGTGACATGCACCATAGGTGGGCTGTGCAGAATAGCCACTGCAAAGTAGAGCAAGTTGCGATTGTAAAGCCCACTCACATTTTTTCCACTTCTCTCCTTACCACATCGTCGAGCCCAGATCTATACACCAGATTAAGTACACCCCTATAACCCTGCTAGTGACTGATGTAATGATGGACGGTGGCGCTCCAGATATCAAGTAAAGCATTTCACTACAACGTGAGGCCCCATCTTTGCACATGTTGCTATGTATGAATCTGTGTATTTTTTAAAGAGGGGTACTCCTCTTTTTCAGGTGTGCACCACTCCTCTGCCTACCAGTTTCTTGTTTGTGGGGGTCGGTGCACACCTGAAGACTGACCCTTTGTTCCAATCTCCCATCCTGAAATGTTCGCTCTACCATGCTTCAAACAGTGGCAACTTTGCTTCGGCTGCTTCAGAGGAGTGACGGGGTACTGACGCTCACTGGTGAGTTCAGAACGGTGTGACGGGGTCCTGACACTCACTGGTGAGTTCAGAACGGTACTCTCTAAGCAGTGACCTCTTTCCTAGAAATGTCAGAGGTGGTCGGTAACTTTGGCCACGAGGAGAACACAGTTGAGTTAAAAATCCCACCCTTCTTCAAAGCCGAGTGGATTTTTAATTATACGGTAAATTGCCGCGTTGCTTGCTTGGCAATTATCCCCATTTTAGGTTGCTTTCATGCTGTTTTTTTTTGCAGTGCGTGTCGGGAAAACTCGTCACATCGGTCATACCTATCTATAAACCTGCATTCACTGATCGAGGCCTTAGCATAGCCTATTGTAGTAGGAACCTTTTGGGCAGTGAATATCTGCATCTGTACAGTCAGACCTGTAAATCTGAAAATGCTCCTGACTGTACCTCGTACGCTGAAACACTAGTAAAATACCAGTAGGTAGAAGTGTTAAACATCTGCACTTGTTTGTCTGGCAGGTGGGAGTCTACTTCTACGATAATGGCCACGGAGTACTAGAAGACAATGACATCTATAACCACATGTATTCTGGTGTTCAGATACGGTAAGTTAATTTCCTCCCAAGAATTTACCATCTATGGTCACAGTGGTAAGTGCAAATCATAATGAGTCTAATGTCCGGTAATTCATCATTGCCTAGAACTGGAAGTAACCCCAAGATTAGACGCAACAAGATCTGGGGAGGTCAGAACGGGGGAATACTTGTCTACAATTCTGGTGAGTTATTAGCCATGACCACAGACTGAAGGTTTTGTTATGGCCGTGTACTAACCATCATGCCGTTTTACAGGGCTTGGCTTCATCGAGGATAATGAGATTTTTGATAATGCAATGGCTGGAGTCTGGATCAAAACCGATAGCAACCCAACGTTACGACGAAACAAAATCCACGATGGGCGGGATGGTGGCATCTGTATATTTAATGGCGGCCGAGGTAAGGAGTCATAGCCTTACATGCACTACAGGAAAGCTGCACGTGCCAATGCTGATTGCCTAATGCTATATTTTATGGCGCCACCTAGTGGTAGACGTGTGGGGTCCTCTGTGCTATAGGATCCCGCTATTGTTTCAGTGTACGGAAAGTAAATGTCGACCAGAGATTGCAGACTACGATAACTTTGTAATTTTGTGGGCAGGGCTGCTCGAAGAAAATGATATCTTCAGGAACGCTCAAGCCGGTGTGCTAATTAGTACCAACAGTCACCCTGTCTTACGGAAAAACAGGATATTCGATGGATTTGCTGCAGGTTAGTTTTATGGAAAAAAAAAAAATACAAGAAGAAATCGAAATATACGGGAGCGTTACTTTACCCTTCATCCATTCTCAAAATGCCAAACCACAGAGACTCAACTAGTCCTACTGATATCCGCCTTACAGTTACGCTGGAAGGGAAGTTACTGTACTGGGGCTGAGCCTGCACTATACAGCACTGGTGCTGCCTGTGTTATACAGCTGGCACCCGAGCGTAACCGATCAGATGCCCCTGTCACTTGTGATTGACATTGAGGTTAAGAACAGTGAAGGGGAAGGAGGCTGCTGCCGAGGCGCATCCCCTGCTCCCTCTAATGCAATTGTGGGGTACCAGTGGGTTGTGATGGCATGTGGGGACCTACTGAAGGTCCCTGTGTATGCCATGTCCATACACCTATGAAGCCAAGTCTGTGGCATAGTAGACCTGCAGTAATACAGTATTGCTATGTGTTATATAGGCCATCAAGAGATCACAGGTTCAAGTATCTTAAGGGAACTAAACAAAAAACATGAAAGAAAAATAAATAAAAAAGCCCCCTAATCAAGCTAATATAAAATGAGAATATATTCATCCCTTTACAGTGAGCACAGGAACAAAGGAAACCTGAATTTGTTTTCTTTTGTCACCTCAACTTCTCCACCCTCACCCCCCCCCCAAAAAAAAAAAAAATAGAAAAATAAAATGAATGGTACAATTGAAAACTACAGCTCATCCTCATCCAAAAAAATATCAGAATTCTGCACCCCCTCCCCCATTTTTTTTTTTTTTTTTAAATTAATCCAGCATAGCCGTCATGTTAGCGAGAAGTAACCAACTTATTGGAGGATCTTGGTTAATGCAGAGGTTTCACCCAGCGATGAACCAGTTATTGTATATTAGGGAAGGGCAATCCTAAAGGAATCCTGATATTCAAGGAATCGATGTACAGACGGCTCCCAAAAACCGAAGCTGAGCCTGGACATCACCCCCGTCACATACCGTCACACAAACCGTCTAATGTATAGAGGATGTGAAATGGCTTTTTTCATATTGTTTTTTTTTTTCTTTGAAGGTATTGAAATCACAAACCACGCGACTGCGACTCTAGAAGGCAATCAGATATTCAACAACCGATTTGGAGGACTATTTCTGGCATCTGGTGTTAATGTTACCATGAAAGGTACGTGCTGCTCCTGGGACAATGCGCAGAGCCAGCGTTCCTGCACAGGAGGCACTTGGTGGACAGGTTTCCACTGTATCGCCACCATTGTTTTCCTAAAAGCCTTTGTCACCTGCTCCCAACTCTATTTTCCTATGAAAGAAAAAATATATCTTATTTTTTTCTTAATTTATTTAATCCTAGATTATTAAAGGAAAAAGAAAAAAAAAAGCTATGGTTCCACTATGCAGGTGCTGTGTGGCCAAGGAGCACGGCCACAAGCGGGGGCAAATGTGCAAGTTTTCAAGCAATGCTTGAAGTGCTCACATGTTTTGGGTACACATGACAGTCGCATAGTGGCGCTCTATCCTGAAAGGGCCCCACCCTGTCCGATGAGAGTTGGAGTTGCAATCTCACAACTCCACAGGCAGTAGGGTTGAAAGGCTTTTATGTAATGTTCCCCAGCGGCTTTGTGATGCCTGGTAGGGTAGAACATGGGCGCTGAGTTATCGGAGTATCTGCATGTGGTGTATATACACCACTAAAAAAAAAAAAAAAAACTGGATTGAATCCCATCAGAGAAAATGAGTAGAAATCTTTCCTGAAGGAACAGTTTATTTTTCTCTGCCAGGATCCAATCTCTCTTAGCTGATGGTTCAGGTCCCAGCACATACGGCCGCTTCCTGCGAGCAGCTCCATTATTTTCTAGTCTGCAGTAGGCTCATGATGCCATTAAGTATTCCGGTCCTATTTTTTGTATTTCTTGCAGATAATAAAATAATGAACAATCAAGATGCCATAGAAAAAGCAGTCAATAGAGGCCAGTGTCTATATAAGATATCGAGTTACACCAGCTACCCCATGCATGACTTTTACAGGTAAAATCTCATTCTTTTGATCTGATGGGATCACAGATAACCGGTTTACGTTGCAGATTCCCATTTCTCTAAGCTGCAATTCTGTGCTGCATCCTCCATATTTCTTGCCAGAGAAACTGCTCTCCCTGCAGGGTGGATACTCGCTTTTCTCATTCACTTGGCTCTTGAAAGTAGAATTTCTTCCATGTAAGGATAATTAACTATCTGTTGCCTAAAAGTGTAGCAGCGTCCCATTACAGCAGCTGGTAATGCTGGACTACATCTGTGCTCATGTGTGCAGCAGTAAGGCTGCATCGATTTATGGCAGCTGCCAACAGGACTTTTACTTTTTCTCCTCTTCTCCCCCCACACACTCAAAAGCCCCTTAGTGGAGCCCAAAACATCACAGGAAAAAAGGCAGCCATGCTTAATAATACCTGGTCACAATACTAATGTACTGCAGGATGTAGCAGGATCCCGTGATAAAGGGTGGAGGCAGCACAGGTGCAGAATACTGCTGAACAACCACGGTCATCCATGATGGTGGTTGCTTAGTATTATAAATGCACATGTAGTGCCCCAAGCTGGTTTATAGCCTATTGGTGACACCCATACTGTTAAATGAGCTGAACTCCTGAGAACTATGACTGCACCCCGCAAGAAAAATGTCCCAATTCCATCCACCAACACTACAGGACCTGGCTGCATCCTGCAAAGATGAAGGAAAAAAAAAACATGAGGTATTGTTTCATATTTTTTCTAAAATACGCAAACTCACGACCTGCATCAAGGTGCCGCCTCTGCCTTTCATCAAGGGGGCCTGCTGCATCCTGCAGTAGATTAGTATTGTGACCAGGTTTTGATGTGCAAATAGCCTCTTCACCGAGGAAGAGGACTTGAACTTTTACATCACTTATTGGGGGGGGGGTTAGCAATCCTGAGAGTCACTATCAACCCTTTAACGAGCCTTGTCAAATGTTTTGGGATAAGAAGCCGAATCAGACAATCCATTTGCAGGCATGTTTGGGGTGTTTGCCCCTCATCAGTGCAAGGCAGGAGGACTGATTTGGCCAGGTGAGAAACCTCGGACTAGGTCTGATGCTGGCTTGGAACTCTCCACAAAAAGAAACGTTCCTCCTTTGACTGCCTGTCGTGGGCCTCGGCTGGCTACATTGGATCTCCTGCTTTGCACTGATGAGGGGGCAAATTCCCTGAAACACAAAGATGCAAATGTAGTGTCTGTCTTTTTATTATTATTATTATACATTTATATAGCGCCATTTATTCCATGGCGCTTTACATATGAAAAGGGAAAAATATAGACAAGTCATCCCAAGTTATCCCAAGTCATGTGGCAAAGCTCCTTTTTAAAGGGTCATACTGAATTTTAGTATTGCTATTCCAGTAGATGGTGCTAGAGTTCAAGTGCCCTTTCTTTCTGTAGAGGCTATTTGCATATTTGACTTCCCAGAGGAGCATTGCATGTGACTCTCCACAAGGTTGGCACTACCCAGAAAACCGGCGTAAAATCTTTGAAAAGATGGAACTTATTTGCATAGCAAAAAGTTGCGAAGTTTATGCGCAACACCCAGTTATTTTCAGCTCCGAAATAGGACTGGGAAGGGATGAGGCCCAGTCACGTCAAATTCATACAGTATGCTGGCATTTTCCAAGCCAGAAATGCTACTCCAGTCACTGAGTGGAGTAGCATTTCTAGCTTTTCACTTGCGACTCAAGAGGCGCCAAATTCATTAAGTGGTGTGCATCTCTTAATATATTTGGCACCTTGTACTCCAGCAAGTGTGCGCTACGCCATCTTATTAAATTGGCCCATTTGTCTCCAGGTATTGCCAGCTTTTTTTCCCTTTTGATTTTTGGATTTGATGTCCTTTTTAGTGAATTGTCCCTTATTCATTGGAGGAGTATATGGAGAGGATATAAAAACCTTGTGGTTGCCTTTAAAGTTCAGCCCTTATTGCTGAGTGGCTTTAAAATCAAGCTATCAGAAAATTGCATATTAAGTCATTATTTTTTTTGCATAGTGTCAGCCTCCTAGCGACAGCAGTATACACCCATGGTTACCTGTGTCCCCCAATGAAGTGATAAAGAAATGCAAGATTAATAATTTTGTCTTTTAATACAAAGCCCAAATTATGGGAAAAATAATGTGCAACACTTTTTTTTTTTTTTTGAGTAGGTAATTTTTTTGTTGATGTCTTCACTTAAAAGCAATCTGTCACATGGGGTAACAAAAACCATCTGAGAGCAACATGATACAGAGGCAGAGACCCTGATTACAGCAGTGTATCCTTTATTTCAGCTGCAGATGGAAGGAAGAGAGCCACAGTATTCATTACTGATGGGTAGGCGGAGCCCCAGATCAGGATGTCACCTCAGATCAAAAGAGTGCTGACTGGCTGGCCCCTCCAGCTCGGGCTCCTCCTACTCAGCTCCAGTCTAAGATTTGAGGTCCAGAAGGATGGTCGCTGCTAATGCAGCTCCTCAGAAGATTTTATTATTTTATATTCGGACAGGAGACTTGGATCACTAGTTGGTCTAGAGGTCTCAGGGGTACCAGCGCTGCTGTACCCCAACCTCTCCCTTGGCGGATCTGTATTTACTCAAAGTCCCTGCAGAATCCTTGCCGGCCCTGGGGGATGAGGAGAGCTTCCCTGGCGGGGACGCAAACCACACGTGCGGTCACTGCGTCCCTCGCCCTGGGGGGAAGCATGGGCACAGCGCCAGAAACCCCTGAGGGTCCCTGTGGCGCTTTGGCTGGTGAGTACTCCACAAAAAATTTTATCATTAATGTGTGAGTGCTTTAGCGTCTGATGGCAGCGCTATTACATGTATATCAGTATGCTTCAGCGCTGCGGTGACAGCGCTATTACATGTATATCATATGCTTCAGCGCTGCGGTGACAGCGCTATTACATGTTTATCAGTGTATTTCACCAGTCTCTCCCTTGGCGGATCTGTAACTACATAATGGTCCCTGCAGAATCTTGCCGGCCCTGGGGATGAGGAGAGTTTCCCTGGCGGGGGCGCAAACCACACACTGGGGTCACTGCGCTTCCCGCCCTGGGGGGAAGCATGGGCATAGCGCCAGAAACCCCTGGGGGTCCCTGTGGCGTTTCGGCTGGTGAGTACTCCACATTTTGGTAAAATGTGTGTGAGTGTTTTAGCGACTGCTGCGGCAGCCGCTGTACATATATATGCCGATGACTAGTTTTTCTATGTCCGCAGGAGGATGCCTGCAGGACGAGGGAAAGGAGGGGAGTACGCGCTCTTTTTATTTTTTGAATTTCGCGCCGCTTCTGAGCGCGCGCTTTACTGCAGCCTCCATTTCCGGCTCCTCTACATGGAGCACACGAGCAGAGCGCGGCGGCCATTGCTGACAAGCGAGCCGCCGGGCAGAAGCTTACCCTTCACCTCCACAGCGTGGCTATTGCTGATAAAGCGCTGTAGGTTGAAAGCTCCCCGAATCGTTCTCCTCCCCTCCCGGCAAGAATACGTGACCAGCTTGGTGAGTCGCTTCTAGCCCGCCGGGCAGCTTAACCCCTTCACCTCCACAGCGCGGGCGCCGTCTGGGGCACTTCTGAGTGACAGATTGAGCTGTCCTGCGGCTGTTCTCGCATAAGGGGCTCGCACACTCTTTTAATATTAATAAAGAGGCTGTGGGGAGTCTGCGACATTAATGCTGCCACTATACGTTTCCGCTGACGATCCTGATGGCGTCGCATAATATTGCGATCGTTTGTGTGTCATTTTTAGTGTCGCTGGTGGCTGCCAATCTGGGCAATCGCATAGGCGATTAGCGATCTCCTTGACAACTTTGGCGGTCATTGCGTTATAAAAAACAGCGCAATTTTTTAGCGATCTTGTGGAACGTTTTCTGTTTAGTGTGGCATGGCTGTCCTGCAGCTGCGACCTTATAAGAGGCGCCTGAGATTCGCACACCCTTTTTCACTATCAAGGTTGTGGGGAGTCAGCTACTTTAACCCCTTCTTAGGAGGTTAACTCTTAATGGGAGACAGCTGGGGTAGCTCTTTCTTAGAGCTTTAACCCTTCAGCGTTTGTTTTTTATTTAAGTACTGCTCTGGTTACTGATAGGTTTATCCTGCCATATACTATGCAAGGGTATGTCAGAGACCCTCTCCCAGATCCGTTACGGATCAGCCTCGCGTATCTGACACGCAGACCTCGACTCATACACGGTCAGAGGTTCCAATGGTGTCAAAATGAAGGCCTTCACTGGTTTCTATTGATGACCTTTTAGGTTATGGAGTGTCAACTAGATCCTTTCAAGGGAGCGACACAAATCGGTGTTTTCCTTCTCGCTTAGCGAAGAAGTCCGATTCGGTCAAGGAGAATCGGCAGGGACGCCCTGTCTCTCTCAGGGGCCGTACTAAAATTTCTGTGGAAACCATGTGGACGTTACAGTTACCAGAGGAGGTAACTAGTCGTCCTGGTAAGTCGGCCCGGGTGTTGCAAGGGTCGCATGGGTCGCGATGACCTTACAAACTGTATCCGTTTTTCTACGGAGTTATTTGTTAATTGGACCCCTTCTCCTGAAGTGAATGTTCCTTCATTCCAGCTTAGCAAATCTTCCTGGTAAAAGGGAAGACGAGTCTGCAGGACACGCTGGACAGAAGAACGGAGATGGCAACAATTTCCATCTGTGTAGCCGTGGATCATAGATTCGGTATTAAGGATCTAGGTGTACTTGTTAAGTTCCCCTGAGCCGGTTGGACCGTCTAAGGACGGCGTGGCAAGTTTCCCTCTATCAAGGTAGATGGGCTTTTCTAGTTGAAGGATAATGCGTCACTGCTATCCAGGGCGCAATCCTCGGCAGTTACAGTCAGAAGAGCACTGTGACTTGGATGGAACGCAGTTTTCCAACAGGGTTTGCTGTCTTTAGCTTAGAAAGTGGTCAGCTATTTGACTGACCTCATGGAGCTGATGCCAAGGCAAAGGCAAAAGAAGCAGCTTTACCGCAGCGCAGAGCTGTGACTTCTGCGTCTGGCAGGACTAGTGCCGATAGTTATCGGCAGTCCTTTTCGGTTCAAGGGATGATCTGACCAACCCTCTGGGGGTTTGTGTCGTCTCTCTCTTTTTAAAAAAAAAAAAAAAAAGGGGGGGAATTCTCAGAAATTCCGCATACCCTGGAAACAGAACTTCTGTTAAGGCAGAAGCTAAAAAAAAAAAAAAAAAAAAATTTCGCTAAGGCGGACTGACTTCTGACATTCCGTCAGAGCCGAGCATGAAGTCGCTTCGCTCAGTTATGGCAGCCCTGTCGCAGAACGATCAATCGACATTCGCGACGCTTTTTTGGCATGTTTCCATCGGAAGACCTCACCCAGGTTGTGGCTCGACCATTCGGCTTGGCTTTAACGCCCAGAATTTTTACGATTCTGACGCCAAAATTTCATGGCAATCCTTCAAAGACGGGGACTTACGATTCGTCCCTATTTGGACGGCCTTTTCGGTTGTGGCTTCAAAGGTGAAGTCGTCTCTGGAATCGTCGCAGGCAATCCTGTTTTTGAGGATGCATTTCGACATGGTACGGGCGGTGTTGTCCCTACCTCCAGACAAGCAGGCATGTCTGCTCCAGCATGTACAGACTATGAAGTCTGCGACAGCAGTGTCCCTTCGGAAGGTATGCGCCTTCTGGGTCTGACGGTGGCGTCCATGAGGTTTTTTTCCGTTTGTCCAATTTCATTCCAGAGCTCTCCATAGGCTCATTCTGAGTCGTTGGGATCAATCGCAAGGTTCGCTGGATTGCAGCGTCATCATCATCTCTCACAGGGTGCGAGAATCCCTAGGATGGTGGTTTTGTCCAGGAGCGTTATCCCTGGGAAAGCTTTTTCCTCCCTCCAAAGTGGTCGGTCATAACCACCGATGCCAGCCTGACGGGCTGGGGGGGGGGGTGTTTGGAACAATCTCTGGATTCAGGGGGTATGGTCATCGGAAGAGTCTGTTCTTCCGATCAACATCCTGGAATTGAGGGCGATTTTCCTTTGCCTCCAACATTGGACGGTCCCTTTGAGCGGTTTGCCAGTCCGAGTGCAGACAGACAATGCGACGGCTGTCGCGTATATCAATCACCAAGGTGGGACAAGGAGTTCCAGACTCATGGTAGAGGTGTCCCGAATTCTGATTTGGGCAGAGGCCAGTGTGCCAGCCATTTCGGCGATTCACATTCCAGGGGTTCAGAATATTACAGCGGACTTTCTCAGTCGCAGAAGGATGGATCCCGGGGAATGGAGCCTCCACCCGGAAGTTTTTGCACTACTGTGCTCTCGCTGGGAACTCCCCAAGTGGATTTGATGGCATCCAGGTCCAATGCCAAGTTACCGACGTTCATGTCCAGGTACAAGGACCCGAAGGCTGTGGCGGTGGATGCTCTAGTGGCTCAGTGGGATCAGTTCGAGCTGATCTATGTATTCCCGCCGATATCCTTACTTCCTCTAGTACTGCGTCGGATCAGACTAGAGAGAATTCCAGCTATTTTGATAGCTCCAGACTGGCCAAGAAGGGTGTGGTTCTCGACAATAATGTCGCTGTTGGCGGCACCTCCTTTTCCACTCCCTCTTCAACCGGACTTGTTGACTCAGGGGCCCGTTTGTCATCCGGACTTGATGTCCCTGCGTTTGACGGCGTGGCTCTTGAGACCGAAATCTTGACCCGTAGAGGTTTCTCAGCCGAGGTCATTGCTACCCTTCGTGCTGCAAGAAGTCCGGCTACTACTAGGATTTACCACAAAATTTGGGAAACCTTCTTTTCGTGGTGTTTGGGGTCCTCTCGGAACCCGAGAAAATTTTCCATTCCCAACCTGTTGGCTTTTCTGCAGCATGGGCTAGACAAGGGTTTGGCAGTCAGCACCCTGAAAGGTCAGATTTCTGCTCTGTCCTTATTGTTCCGGAGAACCATTGCTTCAAATAGAGACGTGCTCTCCTTTTTCCGAGGTATATCTCGTAAGTTTCCGCCGCGGAAGGCGCCCGTGTCTCCTTGGCGGCTCAACCTTGTTTTGGAGGCTCTTCAGCATAAACCTTTTGAGCCTATGGTTTCTGCTAGCCTTTCTTTACTTTCTTGGAAGGTGGCTTTCCTTGTTGCAGTCACTTCCTTGAGGAGAGTTTCTGAGTTGGCAGCTCTTTCTTGTTTGCCTCCTTTTCTGGAGTTTTTTTCCGGATCGTGTAGTGCTTCGCACTCGGGGTGATTTTTTGCCTAAAGTGGTATCACAATTTCATGTTAACCAGGATATTGTGTTGCCTTCACTCTGTCCGGATCCGAAGAATGCGAAAGAGCGAGATTTACACACATTGGATTTAGTGCGGGCCTTGAAGTTTTATCTATCTATTACTCAAGGTTTTCGTAAGACGGACTCCCTGTTTGTGTTCCAGCAGGTCGTCGGCGTGGTCAACGAGCTTCCAAGGATTCTATAGCTCGTTGGATCCGGTCAGCTATTTTGGAAGCTTACCGCCTTCGGGGTGAATCTTGCCCGATTAAGATTCGAGCCCATTCCACGAGAGCTGTGGCCTCATCGTGGGCTTTTCATCAAGGTGCCTCGGCAGTGCAGCTCTGTCGAGCGGCAACTTGGCGCTCTGTCCACACGTTTACAAGGTTTTATAAAGTGGACGTCAGTGCTTCCGCTGATGCAGCCCTCGGACGTAGGGTCCTGCAGGCAGCTGTAGTTTACAGTTCTGGATGAACTTGTGTTTAGCGCTGGTTGCGCTTTGTTGTTAAGGTTGTTGGGTTTCTGCCTTTTGTTGGTTTTTCCCACCCTTATTTTTGAACTGCTTTGGGACGTCCCATCAGTAATGAATACTGTGGCTCTCTTCCTTCCATCTGCAGCTGAAACACGGATTTTGGTAAAAACTTACCTGTAAAATCCTTTTCAGCGAAGGAAGGAAGAGAGACACAGCACCCTCCCAAGGCAGAAGTGTGTTGATGTTTTCAGATGCAGCGCGACCCTTATCTGATAGCGGTTATCTGGGCTGAGGTCAGCGCGCTAAGGCTCTGTTCCAGCATCGCCAGCTCATCGCAGTAGTCAGGTTCCGTGAGTAGTACCTGGAACTCTGTGGTTTTTTGGCTTTCTTTGCATGCATAACCTGTATCCTTGTGTTTTTTCTCTGAAGTTCCTTCAGAAGGGGTTATGTTGCTCCGCTGGTGATCTTGGCTCTTTTCCTAAAAGCTTTGGTACGACTGGAGCTGAGTAGGGGGAGCCCGAGCTGGAGGGGCCAGCCAGTCAGCACTCTTTTGATCTGAGGTGACATCCTGATCTGGGGCTCCGCCTACCCATCAGTAATGAATACTGTGTCTCTCTTCCTTCCTTCGCTGAAAAGGATTTTACAGGTAAGTTTTTACCAAAATCCGTGTTTTACTGGGTGTTTTAATAAAATCGCTTTCTGCTGCAGATCTCACCAAGCTTGGAATGCTGAGGACTGTAAGCCTGTCCCCACCACTGTGCATAGGCAGAAAGCTGCCAGTTGGTGGTTAAGGGCAGGGTTACAGATATCAGTATTGGGGACTACATGGTGGCAGGTTTTCTAGTCTTCTAGTGATCTCCTACTGATAAAACAGCAGCCCAGTAAGTGACACATCGCTGGAATCTGGTCTCTTTCCTTACATTATGCTGCTCTTAGATTAGTTGACTAAAACCCTGTAACAGATTCCTTTCAAGGTACAGACTACCATGAAACTATCAATAGTGACTGGCACCTAAAGTGTATGTACCTGGGGCCGCCGGTCTTACTGCTCAGGACGGAGCCTAGAAAGGAAGAGCTGTTATTGGGACACTGTAGCATCCGCCGAATTGTCTGAATGTGACACATGGCAGAATAAAGAGCTTGTGCAGCGTTTCACTTGTGTGGGGTGGAGACCCTGCTTCACACCAGATAGGACAGCATCTGATTTCCACTTTTGATTGAGCAGTATGAAACTAAAAGGTTGTTTGTATTATAGGGAGGGAATTAAAGATGATTTCCACTTACCTTACATATTGTGCTAAAGACATTACTGGAAGGCTCGGCATGAAAGTCTGCGTTCATGCTGTCATTGCAGGCTTGTGGATCCTCCGCTTGTACGGTCAGGATTCTTTGGTGATGGCAGCAAGATCAGGGAGTTATGTGCTGTATATACGCCAGGGGTCGACAAAGTTGTTCAGAATCTAGGAGTCAGCCAAAAAATTTAGGAGCCAGGATTTTTTTTTCATTTCATCATCATTGTCTCCTCCTCATCATCATCATGGCCTCCCCATCATCATCATTGCCTCCTCATCATATCATCGCCTGACCATCATCATCAATGCCTCCCCATTATCATCATCACTGCCCTCCCCCCACCACCATCACACAGACAGCACCGCAGCACACAAGCACTCTCTCACATACACACACAAAGCACCGCACTACATACACACACACACACACTGATACACACAGACACACACACACATACATCTCACCTGTCCGGCGTCCACGTGCTCTCTGCCACAGCCGACCGCTGAATGACGTCATTCAGCGGAGCTGCTGAGAGGAAGCGCAGGCGCCCCCTGGCGCCCAGAGCTGTGGCAGCGGAGGCACGGGGAGCGGTGAGTATTGTGCCAGCTGCTGCCGGGGTCCTGCGCAAGCGGGGGGGCCCAGAGGCGGCGCTGACACCGCTCTCCTCTGCTAACGGGCGCCCCAGTGCTCGACGGCGAGTGGGCCCTCCCACCTGCTCAGGGCCTGGACAAGCCCGGGCGCCAGGCATGATTTTCTAGGCGCCGGGTTTGTCGAACCCTGATATACGCGATATGCATATTTCTACCCACATTCAGAGTAGGCATGCGAGTCCGTACACATGTGGTTTATGGGCTGTTTCAGATGTCTGTGATAATCTGTCTGATAGCGCATCACCTGCCCTGATTGCTTCATTTGTTTCTGACGTTGTCACACTTGGGTC
This sequence comes from Oophaga sylvatica, assembly GCA_033576555.1. Taxonomy (NCBI): domain Eukaryota; kingdom Metazoa; phylum Chordata; class Amphibia; order Anura; family Dendrobatidae; genus Oophaga; species Oophaga sylvatica. The sequence continues at coordinate 515,727,577 of JARQOD010000005.1, forward strand.
AGGAGATGTGCGGCCAGCCTGTACAATGCGATTAGACATCGGACCAATTTATCATGGACATCTGAAACAACCCTAAATGTGGCCATGAATATGCAAATTGCATTTGACATTGCAGGACAGGCAGCTCCCAGAGAATCGGAACTGGCGACTTGAGTCCTCAGTGTGCGCTTTCACATAGTGGCTATTTAGACTTTCATGTAAATCCTGGATAACCACTTTTAAAAGATGCTCCAAACCAGTTGATCTACAGCTTACAAGACTGAGTACAAAACTACAATCTAATTCAATGTCTACAATCTGATAAACTCCCTTTCACATATCGTGAATTAACATTGAGCTGGGCTCATCTTTCCGCTGCAGCTGAACAGATACTTAAGCCCCGTCACACACAGCGATCTCGCTGCTGAGTCACTAGTTTTGTGACGCAGCAGCGATCTCCCCAGCGATATCGCTGTGTGTGACATTCAGCGACGATCAGCCCCCCTGCTGGGTATCACTGAATGTCCTGGACTTTTTTTTTGATTGTTGGTCTCCCGCTGGCCAGCACGCATCGCTGCGTGTGACAGGCAGGAGACCAGCGATCAGCTGGTAACCAAGGTACACATCGGGTTTCCAGGTGCCGCGCAGCGCCTGGAAACCCGATGTGTACCTTGGGTAACAGCTCCCTGCACCAGGGCGCTGGTATCCAAGGTACACTGGGGTAACTAAGCGATGTTACCCGCAGTGTCGCTGCCCTGATCGCTGCCTGTTTGGCAGCTCAGCAGCGATCATGTAGCGACACACCAGCGATCCTGACAAGTGCATATCGTTGTCGGGATCGCTGGTGTGTCGCTATGTGTGACGGGGCCCTTACTCTTGAAGACCCAGTACTTTATCTTACAGCCCATTGATGTCCTTGCAAGCGTGACTGCTGGAGAACTGAAGCATTACAAACAGGCCTCAGCAGTGAGATATGCCACGGTTAGGTTATTGGCAGACCATACTAACAACCTGTACACAGAAATTAGAAAAACCTGGCTTTCTTCTAGTGCCACGCAAAAGTTGTCTGGTTTTGCAGCTGTACCGCGGTGTTGGAAAAGCTGTTATTTTTCTAATCCTGGCAAACCCCTTTTAGTAAAGCGTTCTTTGCAATTCTGGTTTTACATTTGATGTAAGGAAGCACCTGAACTCCTGAGGGTGTATGAAGATAACCTATCTTGAATTTTTCTTCATCCTTAGATGTCACACCTGTAACACCACAGACCGCAATGCCATCTGTGTGAACTGCATTAAGAAATGTCACCAAGGCCATGATGTAGAGTTTATTAGACACGATAGGTAAGTGTGCATTGCCCCACCATCGCTGGTACAGTTCAGGCAATCTGCCATTTCATTTATTTTTTTTTTACTTTTCCCCCTGTTCCAGGTTCTTCTGTGACTGTGGTGCCGGAACGCTGTCTAATCCTTGCACATTAGCCGGAGAGCCCACACACGACACAGACACATTATATGACTCTGCTCCTCCTATAGAATCTAATACTTTGCAACACAACTGAACTTAAGAAGGGAAAGTCCTGCCATTCTAACAAGAACTGTTTATAAGTTTTGTTTTTTTTATTTTTGGGAAAAATTAAAAGCTAAATGAAGAAAAAAAAAAATGTGCCCATTTCTGGAAAACAGTTAATTGTGATGAAATTTCAACCTGCCAAAAAAAAATAAAAAAGGAAGACAAAGCTGGAACGAGGCAATCGGAAGACAAGCTGGACGAGGCAATCTGTTGACTCAGGATCTAAGGAAGAATTGGGCATTTTTTTTCTTTTTTTAAGCATTACTCGAAGACTTTTCAGAAGGATAGAAGTGAAGAGAAAAGAAGCTACTGTTTTGTATAGAGGCCATCTCCTGTGGGTGTTTTTAACTCATGCGGGCAGGGGCAAGCCTAATGTGCAGTAGTCCTATTCTGTAGACAGGCAGCAGTCGTTGCTGCCGCCGTACACACGGACATGGGTACCAATTGCTTTTTGTAACATGGTAAATGTGAGCTAGCACTTCTGCATTTCTTTTGAAAACCTTTTTTTTTTTTTAACACGTATTCAGATTTGAGATATTTTAATGCTTTAATCTCATGTAGTTTTTTTTTTATTTTTAATTTTAAGCAAAAATTTATCGTACTTGAAAAGTGTCCTGTTTTTGTTAGCCCACCATAGCATTGCTGTAAACTGTACTCATGTCCCAGTATCTATGTTCTTTCTATGAAAGAGGAAAACACTAATCTTAATCCAGCAATTTTTCTGGTATCCTTTTGGAAAAAAGTTAGAATGTTGTCTCCTTTCCTCTCGTACCTTCCCCGCAGCAGTTTCCATGTCCATAATCTCCCCTCCCCAGAAGAGGACAGTTGGGCGAGGAGTCTGAAGCGCCACGTTTTAGGCTTCGATCACTCCTTCCCCGGGAAGTGGCGGGTGTTGACTTTGGTTTAAAGTTTACTGTAGTCTCCTCCGAGCGCTCCTGTACGTTACTGTTCATTTTTTGTTTGAACAGCCTGGAACTTGTACACTGCTGGAAATTGTGAGATTTCCTGCTTTATGAAGCTGAGACAAGCATATATAAAGTTTCATAGCTTTTGTTTTAAATTTTACATTTTTTTTGTTTTATTTCTCTCCCCATTTATATGTATTGGTGACAGTGGGTAATCAAAACAGCCTGAAAGTGTATGCATGTACCATAACATCTAGACTTAATATATTGTGGAGTATTCAATAACCATTATGTAGAGGGTAGGTATGAATTAAAAAAAAAAAGGGGTTTAATTTCCTAGGAAAGAAAAATGGAAATATGGTCATTTTTAAAAAATAAAGTTTATTAGATCATAACGTGTGAATACCAGCCTTGTGAATAAACACCAAAAACCACTGTTGTACTTTCTACAAGTTATTACAATAGCGCCAGGAGTTTGCTGATCACTTGGCTATCCAATGTGTCTGTTTCCATTAAACCGTACAGCTCCCTGCAAGAAGAAACGGCTCATTATAATGGTGGCAATTATTACACGGTGCAGGTTTTATAACAGGACTTTACCTTTGTCATAACATTTATTCGATGCTAACCAATTACTAGTCACATTAAAGTTTTATTTTTCTCAGACAATTTTGGTGTATGCAAAAAACAATCTTGTAGATACTGGTGAATAGTAGTCTTTAAAAAGCAATGTCTTATCTGTTTTGTTCCAGCTTCTGTTGAAATTGTTAGCTTCCCCCCCCCCCCCCCATAGCCTGGTTTATATAAAGTTGCACCATAAGGAATTACTTACTAGTGTCCCACATATGAACAATAAACCCTCTTATACAGCAGCATCTAGTAAGCACATGCAGAGGTGATAGTAGGGTCATCATTCTGAAGCGAAAGGAAACTGCTGTAAATGCTTCCGCAAAGGAATAAGACCATGTTCACATGTGTTTACAGCTGTATTGCACAGTCCCAGCAAAGTCAGGCTTCAGAAACTTCATGCACACTGTTAGGAAAGAAAGTGTGTGCATAAAGTTTCTGAAATCTCAGACTTTGCTGGTATTGTGAAATTCAGCTGAAAATTTGCATAAAGCTATGAACATTGCAAAGACAAAGTTTAAGCTGCTTCCAAAAACAGGATTTTAGTTGCTTACCGTAAAATCTATTTCTCGGAAGCCTTCATTGGGGAACACAGATAACCATGGGTGTATGCTGCTGCCACTAGGAGGCACTGACACTATGCATATGCAAAAATAAAGGTTGGCTCCTCCTCTGCAGTATACACCCCACCGACTGCAAGAAGTAAATCAGTTAGTGAGAAAGCAGTAGGAGAACAACATGATAGAATAACAAACGGAGAACTCAACTGAAACAATAGCACATAGAAGAAGAAACAGGAGTTGTAGAAAAAAATATGGGAGGGTGCTGTGTCCCCCAATAAAGGCTTCCGAGAAACAGATTTTACGGTAAGCAACCAAAATCCTGTTTTCTCTATTGCTTCATTGGGGGACACAGATAACCATGGGACATCCCAAAGCAGTCCATGGGGAGGGAAACAGCAGAAAACTCTATTGCGATCAAAGAGATTACCACTGCCGCCTGCAAGATACCTCTGCATAGGCTGGCGTCCACCGAAGCGTAGATTTGGACCCGGAACAATTTTGCAAACTTGTGAATGGAAGACCGGGTTGCCGCTTTGCAGAGCTATAGGGCGGATGCCCCATGTGTACCGGCCAGGAGGCGCCCACTGCCCGGGAAGAGTGAGCCTTCGAACTTGCGGACCTGATCCAGCGTGCAATCGTAGCCTTGCAGGTGTGTGTCATCTGGATGACGAACAGGAGATCCGACTTTCTAAAGGAAGCGGTCTTAGTGAGATAGATCCTCACTGGCCTGACCAGGTCTAGCCTGTTTAGTGAATGCTCCGGAGAATGAGTCGGAGCTGGTCAGAAGGAAGGGAGTACAAAGTCCTCTATCAGGTGAAAAGTGGATACCACTTTGGGAAGGAAAGAAGGTGGGGGCTGCAACATCACCCTATCCTGGTGAAAAAAAAGCCCTAGAGGGAAAGTTTGACTTGAGAACGGGACAAAGGACTTCAGAAAGAAGATAGAGAAAACTGGTACCTGCCCCCTTTAGAGAACTAAGGGCAAGGCCAGCATCAAGTTCTGCTTGGAGAAAGGCCAAAAAGGAGGGAAGCGACAAAGACATTGGTAGAAAACCATTGGACTCACACCGGAGGAAATAGGCTTTCCAGGTCCGATAACGAACCCTAGAAGACGACGATTTTCTAGCCTGGATCATGGAGCGTAACACCCGATCGGAGAAATCGGACGCTCTTAGAACCGTGGTTTCAACAGCCACGCTGTCAAATGAACCACTGAGAACTCTGGTGGAAGATCTGTCCCTGTGACTGCGTCCAGGGGGCACCCCCCAGAAGATTGACGATCTCTGCGGAACAAGACCTACTGGGTCAATGTGGTGCGATCAGAATGACCTGCACCCCTTCCGCTTTAATCCTCTTCAACATAAGCAGGCAGGGAAGCGCGAATTGCGACCAGGGAAATGCACTGCGGATCCTGTCGGAAACGTTGTCTCCGCCCAGTGAAGAATCCTGGATACCTTGACCCTCGCCAGGGGACTCCTGGACCCCCCCTTGGTGATCGATTTATGTCACCGCTGTGGCAACATTCGTCTGAATTCTGACCGGCAGACCACTGAGAAGCGGTTTCCCAATGATGGAGGTAGAGAAGGATGGCCCTGATCTTGAGGACCTTAGAAAATTCCTGCGTCCTCATGGAAGCAATTAGTAAGCGGAGGGACTCCATCCTGAAGAGTCACAGGCAGACTCTCGAGTTCAGAAACTAGAGATCCAGAATGGGCCGAACCAAGTCGCCCTTCTTTTGCACAACCAACAGGTTTGAATAGAAACCTGTGAAGCATTCCTATTTCGGTACGGGAACGATAACCCCCGTACAGAGGAGGGAGGCGATGGAAGCAAGAAACCCGAACCCAAAGCGGGTTCCTTTGGGGGACGGAAGTCGAATAACCGAGCTCAGGCCCCTTCCTGGCGCGAAGTGAGCTATGAGGATGCCAGGAAGGAGTGGGCCTGAAGGAAGCCTTCTTCCTGACCTGACGGGCCTGTGGCATGCGCTGACTGGAGGGAACCTCAGTCGCCGGAAAAAAAACGGTGAAGGGCCGAAAGGAGCGGAACTGCCGTTTTGGAGGAGGCCTGTGAGGTTAAAACTGAGGAAGGAGGGAACTCGTGTCTCCAGCCGCCTCCTTAATGATCTAGTCCAAAAAGAGGTGGCCTCCCTGGAAGGGGAGACAGGTAAGCGACTTCTTTGATGAAAGGTCGACTTGCCATGCCTTGAGCCAAATGTTCCAACAGATGGCTCCCATATTGCCAAGTATGTCCCAGCATAGGGAATTTGGTCTGCGAGGATGTCGAGCTCGCTCGGTGGAACTCCCGCAATGATGCTCTCCCGAAGTTGTTTTGCCCATTTGGCTATGGCCTTTGGCAGGGGCAAAGGCCGGGCAAATGTAGAAGCCGCCGTTTCAAGGGCTGATTTTTCCAGCAATCCTATAATTCTATCGTTGGAATCCTTGAGGGAAGCTGGTGGGAGGACAGTGCTAGTCTGTGAACTGGCAGGTCCACAGCAGGGGAAGGCGTCCAGTTAGCGGTGAGCTCGGGGGAGAAGGGGTACCGGATGCCGAGGCGCTTCCTTCTTTGAAAGCGTCTGGTCGGATTGTCCTTTTCCCTTTTGAGTACCTCCACAACTTCAGCGTGTGGGTCAAAGACCTTGGAAGGTAGTTTAGACCATCTAAATGAAACCGCCTGATCTGTGGGATTCGTAAAGAGGTATGTTTGATGCTAAGGTCTGGTTGACCGCCACATTCAGGCTCTGCACCATATCTATATGCTGGAGGCCTGTTCTGGATCCAGGTCCGATTCATGCCGTTAAGGCGTGTTCAAAGATGTGTCATCAGATTTAGGAGGGGGACCCGGAAGAGGGATCTCGCCGAGAAGGCTCGGCTGGTGAGATTGGGCGGAAAAAAGGACTTAAACGGTGCCCTTGTCCGGGCTTCTTGTGTCTTGAGATGTAAGTGCCCGGCGGAGAAACCTGTGATCCACTGGCAACTGCAGTTGGAAGAGGCAATCAGTCTATGGGTGAGTTTCCACGGTCAGGAAACGCTGCGTGTTTGGCGCTGTGCGCTGGCGCAGCGCCAAACACGCAGCGTCCAGATGTTACAGCATAGTGGAGGGGATTTCAAGAAATCCGTCTCCACTATGCGTAACAATACGCAGGTGGCAAACCTGCGTAAACGGACATGCGGCGCGTCTTTTCAGACCGCAGCATGTCCTCGCGTATTGCGGCGACGGTGCGTCGCCGCAACATAATTAACACAGGGCTATGTAGCCCTGCGCTCTTTCCGGAGGTGTTCCGGAGGTGTCCTGAACACCTCCGGAAAGATCGCGCGTCAGAAAGGGGCGGGGCTTAGACGGAGCGGAATTTCCGCTCCGTCAAAAGCGCTATGGTTCCGGACCGTGGAACCATAGCCTATCACGGCCACCAGGGTCTGTGCTACCCTGGTGAAACCCACAATCTACTGCGTCAGAGAGGGAGCCCATCCGTGATAGGGGTCTCAGACTCGCCTGGGGCAGAAAGGGACTCCTGCTAGTGGGTACTATGGGAACACTACACGAACATTATCCCTGTAAATATATCCCCTTTTTGTTGAGTGCCCAGGGCCACGGACAGGGTCGCCGCCGTGACATCCCCCATAGAAGTCAATAGGCTCGGTTCCGAGTACCCAACGGCCCTGGAGGGCTGTTCACAAGCACTCCTTTGTGCCTAGGCATGGTGAGCAGACCATTAACAGCCCCCAAATTGCCAGACTAGGGGACAACTGATGCCAGTAGGTTGGGGGACAGAGAAAGACAGAGGAGAGTGTCAGCTCTGCCGTGCAGAGCTTACTCACGGATCCTGTGTGCTATCGAGATGTTGCTCCTGCAGGGAGCCGATGAGATGCTGTTGTCAGGAGCCAACGATCAGAGGCTGCTTAGCTAGCTGAGGAAACCGGCTTGCTGCGTCCTAGCGAACGCAGGAGGGGACAGCGTCGGCGCAGGGCCTGGAGAGAGCAATGTGGCGGCAACTGCAGCCCACAGGAACGCTGAGAGCGGTGGCACAGCAAGGACGGGCGGGAGAAAAGCCCGCCTGGAAGTCTGAAAGGCAGGGGGCGGAGCCGGCACAGGAGTAGGCCCGAATGAAGCCGGGACCTAAATTTGAGCCTGCGGCCGTTGGACGCCGATGTTAAAGAAAAAGGCCCCGAAATGAATCGCCACAGGCAGAAAAGGGTTAACAGGTGGCTCGCAATGAGGAACGAGCGCCGTGTGTGATAAAAAAAAGGGGGCTTCAGATCGAGAAAAGACGGGGGGAGGGGACACTCCCCCGGGAGAGCCACGGCGCAGCGAGGTGTCCGGAGCGGGCCGACATCTAAAGGCCTCAGGGGACTCAAAAAAGGGGTCTCGGAACCCCTGAGAATAAGGTACAAGGCTCTCTGTGACAAAAAAAAACAGGCCCTGTAACCTGCATTTTTTTTTTTTTTCCTGTTTTCTTTCTTTTTGTCTTCTTTCTTCTGTCCTGTGGGAAAGAGGGGCAATACCTCTTTAATTAGGGCGGGGGGGTCCTGCCAAGAGACAGACTTATGAGGATACGGGGTGGCAGTACACGCCGTACTCATAGTCTCTATGTGGGATTACAGTAGTGACTGTTCACACTGTATCCCTCCGGATGACGCACATTAGGTAGATATGGGTCTCCGGAGAGACCCGTGTCCACCTCCTACTGACACTAAGCTAAAACTGATTTGCTTCTTGCAGTCGGTGGGGTGTACACTGCAGAGGAGCCAACCTTTATTTTTGCATATGCATAGTGTCAGCGCCTTCTAGTGGCAGCAGCATACACCCATGGTTATCTGTGTCCCCCAATGAAGCGATAGAGAAAAACAGGTTTGGCTGTGGTTTTCTTGTGCATGCTGATTTTAAAGTTTAGTACTTTGTGATTCTACGTTATCAGGTTTTGGCACCAAAAACGCAAAAAAACCTGATCTCTGCATTTTTCCATTACCCATTGCTTTCAATGGGTGAAAAATGTTAAGTGATATGCTGCATTTTGCAAAAAAAAAGGTCTTTAGTTTTTTTTTTCCTGATTTGTTAACCCCTCTTTGACATTAGACGTACTATCCTGTCCATGAAACCCGTGCCAATCTGACCATGGACTGGATAGTACGTCATAGGCGATTAGCTGCGCTCCCCGAGGGAGCGCAGCTAATCGCCGCCGAGTGTCAGCTGATTATCACAGCTGACACCCGTGACTGTGTGTCAGGAGCGGTCACGGACTGCTCCCGGCACATTAACCCCTAGCACACCCGCGATCAAACATGATCGCGGTGTACTGGGGGCACAGGGAAGCATCGCGCAGGGAGGGGCTCCCTGCGCGCCCCCCTCAGACCAGCGCGATGTGATCGCGCTGTTCTGAGGGCTTCCTCCCTCCCAGGACCCGGATCCAAGATGGCCGCCGGGTCCTGCAGGGAGGCGGCTTCCTCAGTGCCTGCTGAGAGCAGGCACTGAGAAGCCTGCAGCTATGCCTGTGCGATCGCTAGTGTGACAGAGTGCTGTGCACACTGTCACACCAGCGATCTGATAAAATACTGTGATGTCCCACCCTGGGACAAAGTAAAAAAAATAAAAATAAACATGTTTTTAAAAAAAAAAAATCCAAAATAAATAAATAAAAAATATTCCCCAATAAATTAATTTCTTCCTGTAAATAAAAAAAACAAAACAATAAAAGTACACATTTGGTATCGCCGCATCCGTAACGATCCCCCCTATAAAACTGTCCCACTAGTTAACCCCTTTAGTGAACCCCTTAAAAAAAAAAAAAAAAAAACCAAAGCAAAAAAATCAATGCTTTATCATCATACCGCCGAACAAAAGTGGAATAACACGCGATCAAAAAGACGGATATAAATAAACATGGTACCGCTGAAAACGTCATCTTGTCCGCAAAAAACGAGCCGCCATACAGCATCATCAGCGAAAAAATAAAAAAGTTATAGTTCGCAGAATAAAGCGATGCAAAAATAATTATTTTTCATATAAAATTGTTTTTATTCTATAAAAGCGCCAAAACAAGAAAAAATGATATAAATGAGGTATCGCCATAATCGTACTGACCCGAAGAATAAAACTGCTTTATCAATTTTACCACATGCGGAACGATAAAAACGAAAAGAAATTCATGAATTGCTGATTTTTGTTCATTCTAACCTCCCAAAAATCGAAATAAAAAGCGATCAAAAAATGTCACGTGCTCAAAAATGGTACCAATAAAAACGTCAACTCGTACCGCAAAAAATAAGACCTCACATGACTCTGTGGGCCAAAATATGCAAAAATTATAGCTCTCAAAATGCGGCGATGCAAAAAACTATTTTTTGCAATAAAAAGCGTCTTTTAGCGTGACAGCTGCCAATCACAAAAACCCGCTATAAATAGTAAATCAAACCCCCCTTTATCACCCCCTTAGTTAGGGAAAAATAATAAAATTAAAAAAATGCATTTATTTCCATTTTCCCATTAGGGTTAGGGTTGCGTCTAAAGTTAGGGTTGGCGCTAAAGTTAGGATTAGGGTTGGGATTAGGGGTGTGTTAGGGTTAGGTTTGTGGTTAGGGTTGGGACTAGGGTTAGGGGTGTGTTGGGGTTAGGGTTGGAGTTAGAATTGGGGGGTTTCCGCTGTTTAGGCACATTAGGGGCTCTCCAAATGTGACATGGCGTCTGATCTCAATTCCAGCCAATTCTGCGTTGAAAAAGTCAAACGGTGCTCCTTCACTTCTGAGCTCTGCCATGCGTCCAAACAGTAGTTTATTCCCACATATGGGGTATCAGCGTACTCTGGACCCCAAGCGTTATTGTGCAATTTGTCCTATTTCTTCTGTTACCCTTGGGAAAATAAAAAACTGGGGGCGAAAATATCATTTTTGTAAAAAAAAAAAAAGGATTTTTTTGTTTTTACGGCTGTACATTATAAACTTCTGTGAAGCACTTGGGGCTTCATAGCGCTCACCACACATCTAGATAAGTTCCTTTTGGGGTCTATTTGCCAAAATGGGGTCACTTGTGGGGGTTTCCACTGTTTAGGTGCATCAGAGGCTCTCCAAATGCGACATGACGCCCCCAGACCATTCCATCAAAGTCTGCAATCCAAAACGTCACTACTTCCCTTCCGAGCCCCGACGTGTGCCCATACAGTAGTTTTCGCCCACATATTGGGTATCAGCGTACTCAGCACAAATTGGACAACAACTTTTGGGTTACAATTTCTTCTGTTACCCTTGTGAAAATAAAAGACGGATTTTGGTAAGAACTTACCTGTAAAATCCTTTTCAGCGAAGGAAGGAAGAGAGACACACTAGTCATTACTAGTGGGTAGGCGGAGCCCAGATGGGATAGACACCTCAGATTAAAAAGTGTTGACCGGCCCCTCCAGCTCGGGCTCCTCCTACTCCAGCTCTCCAGTCGTACACAAGCTAAGGAAGAGCAAATATCACCAGCGGAGCAACATAACCCCTTCTGAAGGACTTCAGAGAAAAGACAAGAATACAGGTTATGCATGTAACAGGAAAAAAAACACAGTTCCAGGTACTACTCACTGAACCTGACTACTGCGATGAGCTGGCGATGCTGGAACAGAGCCTTAGCGCGCCGACCTCAGCCCAGATAATCGCTATCAGAGAAGGGTCACGCCGCATCTGAAAACACAACAACACACTTCTGCCATGGGAGGGAGCTGTGTCTCCCTCCCTTCCTTCCATGAAAAGGATTTTACAGGTAAGTTCTTACCAAAATCCGTCTTTCAGCAGCAGATGAGAAGGAAGGGAGACACACTAGTCATTACTAGTGGGACGTCCCAAAGCAGTCCAAAAATTAAGGGTGGGAAAAAAACAAAAAAAGGCAGATCCCAACAACCTAAGTAAATGCGCAACTAGCGCTAAACACAAGTTAACGGAAAAACTTTAAACTGCAGCCGCCTGTAGGACCCTTTGTCCTAAGGCCGCATCAGCGGAAGCACTGACGTCCACCTTATAAAATTTTGTAAACGTGTGGACGGAGCGCCAGGTCGCCGCCCGGCAGAGTTGAGCTGCCGAGGCCCCTTGATGAAAGGCCCACAATGAACCCACAGCTCTCGTTGAGTGAGCTCGAATCTTAACCGGGCAAGGTTCGCCCTTAAGTCGGTAAGCCTCTAAAATGGCCGACGGAATCCAACGAGCTATAGTGTCCTTGGAAGCTCGTTGACCACGCCGACGACCTGCTGGAATCACAAACAGAGAGTCCGACTTCCGAAAACTTCGAGTAATAGACAAATAGAACTTCAAAGCCCGCACCAGATCCAATGTGTGCAAGGCCCGTTCCTTTGCATTCCTCGGCACCGGACAGAGCGAGGGCAACACAATATCCTGGTTAACATGAAATTGCGACACAACCTTAGGTAGGAAGTCGCCCCGTGTGCGAAGCACTACACGATCCGGGTGAAACTCCAGGAAGGGAGGCGAACAAGAAAGAGCCCCCAACTCAGAAACCCTTCTCAAAGAGGTGACCGCCACTAGGAAGGCAACCTTCCAAGAAAGCAAAGAAAGGTTAACAGAGTCCATAGGCTCAAGAGGTCCATGTTGAAGAGCCTCCAAAACAAGATTGAGCCGCCAAGGAGTCACAGGCGCCTTCCGCGGTGGAAACTGACGGGTTACTCCGCGAAAAAAGGAACGTACGTCCCTACGCGAGGCGATAGCCTTCCGAAACAGCAAGGACAGAGCAGAAACCTGACCCTTCAGGGTGCTAACTGCCAAACCCTTGTCCAGCCCGAATTGCAGAAAAGCCAACAAATTGGGAATGGAAAAAATCCTCGGGTTCCTTGAAGAACCCGAACACCACGAAAAGAAGGCTTCCCAAGTCTTGTGGTAAATCCTAGTAGTAGCCGGACCTCTGGCAGCTCGCAAAGTGGCAATGACTTCGGCTGAAAAACCTCGACGGGTCAATTTCGGTCTCAAGAGCCACGCCGTCAAACGCAGAGACTTCAGGTCCGGATGACGAACGGGCCCTTGGGTTAACAGGTCCGGGCGAAGAGGAAGTGGAAATGGAGGCGCTGCCAGAAGCAACACCAGTGTCGAGAACCACGTCCTCCTTGGCCAATCTGGGGCTATCAACATAGCCGGGATTCTCTCCAGCCTGATCCGACGCAACACCAGAGGAAGTAAGGATATCGGCGGGAACACATAGATCAGCTCGAAATGGTCCAACGGAGCCACCAGAGCATCCACTGCCACAGCCTTCGGGTCCTTGTACCTGGACATGAAAGTCGGTAACTTGCATTGAACCTGGATGCCATCAAATCCACTTGGGGAGTTCCCCAACGGGAGCACAGCAGTGCAAAAATTTCCGGATGAAGACTCCATTCTCCGGGATCCATCTTCTCGCGACTGAGGAAGTCCGCCGTGATATTCTGAACTCCTGGAATGTGGATCGCAGAGATGGCTGGCACTCTGGTCTCTGCCCATACCAGGATCCGAGATACCTCCACCATGAGCCTGGAACTCCTTGTCCCGCCTTGGTGGTTGATATATGCGACCGCCGTCGCATTGTCTGTCTGCACTCGGACTGGCCGACCGCTTAAAGGGACCGTCCAGTGTTGGAGGCAAAGGAAAATCGCCCTCAATTCCAGGATGTTGATCGGCAAGAGACTCTTCCGACGACCATACTCCCTGAATCCAGAGATCGTTCCAGACACCCCCCCAGCCCGTCAGGCTGGCATCGGTGGTTATGACCGACCACTTCGGAGGGAGGAAAGACTTCCCCAGGGATAACGCTTCTGGACGTAACCACCATCCTAGCGACTCTCGTACCCTGTGGGAGATGATGACCCTGCAATCCAGCGAAGCCTGCGATCGATCCCAACGGCTCAGAATGAGCCTTTGGAGGGCCCTGGAATGAAACTGGGCGAACGGAAGTGCCTCCATGGACGCCACCATCAAACCCAGAAGGCGCATACAGTTTCGAAGGGACATTGCTGTCGAAGATTTCATAACCTGTGCATGTCGAAGGAGACATGCTTGCTTGTCTGGAGGCAGAGACACCACTGTTCGTACCGTGTCGAAATGCATCCCCAAAAACAGGATTGACTGCGACGGTTCCAGAGACGACTTCTCCCAATTGACCAGCCACCCGAAGTCCTCCAGGAGCTGAAGGGATAAAATTGCGAGCAGTCATCGCCTCCTCCTTTGAAGACGCCACAATCAGAAGGTCGTCCAGGTAGGGAAAAATCGTAACCCCCTGCCTTCGAAGAATCGCCATGAGGGGCGCCAGAATTTTTGTAAAAACTCTGGGCGCTGAGGCCAACCCGAATGGCAAAGCCACAAACTGGTAATGGTCCTGACCTATGGCAAAACGAAGGAAGCGTTGGTGGGCCCTTCCGATTGGAACGTGCAAATAAGCATCGCGAATGTCGATTGACACCAAAAAGTCGCTCTGCGACAAGGCTGCCACAACGGGAGCGAAGCGACTCCATGCGGAATTTCCGGGTGTGGACATGCCGATTCAATCTTTTGAGATCCAGGATGGGGCGAAATTTGTCCTTTTTGGGGACCACAAAGAGGTTGGAATAAAACCCTCTTCCCCGATCCTCCGGCAGAACCGGTACCACCACACCCTTCTGCAGAAGGGAATCGACCTCTCGTAGTAGAGCGGCAAATAGCTCGGGCTTTGACGGAATGCGAGATTGGCAAAAGCTGTCTGGGGGTCGAGAAGAAAACTCTATGAAGTAACCTGCCGACACAAGCCGCGTCACCTCAGGCGTCCGAAACGCGGGACACCCAAGTCGATTCGAATTGAATCAGGCGACCCCCCACTCGAGAGCCCTCGAGCGGGACCCTGGCGTCAGTCCGCCTTAGCGGGCTTTTTGTCCGCTTCCCGCTTGTCGTGACGGAAACTCTGTTTCCAGGGAGTGCGGGATTTCTGAGCGGTCTTTTTTCCTGAAAAAAGGACGACCGATCCCCAAGAGGGCTGACCGAACCGTCCCCTGGGCCGAAAGGACCGCCGACCACTACCAGCACTAGGCCTGCCAGACGCAGAAGCCACAGCTCTTCTCTGCGGTAAAGCCGTTTCTTTTGCCTTTGCCTTGGCAATCAGCTCCGTGAGGTCAGATCCAAACAGCTGACCACCCTTGTAAGCTAAAGAAAGCAAACCTTGCTTGGAAACCACGTCCCCGGTCCACTGTCTAAGCCACAGAGCTCTTCTGACTGTGACCGCCGAGGATTGTGTCCTGGACAGCAGTGACGCAGTGTCCAGACCTGCATCATAGCCATATCGGACTGCATTCTCCAAAAAATTGAGAAGCCCCTCTACCTCGGATAAAGGGGATCCATTTTGCCAGGCCGTCCGTAGACGGTCCAACCAGCTCAGGGAAGCTTTACAAGCACACATGGATCCTAGTACTGCTCTGAATCCATGACCTGCGGCCTCGTAGATGGCTTTTGCCGCCATCTCCGTTTTTCTGTCCAACGGGTCCTGCAGACTCGCCTTCCCTTTAACAGGAAGTAATGAAGATTTGCTAAGCTGAGATAAAGGGACATCCACTTCAGGAGAAGGAATCCAATTATCAATCAACCCCGAAGCACACGGATAGTGTCTCAAAAAGCCGTGTCCCCTGAAAACGTTTGTCTGGACACAGACGCTCCTTCTCCACTGCCTCATTAAGCTCATCCAGGGATGGTAAGGTCGAACGCGACCTATGCGACTCCTGAAACATCCGGGCCGACTTACCAGGACGTCTAGTTACTTCCTCCGGTAACTGTAACGCCTCCCTCATAGCTTCAATAAAAGCTTCTGCATGGCCCGAAAAAGAGGCA
This sequence comes from Oophaga sylvatica, assembly GCA_033576555.1. Lineage (NCBI taxonomy): Eukaryota > Metazoa > Chordata > Amphibia > Anura > Dendrobatidae > Oophaga > Oophaga sylvatica. Next base: position 515,743,012 of record JARQOD010000005.1, read on the forward strand.
GAGTGTCCCTGCCGATCCTCCTTATCCGAATCGGACATCTCTCCCTCCGAACTTGAAGGGGAACCCTCCATACCAGAGATCTCCGAGTCGCTACGCGGGAAGGAAGGCACCGGCCTGTGTCGCTTCCTGCCATGAGAGGATCTAGCTGACACCCAATAACCTATAAGGTCAGACAGGGCATCAATAGAACGAGTGAGGGCCTCCATTTTGACATCACTGAGACCTCCGACTGCTGCGCTTGACGCCGTCGAGGTCTGCGTGTCAGATACGCGAGACTGACCCTGTAGCGGATCTGGGAGACGGTCCGCACCTTCTGGACCCTGATCTGACATGTCCTCACACCGTATATGTCAGGTTAAACCTGTCAGTAACTAGAACAGTGTGGCTTCTTAAAGAAGAAAATGAACGCTGAAGGGTTAAAGCTCTTAAAGAGAGAGCTACCCCAGCTGTCCCCCAATTAAGAGTTAACCGCCTCAGAAGGGGTTAATGTCACAGACTCCCCACAACCTCTGTTTATAAAAGGTGTGTGAGCCCCAGGTGCCTCTTATGAGGTAGCAGGTGTAAAACAGTACAGTCCTCAAGGTATGCCACACTAAACAAAAAACGCTAATCGCTAAAATATTGCGCTGTTTTGCACACCGCAATGCGCCAAAGTCGCAAGGAGACTAACCGCTTATGCGACGTTAAAGAGATTACAACGATCACAAAAACGATCGCAGTAATTGCGTCGCTATCGTGATCTTTAGCAGGCGTCCGTGTGGCAGTACCCCAGGAAGGTGCCCTGCGCTGTGGGGGTGAGGGGGGTAAGCTTCTGCCCTGAGAGGCAGAAGCGACTCACTCAGCTGGTCGCGGTGCTGTTCTTCTTCGGTTAGTACGGGAGGAGCGGAGAGTGAGGAGCCCGAGGCTAGCAATGGCCGCCGCGCTGAAGGAGAGAGCCGGAAGAGAAGAGGCAGAGGAAATCTCGCGCCCAGAGCGCTTCCTGCCCGGGAAAGCGCGAATCCACGCCCCCCACCGGCTTAAAAAAAAGGCGCGGGACTCCTCCGTTCTCCGTTCCTGCCCCGTTCCCATGTCCTGCAGGCATCCACCTGCGGACAAAAAAAACACACAGTCACCAGTCATATACATGTAGCAGCGGCTGCCGCAGCAGTCGCTGAAGCACTCATACACATCAAAAATGCAGAGTACTCACCCAGCCGAGAGCCACAGGGACCTCCAGGGATTTGTGGCGCTATGCCCATCGCTTCCCCCCCAGGGCGGGGAACGCAGTGACCCAGAAGCGCGGTTTGCGTCCCCGCCAGGGAAGCCATCCTCATCCCCCAGGGCCGGCAGGGTTCTGCAGGGACCACCTTAAAGGGTAATACAGATCCGCCAAGGGAGAGGTGGGGGTCCGACCTCTAGACTCTGAGTCCAAGTCTCTGTCCGATAAAAATAAAAAAATCTTCTGAGGAGCTGCTTCAGCAGCGACTATCCTCTGAGACCTCAAATTTTAGACTGGAGAGCTGGAGTAGGAGGAGCCCGAGCTGGAGGGGCCGGTCAACACTCTTTTTAATCTGTGGTGTCTATCCCATCTGGGCTCCGCCTACCCACTAGTAATGACTAGTGTGTCTCCCTTCCTTCTCATCTGCTGCTGAAATATTGGGGGCAAAAAAAATCATTTTTGTAAAAAAAAAAAAAGATTTTTTATTTTACGGCTGTATGTTATAAACTTTAGTGAAACACCTGGGGGTTCAAAGTTCTCACCACACATCTAGATAAGTTCCTTGAGGGGTCTAGTTTCCAAAATGGTGTCATTTATGGTGGTTTCCACTGTTTAGGCAGATCAGGAGCTCTCCAAACACGACATGGCGTCCAGCCAACTCTGCGTTAAAAAAGTCAGACGGCGCTCCTTCCCTTCCAAACTCTGCCATGCACCCAAACAGTGGTTTACTCCCACATATGGGGTATCGGCGCACTCAGGACAAATTGCACAATAACTTTTGGAGTCTTGTTACCCTTGGAAAAATAAAAATTGGGGTGAAAAGATCATTTTTGTGGAAAAAATATGATTTTTAAATTTTACGGCTCTACGTTATAAACTTGTGTGAAGCACTTGGGGGTTCAAATTGCTCACCAAAGATCTAGATAAATTCCTTAGGGGGTCTAGTTTCCCAAATGGGGTCATTTGTGGGGGGTTTCCACTGTTTAGGCACATCAGGGGCTCTCCAAATGCAACATGGCATCCAATCTCAATTCCAGCCAATTTTGGTTGGAAAAAGTCAAATGGTGCTCCTTCCCTTCCGAGCTCTGCCGTGCGCCCAAACAGTGGTTCCCCCCCACATATGGGGTATCAGCGTACTCAGGACAAATTGGACAACAACTTATGTGGTCCAATTTCTCCTGTTACCTATGGGAAAATAAAAAATTAGTGACTAAAAGATAATTTTTGTGGGAAAAAAAATAGGATTTTTTATTTTACGGCTGTACGTTATAAACTTTAGTGAAACACCTGGGGTTCAAAGTTCTCACCACACATCTAGATAAGTTCCTTGAGGGGTCTAGTTTCCAAAATGGTGTCATTTATGGTGGTTTCCACTGTTTAGGCAGATCAGGAGCTCTCCAAACACGACATGGCGTCCAGCCAACTCTGCGTTAAAAAAGTCAGACGGCGCTCCTTCCCTTCCAAACTCTGCCATGCACCCAAACAGTGGTTTACTCCCACATATGGGGTATCGGCGCACTCAGGACAAATTGCACAAAAACTTTTGGAGTCTTGTTACCCTTGGAAAAATAAAAATTGGGGTGAAAAGATCATTTTTGTGGAAAAAATATGATTTTTAAATTTTACGGCTCTACGTTATAAACTTGTGTGAAGCACTTGGGGGTTCAAATTGCTCACCAAAGATCTAGATAAGTTCCTTAGGGGTCTAGTTTCCCAAATGGGGTCATTTGTGGGGGGTTTCCACTGTTTAGGCACATCAGGGGCTCTCCAAATGCAACATGGCATCCAATCTCAATTCCAGCCAATTTTGGTTGGAAAAAGTCAAATGGTGCTCCTTCCCTTCCGAGCTCTGCCGTGCGCCCAAACAGTGGTTCCCCCCCACATATGGGGTATCAGCGTACTCAGGACAAATTGGACAACAACTTATGTGGTCCAATTTCTCCTGTTACCTATGGGAAAATAAAAAATTAGTGACTAAAAGATAATTTTTGTGGGAAAAAAATAGGATTTTTTATTTTCATGCCCGGGCATTATAAACTTGTGTGAAGCACTTGGGGGTTCAAAGTGCTCACCAAAGATCTAGATAAGTTCCTTAGGGGGTCTAGCTTCCAAAATGGGGTCACTTGTGGGGGTTTCCACTGTTTAGGCTCATCTGGGGCACTGCAAACGGAACATGACCCCCATCAACGTCTGCATTCCAAAACGTTACTGCTTCCTTTCCAAGCTCAGCCGTGCGCCCAAACAGTTCCCCCCCCCCCCACATATGGGGTATCAGCGTACTCAGGACAAATTGGACAACAACTTTTGGGTCCAATTTCCTTGGGAAAATTCAATAATTTGGGACTAAAAAATCATTTTTGTGGAAAATTTTTTTTTTTTTTTTTTTCACACCCAGGCACTATAAACTTTTGTGAAACACTTGGGGGTTCAAAGTGCTCACAACAGATCTAGATAAGTTCCTTAGGGGGTCTAGCTTCCAAAATGGTGTCACTTGTGGGGGTTTCCACTGTTTAGGCGCATCAGAGTTTCTCCAAACGCGACATGGCGTCCAATCTCAATTCCAGCCAATTTTAGTTTGAAAAAGTCAACGGCGCTCCTTCCCTTACGAGCTCTGCCGTGTGTCCTAACAGTGGTTTTCCCCCACATATGGGGTATTGGCGTACTCAGGAAAAATTGCATAACAACCTTATCTGTCCATTTTCTCCTTTTACCCTTGTGAAAATAAAAAAAAAGTTTGTAAAAGATCATTTTTGTGGCTAAAAAGTTAAATATTCATTTTTTCCTTCCACGTTGCTTTAGTTCCTGTGAAGCACCTGAAGGGTTAATAAACTTCTTGAATGTGGTTTTGAGTACCTTGAGGGGTGCAGTTTTTAGAATGGTGTCACTTTTGGGTATTTTCTGCCATATAGACTCCTCAAAGTGACTTCAAATGTGAGGTGGTCCCTAAAAAAAAAAATGGCTTTGTAAATTTTGTTGTAAAAATGAGAAATCGCTGGTCAACTTTTAACCCTTATAACTTCCTAACAAAAAAAAATTTTGGTTCCAAAATTGTGCTGATGTAAAGTAGACATGTGGGAAATGTTATTTCTTAACTATTGTGTGTGATATATTTCTCTGTTTTAAGGGAATAAAAATTCAAAGTTTGAAAATTGCAAAATTTTAAAAATTTTCGCCATATTTGCGTTTTTTTTAAAAAATAAACGCAAGTTATATTGAAGAAATTTTACTTCTAACGTGAAGTACAATATGTCACGAGAAAACAATCTCAGAATTGCGAATATCCGTTGAAGCGTTCCAGAGTTATAACCTCATAAAGAGACAGTGGTCAGAATTGTAAAAATTGGCCCGGTCATTAATGTGCAAACCACCCTTGGGGGTGAAGGGGTTAAAGCTTGGTTTTTGCAATATGCAGCCTTTTTCACCCATTGAAAACCATGGAGTACTGCAAAAAACACCGGTATCGCTATGTTTTTGGTGCCAATAACCTAATGAAGTTGAATGTGTTTATTTAAAGCATTAAACTTTAGCAGCATGCATCAGAGCCCGATGTACCCTGACAAATGCACCAAAACCTGCTTTTTATAAGCAGCTTAAACTAGGCTATGGTCACACATTGGCATAAATACAGTACAAGTTGGCTAGAGGAAAGATAATCATTCCTTAAAGTTGTCCAGACACTCATTGCTTAAGCGGTTATCTCCACCAGCCATCTATAAAATATGTAGTTTCATGTTGAGTGGCCATGCTGGCGTACTGAACCTTGTAAACATAGCAGACCTTAAGGTGAAGCTGACATTTTCCACTAGCAGTATTAAAAGGAACCAGGCACCAGATTTTCCCCATATAATGTACAGCCACCACCCTTTAGCCCTCTGTTACAGCATTCTAGTACGCCATGTGTCCATAGTCACCTATACAAGGCACGAAACAGCTTTTATTATGCCCGCAGCTTGGGCCGATGCGAGGCTTTAGTCATGAATCTGGAAGCCTTTTCTTATGACCACCATCCTTCCATGTGGATGACACGTCCCCAGTGTCCTCCTGCACCGGAGCGCATCTGTTCGGCCCGCTGAGGGCAGAGCACCAATGACTGTAGGTAAAGCCGGTACACACACACACACTACAATACTTTGCCCGGCCCTAGACTGGGCAGCGATAAACGAGAAACGAGTCTGAGCAGGAGCGTGATGGGGACACATCATCCACTTAAAGCAGAATAGCGATTGCAAGAAAAGGAGGCGCCCACCTACATATCATAAAAGGTCTTTTTTCAGCAGCAGATGGAAGGAAGGGAGACAGTTATTACTAGTGGGTAGGCGGAGCCCACACAGGATAGAACACCTCAGTTAAAAAAGTGTTGACCGGCCCCTGCAGCTTGGGCTCCTCCTACTCCAGTTCTCCAGTCTAAAATTTGAGGTCACAGAGGATAGTCGCTGCAGGAACAGCTCCTCAGAAAATTTTTTATTTTTATCGGACAGAGACTTGAATTTGAGGTCTCAGCGCTGCTGGACCCCCACCTCTCCCTTGGCGGATCTGTATTACCCTTTAAGGTGGTCCCTGCAGAACCCTGCCGGCCCTGGGGGATGAGGGTTGCTTCCCTGGCGGGGACGCAAACCGCGCTTCTGGGGTCACTGCGTTCCCCGCCCTGGGGGGAAGCTATGGGCATAGCGCCACAAATCCCTGGGGGTCCCTGTGGCGCTCAGCTGGGTGAGTACTCTGCATTTTTTAATGTGTGTGAGTGCTTCAGCGGCTGCTGCGGCAGCCGCTGCTACATGTATTATGTTGGTGACGGGTGTTTTTTTGTCCGCAGGTGGATGCCTGCAGGACATGGGAGCGGGGCAGGAGAGGAGAGCGGAGGAGTTTGCGCGCATTTTTTTGAAGCCGGCGGGGGGCGTGGCTTAGCGCTTTCCCGGTCTTCTCTGGCAGGAAGCGCTCTGAGCGCGCGATTTCTCCTGCACTCTTCTTTTCCGGTTTCTCTCTTACAGCGCGGCGGCCATTACTGAGGCTTCCTCGGGCTCCTCACTCTCCTCTCCTCCCGACAGAACCGAAGGAACACAGCACCGCGGCCAGCTGGGTGAGTCGCTTCTGCCTGTCAGGGCAGAAGCTTAACTCCCTCACCCCACAGCGCAGGGCACCTTTCTGAGTAATAATTAGGTGGCAGATTGCGCTGTCCTGCAGCTGTGGCCTCATATAGAGGCCCTTTTTTTGTCTGGGGCTCGCACACCCTTTTCATTTAAAAGAGGTTGTGGGGAGTCTGCGACATTAACCCCTAATAGGAGGTTAACCCTTAAGTGTGGGACAGCTGGGGTAGCTCTCCCTTTAAGAGCTTTAACCCTTCAGCGTTCTTTTTTCGTCCCATTAAGAAACCACACTGCTCTAGTTACTGACAGGTTTAACCTGCCATATACTGTGTGAGGGCATGTCAGATCAGGGTCCAGGAGGTGCGGACCGTCTCCCAGATCCGCTACAGGATCAGTCTCGCGTATCTGACATGCAGACCTCGACGGCGTCAAGCGCAGCGGTCGGAGGCTTCAGTGATGTCAAAATGGAGGCCCTCACTCGTTCTATTGATGGCCTGTCTGACCTTCTAGGTTATTCGGTGTCAGCTAGATCCTCTCATGGCAGGAAGCGCCACAGGCCGGTGCCATCCTTCCCGCGTAGCGACTCGGAGATCTCTGGTATGGAGGGTTCCCCTTCAAGCTCGGATGGGGAGATGTCCGATTCGGATAGGGAGGATCGGCAGAGACACTCTGCCTCTCTTTTGGGCCGTACAGAGGCTTTTATTGGAGCCATGAGGGAGGCGTTACAGTTACCGGAGGAGGTAACTAGACGTCCTGGTAAGTCGGCCCGGATGTTTCAGGAGTCGCATAGGTCGCGATCAGCATTACCATCTCTGGATGAGCTTAATGGGGCAGTGGAAAAGGAACGCCTGTGTCCAGATAAACGTTTTCAGGGGACGCGGTTTTTTGAGACGCTGTATCCGTGTCCGACGGAGTTGATTGATAATTGGATTCCTTCTCCTGAAGTGGATGTCCCTTTATCCCAGCTTAGCAAATCCTCATTACTTCCTGTTAAAGGGAAGGCGAGTCTGCAGGATCCGCTGGACAGAAAAACGGAGATGGCGGCGAAATCCATCTACGAGGCCGCGGGTCATGGATTCAGAGCAGTACTAGAGTCCATGTGTGCTTGTAAAGCTTCCCTGAGCTGGTTAGACCGTCTACGGACGGCTTGGCAAGATGGATCCCCACTATCCGAGGTAGATGGGCTTTTCAAGTTGTTGGAGGACGCAGCCCGATATGGCAGTGATGCAGGTTTGGATACTGCGTCACTGCTGTCCAGGGCACAATCCTCGGCGGTCACAGTCAGGAGAGCAATGTGGCTTAGACAGTGGACCGGGGATGCGGTTTCCAAGCAAGGTTTGCTATCTTTAGCTTACAAGGGTGGTCAGCTATTTGGATCTGACCTCACGGAGCTGATTGTCAAGGCAAAGGCAAAAGAAACGGCTTTACCGCAGCGAAGAGCTGTGACTTCTACGTCCGGCAGGCCTAGTGCCGGTAGTAGTCGGCGGTCCTTTCGGTCCAGGGGACGGTTCGGTCAGCCCTCTTGGGGATCGGGTCGTCCATCTTTTTCGGAAAAAAGACCTCTCAGAAATCCCGCACTCCCTGGAAAACAGAGTTTCCGTCAAGACAAGCGGGAAGCTGACAAAAAGCCCGCTAAGGCGGACTGACGCCAGGGTCTCACTCGAGGGCTCTCGAGTGGGAGGTCGCCTGCTCCAATTCGAATCGACTTGGGCTTCCCGTGTTTCGGACGCCTGGGTGACGCGGGTTGTGTCGGCAGGCTACTTCATAGAGTTTCTTGCTCGACCCCCGGACAGTTTTTGTCAATCTCGCATTCCGTCAGAACCAGAGCTATTTGCCGCTCTACTGCGGGAGGTCGATTCCCTTCTGCAGAAGGGTGTGGTGGTACCGGTTCCGCCGGAGGACCGGGGTAGAGGGTTTTATTCCAACCTCTTTGTAGTCCCCAAAAAGGAGGACAAATTTCGCCCCATTCTGGATCTCAAAAGATTGAACCGACATGTCCGCACCCGGAAATTCCGCATGGAGTCGCTTCGCTCGGTGGTGGCGGCCCTGTCGCAGAACGACTTTTTGGTGTCAATCGACATTCGCGACGCTTATTTGCATGTTCCCGTCGGAAGGGCCCACCAACGTTTCCTTCGTTTTGCCATATGTCAGGACCATTACCAGTTTGTGGCCCTGCCATTCGGGTTGGCCTCAGCGCCCAGAGTTTTTACAAAAATTCTGGCACCTCATGGCGATCCTTCGGAGACAGGGGGTTACGATTCTTCCCTACCTGGACGACCTTTTGATTGTGGCGTCCTCAAAGGAGGAGGCGGTGACGGCTCGCAATCTATCCCTTCAGCTCCTGGAGGACTTCGGGTGGCTGGTCAATTGAGAAAAGTCGTCTCTGGAGCCGTCGCAGTCGATCCTGTTTTTGGGGATGCATTTCGACACGGTACGAGCAGTGGTGTCTCTGCCTCCAGACAAGCAAGCAGGTCTCCTTCGACATGTACAGGTTATGAAGTCTTCAACAGCAATGTCCCTGCGAAGGTGTAGCGCCTTCTGGGTTTGATGGTGGCGTCGATGGAGGCACTTCCGTTTGCCCAATTTCATTCCAGGGCTCTCCAAATGCTCATTTTGAACCGTTGGGATCGATCGCAGGCTTCGCTGGATTGCAGTGTCATCATCTCCCACAGGGTGCGAGAGTCTCTAGGATGGTGGTTACGTCCGGAAGCGTTATCCCTGGGGAAGTCTTTCTTCCCTCCGAGGTGGTCGGTCATAACCACCGATGCCAGCCTGACGGGCTGGGGGGTGTCTGGAACGATCTCTGGATTCAGGGAGAATGGTCGTCGGAAAAGTCTATCCTGCCGATCAACATCTTGGAATTGAGGGCAATTTTTCTTTGCCTCCAACACTGGACGGTCCCTTTAAGCGTCCGAGTGCAGACAGACAATGCGACGGCGGTCGCGTATATCAACCATCAAGGTGGGACGAGGAGCTTCAGGCTCATGATGGAGGTGTCTCGGATCCTGGTATGGGCCGAGGCCAGGGTGCCAGCCATCTCTGCGATTCACATTCCGGGAGTTCAGAATATCACGGCGGACTTCCTCAGTCGCGAAAAGATGGATCCCGGGGAATGGAGTCTTCATCCGGAAATTTTTGCACTGCTGTGCTCCCGTTGGGGAACTCCCAAGTGGATTTGATGGCATCCAGGTTCAATGCCAAGTTACCGACCTTCATGTCCAGGTACAAGGACCCGAAGGCTGTGGCGGTGGATGTTCTGGTGGCTCCGTGGGACCAATTCGAGCTAATCTATGTGTTCCCGCCGATATCCTTACTTCCTCTGGTGTTGCGTCGGATCAGACTGGAGAGAGTCTCGGCTATGTTGATAGCCCCGGATTGGCCAAGGAGGACGTGGTTCTCGGCGCTGGTGTCGCTTCTGGCAGCGCCTCCACTTCCACTCCCTCTTCGCCCGGACCTGTTAACTCAAGGGCCCGTTCGCCATCCGGACCTGAAGTCTCTGCGTTTGACGGCGTGGCTCTTGAGACCGAAATCTTGACCCGTCAAGGTTTTTCAGCCGAAGTTATTGCCACTCTGCGAGCTGCCAGAGGTCCGGCTACTACTAGGATTTATCACAAGACTTGGGAAGCCTTCTTTTCGTGGTGTTCGGGTTCTTCAAGGAACCCGAGGATTTTTTCCATTCCCAATTTGTTGGCCTTTTTGCAGTACGGGCTCGACAAGGGTTTGGCAGTTAGCACTTTGAAGGGGCAGGTTTCTGCTCTGTCCTTGCTGTTTCGGAAGGCTATCGCTTCGCGTAGGGACGTACGTTCCTTTTTTCGCGGAGTGACCCGTCAGTTTCCGCCGCGGAAGGCGTTTGTGTCTCCTTGGCGACTCAATCTTGTCTTGGAGGCTCTTCAACATGGGCCTTTTGAGCCTATGGACTCTGTTAGCCTTTCTTTGCTCTCTTGGAAGGTTGCCTTCCTAGTGGCGGTCATTTCTTTGCGAAGGGTTTCTGAGTTGGCGGCTTTCTTGTTCGCCCCTTTTTTGGAGTTTCATCCGGATCG
>JARQOD010000005.1:515753430-515778693 GCA_033576555.1 Oophaga sylvatica
CGTAGTGCTTCGCACTCGGGATGACTTTCTACCTAAGGTGGTGTCACAATTTCATGTTAACCAGGATATTGTGTTGCCCTCGCTCTGTCCGGAACCGAGGAATGCGAAGGAACGGGCTTTGCACACTTTGGATTTAGTGCGGGCTTTGAAGTTCTATTTGTCTATTACTCAAAGTTTTCGGAAGTCGGATTCTCTGTTTGTGATTCCAGCAGGTCGTCGACGTGGTCAACGAGCTTCCAAGGACTCTATAGGTCGTTGGATTCGGTCGGCCATTTTAGAGGCTTACCGACTTAAGGGCGAACCTTGCCCGATTAAGATTCAAGCTCACTCCACGAGGGCTGTGGGTTCATCGTGGGCTTTTCATCAAGGGGCCTCGGCAGCTCAGCTCTGCCGGGCGGCGACCTGGCGCTCCGTCCACACGTTTACGAAATTTTATAAGGTGGACGTCAGTGCTTCCGCTGATGCGGCCTTAGGACGTAGGGTCCTGCAGGCGGCGGTAGTTTAAAGTTAACTTGTATTTAGCGCTGGTTGCGCATTTATCTAAGTTGTTGGGAATCTGCCTCTGTTGGTTTTTTGCCCACCCTTAATTTCTGGACTGCTTTGGGACGTCCCACTAGTAATGACTGTGTCTCCCTTCCTTCCATCTGCTGCTGAAAGATGGATTTTGGTAAGACCTTACCTGTAAAATCCTTTTCAGCGAAGGAAGGAAGGGAGACACAGATCCCTCCCATGGCAGAAGTGTGTTGTTGTGTTTTAAGATACGGCGTGACCCTTCTCTGATAGCGAGTATCTGGGCTGAGGTCGGCGCGTTAAGGCTCTGTTCCAGCATTGCCAGCTCATCGCAGTGGTCAGGTTCAGTGAGTAGTACCTGGGACTGTGTGGTTTTCTCTATTATATGCATAACCTGTCTTCTTGTTTTTTTCTCTGAAGTTCCTCAGAAGGGGTTATGTTGCTCCGCTGGTGATATTTGCTCTTCCTTAGCTTGTGTACGGACTGGAGAACTGGAGTAGGAGGAGCCCAAGCTGGAGGGGCCGGTCAACACTCTTTTTAATCTGAAGTGTTCTATCCTGTGTGGGCTCCGCCTACCCACTAGTAATGACTGTGTCTCCCTTCCTTCCTTCGCTGAAAAGGATTTTACAGGTAAGGTCTTACCAAAGACGGATTTTGGTAAGAACTTACCTGTAAAATCCTTTTCAGCGAAGGAAGGAAGAGAGACACACTAGTCATTACTAGTGGGTAGGCGGAGCCCAGATAGGATTGACACCTCAGATTAAAAAGAGTGTTGACCGGCCCCTCCAGCTCGTGCTCCTCCTACTCCAGCTTCTCCAGTCGTACACAAGCTAAGGAAGAGCAAATATCACCAGCGGAGCAACATAACCCTTTCTGAAGGACTTCAGAGAAAAGACAAGAATACAGGTTATGCATGCCACAGAAAGAACCACACAGTTCCAGGTACTACTCACTGGACCTGACCACTGCGATGAGCTGGCGATGCTGGAACAGAGCCTTAGCGCGCCGACCTCAGTCCAGATAATCGCTATCAGAGAAGGGTCACGCCGCATCTGAAAACACAACAACACACTTCTGCCATGGGAGGGAGCTGTGTCTCCCTTCCTTCACTGAAAAGGATTTTACAGGTAAGTTCTTACCAAAATCCGTCTTTCAGCAGCAGATTGGAAGGAAGAGAGACACACTAGTCATTACTAGTGGGACGTCCCAAAGCAGTCCAAAAACTAAGGGTGGGAAAAAAACAAAAGAGGCAGAATCCCAACAACCTTGATAAATGCGCAACAGGCGCCAAATACAAGTTAACTAGAACTTTAAACTACAGCCGCCTGCAGGACCCTACGTCCTAAGGCCGCATCAGCGGAAGCACTGACGTCCACCTTATAAAACTTTGTAAACGTGTGGACGGAGCGCCAGGTCGCCGCTCGGCAGAGCTGAGCTGCCGAGGCCCCTTGATGAAAAGCCCACGACGAAGCCACAGCCCTCGTGGAGTGAGCTTGAATCTTAATTGGGCAAGATTCGCCTTTAAGTCGGTAAGCCTCCAAAATGGCCGACCGAATCCAACGAGCTATAGAGTCCTTGGAAGCTCGTTGACCACGTCGACAACCTGCTGGAATCACAAACAGAGTCTGACTTCCGAAAACCTTGAGTAATCGACAAATAGAACTTCAAGGCCCGCACTAAATCCAATGTGTGCAAAGCCCGTTCCTTTGCATTCCTCGGGCCCGGGCAAAGCGAGGGCAACACAATATCCTGGTTAACATGAAATTGCGACACCACCTTAGGTAAAAAGTCGCCCCGTGTGCAAAGCACTACTCGATCCGGGTAAAACTCCAGGAAGGGAGGCGAGCAGGAAAGAGCCGCCAACTCAGAAACCCTTCTCAAAGAGGTGACCGCCACTAGGAAGGCAACCTTCCAAGAAAGTAAAGAAAGGCTAGCAGAGTCCATAGGCTCAAAAGGCTCATGTTGAAGAGCCTCCAAGACAAGATTGAGCCGCCAAGGAGATACAGGCGCCTTCCGCGGCGGAAACTGACGGGTTACTCCGCGAAAAAAGGCACGCACGTCCCTACGCGAGGCGATAGCCTTCCGAAACAGCAACGACAGAGCAGAAACCTGACCCTTCAGAGTGCTAACTGCCAAACCCTTGTCCAGCCCGTACTGCAGAAAGACCAACAAATTGGGAATGGAAAAAATCCTCTGGTTCCTTGAAGAACCCGAACACCACAAAAAGAAGGCTTCCCAAGTCTTGTGATAAATCTTAGTAGTAGCCGGACCTCTGGCAGCTCGCAGAGTGGCAATGACTTCGGCTGAAAAACCTCTGCGGGTCAATATTTCGGTCTCAAGAGCCGCGCCGTCAAACGCAGAGACTTCAAGTCCGGATGACGAACGGGCCCCTGGGTTAACAGGTCCGGGCGAAGGGGAAGTGGGAATGGAGGTGCCGCCAAAAGCGACACCAGTGTCGAGAACCACGTCCTCCTTGGCCAATCTGGGGCTATCAACATAGCCGGGATTCTCTTCAGTCTGATCCGACGCAGCACCAGAGGAAGTAAAGATATCGGCGGAAACACAGATTAGCTCGAATTGGTCCCACGGAGCCACCAGAGCATCCACCGCCACAGCCTTCGGGTCCTTGTACCTGGACATGAAGGTCGGTAACTTGGCATTGAACCTGGATGCCATCAAATCCACTTGGGGAGTTCCCCAACGGGAGCACAGCAGTGCAAAAATTTCCGGATGAAGACTCCATTCTCCGGGATCCATCTTCTCGCGACTGAGGAAGTCCGCCGTGATATTCTGAACCCCTGGAATATGGATCGCAGAGATGACTGGCACTCTGGTCTCGGCCCAAATCAGGATCAGAGACACCTCCACCATGAGCCTGGAACTCCTCGTCCCGCCTTGGTGGTTGATATACGCGACCGCCGTCGCGTTGTCTGTCTGCACTCGGACTGGCAGACCGCTCAAAGGGACCGTCCAGTGTTGGACGTAAAGGAAAATTGCCCTCAATTCCAGGATGTTGATCGGTAGAACAGACTCTTCCGATGACCATACTCCCTGAATCCAGAGATCGTTCCAGACACCCCCCCAGCCCATCAGGCTGGCATCGGTGGTTATGACCGACCACCTCGGAAGGAGGAAAGACTTCCCCAGGGATAACGCTCCTGGACGTAACCACCATCCTAGAGATTCTCGCACCCTGCGAGAGATGATGACACTGCAATCCAGCGAAGCCTGCGATCGATCCCAACGACTCAGAATGAGCCTTTGGAGGGCCCTGGAATGGAACTGGGCAAACGGAAGTGCCTCCATGGACGCCACCATCAAACCCAGAAGGCGCATACACTTCCGAAGGGACATTGCTGTCGAAGACTTCATCATCTGTACATGACGAAGGAGACATGCCCGCTTGTCTGGAGGTAGGGACACCACTGCCCGTACCGTGTCGAAATGCATCCCCAAAAAGAGGATTGACTGCGACGGTTCCAGAGACGACTTCTCCCAATTGACCAGCCACCCGAAGTCCTCCAGGAGCTGAAGGGATAGATTGCGAGCCGTCACCGCCTCCTCCTTTGAGGACGCCACAATCAAAAGGTCGTCCAGGTAGGGAAGAATGGTAACTCCCTGTCTTCGAAGAATCGCCATGAGAGGCGCCAGAATTTTTGTAAAAACTCTGGGCGCTGAGGCCAAGCCGAATGGCAGAGCCACAAACTGGTAATGTATCAAAAAACTGACCGGCACATCCAAACATAGATTCAGTGTGAACAGGTGCTAAACCTAGAGTCACCAACTCATATACATACAAGAAGAAAAGGTAGCACACTGTAGCGCCATAGCTTGCAAACACGAAACATGAAAAATATGAAAAATGAATTGCATCATTACCTTAGAAATATGAAAAATTGAGAAGTCTTAGCGCATAAGATGGCCAAATTATGTGAGCCTGATAGCCACGTCAAGGCTCTTCTCGTATATCAGGTCCTAACTAATGCCTATCCTCGCTTAGAAAAGTCTGTCTGCATGGGAACCTATGAATCCTCTCTTCAGACTAAAATCTACATCTCTGTGGAGGGGTGATGAACCTGTTGTAATTAAAAAGCCTGTGACCACCAGGTGGAGTGCTCAGGCAGAAGGTAAATGAATACATATCAAAAAACTGACCGGCACATCCAAACATAGATTCAGTGTGAACAGGTGCTAAACCTAGAGTCACCAACTCATATACATACAAGAAGAAAAGGTAGCACACTGTAGCGCCATAGCTTGCAAACACGAAACATGAAAAATATGAAAATAAATTGCATCATTACCTTAGAAATATGAAAAATTGAGAAGTCTTAGCGCATAAGATGGCCAAATTATGTGAGCCTGATAGCCACGTCAAGGCTCTTCTCGTATATCAGGTCCTAACTAATGCCTATCCTCGCTTAGAAAAGTCTGTCTGCATGGGAACCTATGAATCCTCTCTTCAGACTAAAATCTACATCTCTGTGGAGGGGTGATGAACCTGTTGTAATTAAAAAGCCTGTGACCACCAGGTGGAGTGCTCAGGCAGAAGGTAAATGAATATATATCAAAAAACTGACCGGCACATCCAAACATAGATTCAGTGTGAACAGGTGCTAAACCTAGAGTCACCAACTCATATACATACAAGAAGAAAAGGTAGCACACTGTAGCGCCATAGCTTGCAAACACGAAACATGAAAAATATGAAAAGTGAATTGCATCATTACCTTAGAAATATGAAAAATTGAGAAGTCTTAGCGCATAAGATGGCCATTAGTTAGGACCTGATATACGAGAAGAGCCTTGACGTGGCTATCAGGCTCACATAATTTGGCCATTCATTTTTCATATTTTTCATGTTTCGTGTTTGCAAGCTATGGCGCTACAGTGTGCTACCTTTTCTTCTTGTATGTATATGAGTTGGTGACTCTAGGTTTAGCACCTGTTCACACTGAATCTGTTTGGATGTGCCGGTCAGTTTTTTGATATGTATTCATTTACCTTCTGCCTGAGCACTCCACCTGGTGGTCACAGGCTTTTTAATTACAACAGGTTCATCACCCCTCCACAGAGATGTAGATTTTAGTCTGAAGAGAGGATTCATAGGTTCCCATGCAGACAAACTTTTCTAAGCGAGGATAGACATTAGTTAGGACCTGATATACGAGAAGAGCCTTGACGTGGCTATCAGGCTCACATAATTTGGCCATCTTATGCGCTAAGACTTCTCAATTTTTCATATTTCTAAGGTAATGATGCAATTCATTTTTCATATTTTTCATGTTTCGTGTTTGCAAGCTATGGCGCTACAGTGTGCTACCTTTTCTTCTTGTATGTATATGAGTTGGTGACTCTAGGTTTAGCACCTGTTCACACTGAATCTATGTTTGGATGTGCTGGTCAGTTTTTTGATATGTATTCATTTACCTTCTGCCTGAGCACTCCACCTGGTGGTCACAGGCTTTTTAATTACAACAGGTTCATCACCCCTCCACAGAGATGTAGATTTTAGTCTGAAGAGAGGATTCATAGGTTCCCATGCAGACAGACTTTTCTAAGCGAGGATAGGCATTAGTTAGGACCTGATATATGAGAAGAGCCTTGACGTGGCTATCAGGCTCACATAATTTGGCCATCTTATGCGCTAAGACTTCTCAATTTTTCATATTTCTAAGGTAATGATGCAATTCATTTTTCATGTTTCGTGTTTGCAAGCTATGGCGCTACAGTGTGCTACCTTTTCTTCTTGTATGTATATGAGTTGGTGACTCTAGGTTTAGCACCTGTTCACACTGAATCTATGTTTGGATGTGCCGGTCAGTTTTTTGATATGTATTCATTTACCTTCTGCCTGAGCACTCCACCTGGTGGTCACAGGCTTTTTAATTACAACAGGTTCATCACCCCTCCACAGAGATGTAGATTTTAGTCTGAAGAGAGGATTCATAGGTTCCCATGCAGACAGACTTTTCTAAGCGAGGATAGGCATTAGTTAGGACCTGATATACGAGAAGAGCCTTGACGTGGCTATCAGGCTCACATAATTTGGCCATCTTATGCGCTAAGACTTCTCAATTTTTCATATTTCTAAGGTAATGATGCAATTCATTTTTCATGTTTCGTGTTTGCAAGCTATGGCGCTACAGTGTGCTACCTTTTCTTCTTGTATGTATATGAGTTGGTGACTCTAGGTTTAGCACCTGTTCACACTGAATCTATGTTTGGATGTGCCGGTCAGTTTTTTGATATGTATTCATTTACCTTCTGCCTGAGCACTCCACCTGGTGGTCACAGGCTTTTTAATTACAACAGGTTCATCACCCCTCCACAGAGATGTAGATTTTAGTCTGAAGAGAGGATTCATAGGTTCCCATGCAGACAGACTTTTCTAAGCGAGGATAGGCATTAGTTAGGACCTGATATACGAGAAGAGCCTTGACGTGGCTATCAGGCTCACATAATTTGGCCATCTTATGCGCTAAGACTTCTCAATTTTTCATATTTCTAAGGTAATGATGCAATTCATTTTTCATATTTTTCATGTTTTGTGTTTGCAAGCTATGGCGCTACAGTGTGCTACCTTTTCTTCTTGTACAAACTGGTAATGGTCCTGACCTATGGCAAAACGAAGGAAGCGCTGGTGAGCCATTCCGACGGGAACATGCAAGTAAGCGTTGCAAATGTCGATTGACACCAAAAAGTCGTTCTGCGACAGGGCTGCCACAACGGAGCGAAGTGACTCCATGCGGAATTTTTGGGTGTGGACGTGCCGATTCAATCTTTTGAGATCCAGAATAGGGCGAAATTTGTCCTTTTTGGGGACCACAAAAAGATTGGAATAAAATCCTCTGCCCCGGTCCTCTGACGGAACCGGTATTACCACACCCTTCTGCAGAAGGAATTTGACCTCTCGCAGCAGAGCGGCAAATAGCTCGGGCTCTGACGGGATGCGAGACTGGCAAAAACTGTCCGGGGGTCGAGAAGAAAACTATGAAATAGCCTGCCGACACGACCCACGTTACCCAGGTGTCCGGAACGCGGGAAATCCAAGTCGCTTTGAATTGGAGCAGACGACCCCCCACTCGAGAGCCCTCGAGCGGAACCCTGGCGTCAGTCCGCCTTGGCGGGCTTCTTGTCAGCTTCTCGCTTATCTTGGCGGAAACTTTGTTTCCAGGGAGTGCGGGATTTCTGAGAGGACTTTTTTCCCGAAAAAGAGGGACGACCCGATCCCCAAGAGGACTGACCGAATCGTCCCCTGGACCGAAAGGACCGCCGACCACTACCGGCACTAGGCCTGCCAGACGCAGAAGCCATAGCCCTTCGCTGCGGTAAAGCCGCATCTTTTGCCTTTGCCTTGGCAATCAGCTCTGTGAGGTCAGAACCAAATAGCTGACCACCCTTGTATGCTAAAGACAGCAAACCTTGCTTGGAAACCGCGTCCCCGGTCCACTGTTTAAGCCACAGTGCTCTTCTGACTGTGACCGCCGAGGATTGCGCCCTGGACAACAGTGACGCAGTATCCAGACCTGCATCATAGCTATATCGGGCTGCAGTCTCCAACAAATCGAGAAGCCCATTTATCTCAGACAACGGAGATCTAGTTTGCAACGCCGTCCGTATACGGACCAACCAGCACAGGGAAGCCTTACAAGCACCCATGGATCCTAGCACCGCTCTGAATCCATGACCCGCGGCCTCGTAGGTGGATTTCGCCGCCATCTCCGTTTTTCTGTCCAGCGGTTCCTGCAGACTCGCCTTCCCTTTAACAGGAAGCAATGGGGATTTACTAAGCTGGGATAAAGGAACATTCACTTCAGGAGAAGGAATCTAATTATCCACCAACTCCGTAGAACACGGATATAGTGCCTCAAAGAACCGTGTCCCTTGAAAACGTTTATCTGTACACAGGCGCTCCTTCTCCACTGCTCCATTAAGCTCATCCAGAGCTGGCAATGTCGATCGCGACTTACGGTACTCCTGGTACATTCGAGCCGACTTACCAGGACGTCTAGTTACCTCCTCCGGTAACTGTAACGCCTCCCTCATGGCTTCAATAAAAGCCTCTGTTCGGGCCAAAAAAGAGGCCGAATGCCCCTGCCGATCCTCCTTATCCGAATCGGATAACTCCCCATCTGAGCCTGAAGGGGAACCCTCTCCGTAATCCATATCAGAAACCTCCGATTCGCTATGCGGGAAGGATGGTACCGGCCTTTGTCGCTTCCTGTCATGAGAGGATCTAGCTGACACCCAATGACCTAAAAGGTCAGACAGGCCATCGATAGAACGAGCAATGGCATCCAATTTGGCATCGCTGTAACCTCCGACCGCTGCGCTTGATGCCGTCGAGGTCTGCGTATCAGATACGCACGACTGATCCTGAAGCGGAACTGGAAAACGGTCCGCACCTTCTGGACCCTGATCCGACATGCCCTCACACAGTATATGGCAGGTCAAAACCTGTCAGTAACTAGAAAAAAGTGTGGTTTCTTAAGTGGACGAAACAAATACGCTGAAGGGTTAAAGCTCTTAAAGGAGAGAGCTACCCCAGCTGTATCAGCAGAATATGTCAGCGATATAATTAACCTTTATATGTTCTGATCCAAATTGGAATAGAACCTATGGCGGGTAGTTGCTGGATTCTTGCGCTGAAAGGGTTAACCCTCCATAGGGGTTAATGTCGCAGGCTCCCCACAACTCCCTTATTAAAATAAAAGGGGTGTGCGAGTCCCAGATAAAACAAGGTCTCTATATGAGACCGCAGCTGCAGGATAACGCTATCTGTCACTTGTCTCACAGAAAGGTCCTGCGCTGTGGGGTGAGGACGTTTCACTCACCCAGCTGGCCGCGGTGATGTATATGCTATGTCGGGAGGAGCGGAGCATGAGGAGCCCGGGAGCCTTGTAATGGCCGCCGCGCTGAGAGAAGCCGGAAGAGAAGCACATAAAAGTCGCGCGCTTCTGCACAAGAAGACCGGGAAGCGTGAAGCCACGCCCCCCGCCGGCTTCAAAAAAGAGCGCAAACTCCTTCGCTCTCTGCTCTCCCCTGTCCTGCAGGCATCTGCCTGCGGACAAAAAATACAGTCACCAAACATGTCACATTCACATGTAGGCGGCAGCCGCTGAAGCACTCACATACATTAAAAATGTGGAGTACTCACCAGCTAAGCGCCACAGGGACCCCCCTGGGATTTGTGGCGCTGTGCCCATCACTTCCCCCCAGGGCGGGAACGCAGTGACCTCAGATGCGCTGTTTGCGTCCCCGCCAGGGAAGCAATCCTCATCCCCCAGGGCCGGCAGGGTTCTGCAGGGACCACCATACAGGGTAATTACAGATCCGCCAAGGGAGAGGTGGGGGTCCAGCAGCGCTGAGACCCCTGAGACCTCAAGACCACTTCTGGTGATCCAAGTCTCTTGTCCGATGAAAATAACAAAATCTTCTGAGGAGCTGTTTCCAGCAGCGACTATCCTCTGAGACCTCAAATTTTAGACTGGAGAAGCTGGAGTAGGAGGAGCCCGAGCTGGAGGGGCCGGTCAACACTCTTTTTAATCTGAGGTGTCAATCCTATCTGGGCTCCGCCTACCCACTAGTAATGACTAGTGTGTCTCTCTTCCTTCCAATCTGCTGCTGAAAATCCATCTTTTGTGCCTTGCATAGGGGACATGCATACTAGAATGCTGGGCAAATGCTATGTGGGGAAAACCTCGTGACAGGTTCAAGTATGAAATAAAAAAAAACCACAAGTGCTCCAGAGAATATTCCCAGCCTGGATCCATGAATTTTCTTTTTCAGCTTGAAAAATATCCTGCAAACCAATGATGACCAGCTGCGTTTATCATCATTATCCCTTGTTCATATACCCTAAACATAACTGCTATTCCATTTAAGGGTATTGCCATCTCCAAGATCCTATCCTAATATGTAGTTAGTGCAGTAATAATATCTCTAATTAGAAATGTATAGCTTTTCTCATTCACTATGTATCTTTCCTCATGTGCAGACCCTGCAGGAACTTATATTAGTGGCCATAACTATGGCTACCCAAGGTCCTGCACATGAGGAAAGACCGTGAATCAGACAAACTACATTACATTACATTTCTAATTGGAGGTATTTGCTAATATTACACCTACTGCATATTGGGATAGGATCGTGGAGCTGGGAATACCCTTTCAAGTCATGTCCATAGCATGCCATTCAATTACCCTGTTGGGGACTGATTTCTTTCCATTGCTGATTTTCACTTGGTACAGAATATGGAACAGAAGTGATAAACATGTAATCAGACTTTTCCAAAGAAAGGTCTCGGCTCAGAAAGGGATTGTAGGAGATATATACCTGAAATGCAGCCTTTCTGCACTAAGTTGGTCAGATTTAGTGTGTTACATTTTGACATGCTTTGTATCTTAACTACAGAACAGACAAATGTGATGCTAATGGCAGCAGATAGACCCCATTCACTGTGTCATTGCGGTGACTCACCTGCGCAGAAGGATGAAGACACTGCCCATAGAAGGGCCGTAAGGTTATGGTAATAGCACGAGTGCAGGGCACAGGCGTGGGATTACGGTGCCATAACTGCACAGGGCAGTGTGACAATGAAAAGACGATCTTGTATCCTTTCATAAAAGGATTTGACAGCACATATATTGTGTGGTCTTATAATGACAAAAACATAGTAGATATGTGTACGTGCGACAGTATTGTGGAGGGGAGCAGTGCTGGGTAAATAAGTGCTAGGACTTGTTTCTACTGGACAAGTTGCACAAAAACCGCAGTACAGACAAGTAGGGATGAGCGAATAGCTTCAGATAAGTCCTTATCCGAATAGCTACATCGGGAACCTGGAGCGCTTCCGATGCTCTCCACGCATGTGTTGTGACTGTCACACAGCCGCGACACATGCAGCTGCGGCGCCAAACAGCTGACCATCGGAGCGCTCCAGGTATCCGGGTTCCCGATGCAGCTATTCAGTAAGCACTATAGCTATTCGGATAAGGACTATTCGCTCATCCCTAGAAACAAGTTATCACCTTTTCGCTGGATAAGAAACTTACTGAGTGACAAGTGTCACAGCGCTGGTACACACCGATCAGAAAATAGAGGAACTTGGAGCCCATGTACAGAATGGCCCAGCCACTCAGAAGCCCATAATGAAGGAATGGAACAGCAAATCTAGTCTAAAAGATTCCCCATTCTGACCACCGGTGTGTGTCCCATTAGACAGATCCCCACTCATTAGCTTCTCTATCCTGGGGCCAGTCAACCCCCTTTAAATATATAGAAAACATTTTTTTCTTAAAGAACAAGTATAAAGTCTGAAAATTAGGGTAGTCCCACCTGAATATCTTCACGGACAGTATTATACTTTCAAACTCTCGCGCCTTCTTGTGACCAGTCTGAATAATCTCGTCAGGGATGTTGGCGAGTCTTGCTGCATTGAATCCATAGCTTTTAGGGCATGCTCCCTTGATAAATTTATAAAGAAAAGTGATCGTTTCCTGGCTGGGATCCTCACATTCATTTTCAACCATGCAAGCCTATTAAAGAAGATAAATATATACCATTAGTACAAAAATTGTGATATTATACACCCCCCTCCCTCAATAAAAGTGGTAACTTACCATATGCCCCAGGCGTACGGCTGCAGTATGCGAGTAATCCTCCACTAACGAATGATAGTGTGTAGAAAACAAAGTGCGGCACTTAATCCTTTCAGAGAGCTCCTTAACAACTGCACTGGCTATAGCAGTCCCATCAAATGTAGCTGTGCCCCTGCCTGTGAAATACAGTGATACCATCAGCATGGAAACGGCCATCCATAGTTAACTCTTACACAAGTGAAAAAACTTTAGTAGTTAAAGTGATCTTCACAAGTTCTTAAAATCGTTTAACTATTAAGATAGGAAAAGCAAGTCAATTGCAAACTTGCTTATTTTCATGTTATCTGCCGTCTCCAGTAATGACAAATTTTACCTTTAATAGTGTACAGCTGCTGGTATCCATGTAGATTGCACAGCGCCGAGCTGCTCAAGAGACAACTTGAGAAATACCCCTTTAAAGAGCGCTCAGATTTGCTTTGTGGGTACAGCCTTCTAGTGTATAAATACTGACAAAATACATAAAATGTGCAGTCATGAGCGTTCAAAGGTAGCTAGGGGTCACTCCATAAGGCCAGTGACCGGAACGAAAACAGGCCCCTGCAAAATGAACTACACTGAAGCGTACAATGGGGAGAAGTTTTTGTTCACTTCCACCTTTCATCCACAGGCACGGATAACTAAGGCTACTTTCACACATCAGGTTTTTTGTGTCAGGCATAATCCGTCGAATACCTGAAAGGACAGATCCGGCGCTGATGGGAAGAGAGGGAGAGAGCGAGAGAGAGGATCAGTCTTTTGACGGATTGGACAAATGACTGGTCCGGTACCATAGACGTCTATTGTTTCCGGCCGCCTGATGCGCCGCTTTAGGCACTATCAGGCGGGTCCACTAAAAAAACCAAAACGTTGCAGTGACCGTTTTGTCCGGCCGCCAGAATGTACATTTCCGCCGGATCCGGACAAAAACGGATGCAACGCAACGACATCAGGCGCGATCCGGCGCTAATGAAAGTCTATGACAAAAAAAACGCATCCAGTACCGGATCCGTTTTTTAACAACATGCCGGATCGCGCCTGACGTCAAAAAACTGATGTGTGAACGAGGCCTAAGAAACATTGGAAGTTGCTACAAGTTGACAAATACAGACCGAGATACTCCTCGCTTCTTACATAGTGCATTGAAAAAAAAAAAAGTGCAGTTTCACCATTTTTGGGTGTTTTATTTACCATGTGCACTATATCATGAAACTGACCTGGTAATATGATACAGCAGGTTAGTCTGATTACGCAGATACCAAAGGCGTATTTTTTCTTTTAAATTTTTTAAGTGGTAAAAAAAAAAATTGGAAACTTGTAAAAAAATAAAAAAAACTTTAAACTTGTGTCCCCATTTTCCAAGACCCATAACACTTTCAAATGTCGGGATCTGGGCTGTGTGAGGGCTTATATTTTGCACCCTGAGCGGATTTTTTTTTAATTGATACCATTTTGGGGAAGATACAATGTTTTCATCGCCTCTTTTTGAAACGTTGTAGCAGCCAAAAATCTAATTCTTCTGACATTATTTTCTTCCCCTCATTACGCCGTTTACCAATCGGATTCATTTACATTATATTTTGATAGATCGGAATTTCATGAAGGCAGAGATACCAAACGTGTATTTTTTGCTTTATTTTTAATGGGCAGGAATGTTATGCAGGAATATCAACAGTTTATATGTTGATAAAGCCGAATCTCAATCTGCTCTACATCCTTAATTTTTAAACGTTGGTACACTGAATCCATAAGGGAATGACCAAAAAATGTAGTGTTAAGCTTTTATAAGCTTTTTATTCTTTTTAAGTGATTACATTTTAAAAGATAGAGCTTGTGGAAGCAAAAGTCTTAGTTACTTACCGGTAACGGTATTTCATGGAGCCAATGACAGAACCACGAGAGAGGGGATCCACCCTTCAGGGACAGGAAACCAACAGATACAAAAGGGCGGCACCTCTCCCACGCGTCAACTGGATTACAGAGCCCAAGAGGACCTCCATGGTTAATGGCAAAAATATCTGCAATACTGAAATACTCTAACCCCAAACAATTTCACACACGTGAAAAAAAAAAAAAAAAAAGAATTTATAAGAGGAAGAAGTGCACACCTACACGTGAAAGGAGGGAATCTAAGGGTGCTGTCATGGGCTCTGAAAAATACTGTTACCTGTAAGTAACTAAGACTTTATTCTATCTCCCATGACAGCACAAGAGAATTACAGAGAGGTAATAATTGCCTTAGGGAGGGACTACAGCCTGCAGTACCCTTATACCGAAGGTGAGATCTGAGGAGGCACCAATATCCAACCTATAATGATTATAAAAGGTGGAAGGAGAAGACCATGTAGCTGCCTTACATATCTGGTCAATGGAGACCTCCGACCTCTCCGCCCATGAGGTTGCCATGGCTCGAGTGGAATGCGCCCTTAGCCCCTCTGGTGCTGGCCTGCCACTCATTGTATATGCTAAAGAAATAGCCTCCCTAATACACCTAGCTAAAGTACTATTTGGCGCCAAGACCCTTCCTGGTGCCCTGGAAGGACAAGACATTGTCCTTCTTCCAAGTATTAAGGCACTGACACACTTAGCGATCGCACCAGCGATCACGACAACGACAAAACCTGGCGAGATCGCTAGTGCGATCGCTAGTTAGATTCCAAACACAACTCATCAGCGATCTGTGATTCCAAACACAACTCATCAGCGATCTGTATAACGACCTCTGAGGTCGTTGGGAAAACCTAGTCCCGCCTGCCCGCTGGTAAAGTCGTTCATAAAGGGTGTCACACTCAGCGATTCAGGCTCACCAGCGGACACCAACGACCAAAAAAACGGCTCAGAACGTTCATAAGCGATCAGCGACATCTCAGCAGGGGCCACATCGCTGCTACATGTCACACACAGCTAAGTTGCTAACGAGATCGCTACTGCGTCATAAATGGTGACACGTTAGCGATCTCGCTTAGTGTGGCATACCCTTTAGTGATAATCTAGCAGGCATCTCCAAATGTCTAAAGTATGGAGCTTCCTTTCTTTCTGGTTAGTAGGATTGGGGAGGAAAGAAGGGAGAACCATGTCCTGCGACCTGTGGAATCTGGAGGCTACCTTGGGCAAGTAAGCTGGATATGGCCTAAGCACCACCCTGTCATCCAGGAACTGTGTATATGGAGGGAGTCTAGAAAGAGCCTGCATATCACTCAACCTCCGTGCCGATGTTAATGCGACTAAGAAGGCTACCTTGAGGGAGAGCACAGTCACTGAGGCTGAGATAATGGTCTCAAACAGTGGCTCAGTCATGGCTGTGAGAACCAAGTTCAAGTCTCACGGCATAATCCTTTCTTTATGAATGGGCCTAGATATGCTTGATGTTTTAATAAATCTGGACACCCAGTAGTTACGATGTCACAGCTAAATAAGGCCCCCAGGGCTGACACTTGCCCCTTAAGTGTACTTGTGGAAAGACCCATCTCCAGACATTTTGAAGGAACTACAGAATTTGACTTATTGGCACCCCCTCCCCGGCTCTAAATTCTGAGGTAGCTAGAAATTTCCTCCAGGCCCTGGCGTAAATCCTGGTCTTAATTACCGTCCTACTCTTTAGGAAAGTGGCTATTAAATTGGGGGATAAGACTTTATCCCTCAGTAATGACCTTTCAAATTCCACGCCGTCTGGTAGACTGGACCATGAGAGAGGAGATCAGGATGTTCCGGTAGCACCCTTGGATCAGAGACCGACGTAGTCCTTAGCCATGAAAACCACGACCTCCTGGCCAAAAAGGGGCGATTTCTATAACCCTTATAACCCTGTTTTCCTTACCACTAGAGGCAAAAGGGCTAAGGGTAGAAAGGCATAGTAACATAGTTATTAAGGTTGAAGGAAGACTAAGTCCATCTAGTTCAACCCATATCCTATCCTAACCTGCCCTAACATGTTGATCCAGAGGAAAGCAAAAAAAACCCCAAGTGGCAAACAGTAAGCTTCACATTGGGGAAAAAAATTCCTTCCCGACTCCACATACGGCAATCAGACTAGCTCCCTGGATCAACGCTGTATCTAGGAAACTAGTGAATATAGCCTGTAATATTATACTTTTCAAGAAAGGCATCCAGTCCCCTCTTAAATTTTAGTAAGGAATCACTCATTACAACATTAGACGGCAGAGAGTTCCATAGTCTCACTGCTCTTACAGTAAAGAATCTGCATCTGTGATTATGGCTAAACCTTCTTTCCTCCAGACGTAGAGGATGCCCCCTCGTCCCCGTCACAGGTCTAAGAGTAAAAAGATCATTAGAAAGGTCTTTGTACTGTCCCCTCATATATTTATACATTGTAATAAGATCACCCCTAAGCCTTCGTTTTTCCAAACTAAATAACCCCAAGTGTAATAACCTGTCTTGGTATTGCAGACCCCCCAGTTCTCTAATAACCTTGGTCGCTCTTCTCTGCACCCGCTCCAGTTCAGCTATGTCTTTCTTATACACCGGAGACCAGAACTGCACACAGTATTCTAAGTGTGGTCGCACCAGTGACTTGTATAGAGGTAAAATTATGTTCTCCTCATGAGCATCTATGCCTCGTCTAATGCATCCCATTATTTTATTTGACTTGGCAGCAGCTGCCTGACATTGGCCACTAAATGTGAGTTTGTCGTCCACCCATACACCCAAGTCTTTTTCAGTGACAGTTTTGCCCAGTGTTTTACAATTAAGCACATAATTATACATCTTATTTGTTCTACCCAAGTGCATGACCTTACATTTATCCCCATTAAAGCTCATTTGCCATTTATCAGCCCAAGCTTCTAGTTTACATAAATCCTCCTGTAATATAAAATTATCCTCCTCTGTATTTATTACCCTGCAGAGTTTAGTGTCATCTGCAAATATTGAAATACTACTCTGTATGCCCCCTACAAGGTCATTAATAAATATGTTAAAGAGAAGCGGCCCCAATACTGACCCCTGTGGTACCCCACTGCTAACCGTGACCCAGTCCGAGTGTGCTCCATTAATAACCACCCTTTGTTTCCTATCCATGAGCCAGTTCTTAACCCACTTACACATATTTTCCCCTATCCCCATTGTTCTCATTTTATGTATCAACCTTTTGTGTGGCACTGTATCAAAAGCTTTTGAGAAGTCCATGTACACTACGTCCACTGCATTCCCTTGGTCCAGTCCTGAACTTACCCCTTCATAAAAGCTTATCCGATTAGTCTGACAAGAACGGTCCCTCGTAAACCCATGCTGATACTGTGTCATGAGGTTATTCAGCTTCAGATACTCCAATATAGTATCCCTTAAAAAACCCTCCAGGATTTTACCCACAGTAGATGTTAAGCTCACTGGCCTATAATTTCCAGGTTCAGTTTTTGCCCCCTTTTTGAATATTGGCACCACATTTGCTATACGCCAGTCCTGTGGTACAGACCCAGTTATTATGGAATCTTTAAAGATTAAAAATAATGGTCTATCTATAACTGTACTTAATTCCTGCAGTACTCGGGGTGTATCCCATCCGGGCCCGGGATTTGTCAACTTTAGTGATTTTTAGACGCCGCCGTACTTCCTGCTGGGTTAAGCATGTGACATTTAATGGAGAAATTTTTTTATCTCTGATCATGTTATCTGTCATGGGATTTTCTTGTGTAAATACAGTTGAAAAAAAGTCATATAGCATATTGGCTTTTTCCTCATCCACCATTTCACCCAGACTATTTTTAAGGGGACCAACACTATCATTTTTTAGTTTCTTGCTATTTATGTAGTTAAAGAATATTTTGGGATTATTTTTACTTTCTCTGGCAATGAGTCTCTCTGCCTCAATCTTTGCTGTCTTGATTTGCTTTTTACAGAATTTATTCAGTCTTCTGTATTTATTTAATGCCTCTACACTACCTACTTGCTTTAATTCCCTAAGCGCTTTCTTTTTGTCCCTTATTGCGCCCCTTACAGCTCTATTTAGCCATAGTGGTTTCCTCCTAATTCTAGCATGTTTATTCCCATAGGGTATATACTGTGCACAGGTCCTATTCAGGATACTAATAAACGTCTCCCATTTTCTTTGTGTATTTTTATGTCTCAGGATATCGTCCCAGTTTATTGCACCAAGATCATCTCTCATCCGTTGGAAATTTGCCTTCCTGAAGTTTAGTGTCCTTGTAACCCCTCGACTACACATCTTATTAAAGGATACATGAAAGCTTATTATTTTGTGATCACTATTACCCAAGTGACCCCCAACCCTTATATTTGATATGCGGTCTGGCCTGTTGGATAATATTAGGTCTAGCAGTCCCACTTTGTCAAGAAGGCATCTACCACCAGAGGTTTCTCTCTGGGGGTCGAGAGGACAGAACAGTTTCACTTTTCCGTTCTTCTTGTTGACAAAGAGGTCTACGTCCGGCCGACCCAACATCCGCACAATCTGATCGAAGATGGCACTGTTCAGCGTCCATTCTCCCTGCCTTAGGTTGCAGCTAACAAAAAATCTGCCCTGATGTTGTCCTTTCCCTTTATGTGCAGTGTTGTCAAAAATAGAAAATGCTCCTCTGCTATTTGAAACATCCGCTCTGTCACTTCCATTGGGGGTCTGGATCGAGTTCCACATTAGTGGTTGATGTAGGCCACTGCAACCCGATTGTCATAGAGGATCCTTACATGACCCTGCAGGTATATAAGGAGCCTTTTAACTGCCAGTTCTACTGCCGTTAGCTCCTTCAGGTTAGATGAACTCTGTTGATCCCATAGGCCCTGGACTATGACCTCCCCCAATGTGCCCCCCAACCAGTAGGGCTAGCATCAGTGGTGATCACCCAGGTTATGTGATTTTCCCAGGGAACCCCCCTGGACAGGTTATCCCGCACCTAACCATCACCTCAGTGAACGTATAGAAGCCGGGGACAAGGTCAGTAGTCCCTGCAGGTACCCCCTAAAAGCCCTATCATTAACTAATAAGTTCCATTATAAGGTTCTTGTATGAAACTGCACCCACCAGACTGCCGGGATGCAGGAGGTTAACGAACCCAACAGGGACATAGCCCTCCTAAGGGACATAGTGGGATTTGTTTGATGCTCTCAAAACTTGGTGCCAAAGATGAATCAACTTATCAGGCAGTAGATGACACTCCTGCCTCTCTGAGTCCAGTGTGAACCCCAGAAACTGATTCACCTTTAGGGGTTGTAGTAGAGATTTTTTTAACGTTCAGTAGCCACCCCAAGCGCTCCAGAGTGGACATCGTCCTCTCTACCTGAACTAAGCAATGATCTGCGTCACAGGTACGTCTGTAGGAAAAGGCTTCCCGTCAGGGACAGGAAACCAACTGATGCGTGGGAGAGGTGCCGCCTTTTTGTATCTGTAGGTTTCCAGTCCCTGAAGGGCATATCCCCTTTCTTGTGGTGCTGTCATGGGAGACCAAATAAATTAGCCATTTAATGAGTTAATGACCTGCCTATCTCTCATAATATAATAAAAAAAGGATAGGTTAATGTCTACTATTAAAATAAATACATGGCAGGGAGTTTTATTGATCTTAACTGTATCAGGTTGTTGCCAGGTTTATATTTTTTTATGTATTAGATGCAGTCGCAATTGTTGATCTGTATTAAAGCTGGACCTAGGTTATGGTGTGAGCTTGATGAAGGGGTAAAGACCCTCGAAATGTCTTAAAAGTGCAAAGACGCTTGTTTCCCTCTTAATATAATCTCAAGAGGCCAGATGCAAGTGGAAAAAGGCACCGCTAATTCTGGGAAGCAATGCGCACCTTGGGTGAAACATGGTGAAAACTTTTGCATCGCCATTGAAACATATCCTTGTGTGATATTTAAAAACAAAGTGACAAACGTGTAATGTGCTTTATAAAGAGCAAAGTGGTAAAACTTGTTGGGAACAAAGTCTTAACCTGCCTATAACTTACCGAGTTCATCCAGGAGCACCAGGGAATGCTCGGTCGCATGCTGGAGAATACTTGACGTTTCACTCAATTCCACGAAAAAAGTGCTTTCACCTACAAGATGTTAAAACACATATCAATACATAGTGATGTGAAATGCGTGTCCCAACACTTACTACGTCAGACCCTTTCTTTTTCAGGCAAAAAATTCTTTGGTCTCTAGATTTACAAAGTTGATAGTAAAGGGGGTTTCCAGCTATTCCCCGTGCAGGGGAGCAGCCAAGTGACCGCATGTATGTGACTGTCACACTTCAGAGAAGCCGGATGAGTCTAGTGTACAAGTTAATTGCAAACATGCGGTAATGTTACCGCTCACATGGGAAATCGTGACACTACGCGCATTGCACATGGTCACCATTTGTTAGTTTGCAGTCACATTAATCGCTGCAGACGTCATTTAAGCCCTGGCAACCCCTTTTAAAATCCTGTCAAAAGAGTTTGCCTGCAGAATACAGCTGATCTCTAGGGGTCCATGTAGGACCTCATTTTCTGATCAGTGGACTCTTAAATTTTAGAAATTAAATTGGTCAAACCTGGCAGGTTTTATTTTTTTTTTATTTTCAAATCATGAAACTTTAGCAATTACTCTTTTAAGGATCTACACCTCTAGGGCAGTGTCCTGTTACCTGAGCATTATTCACAAAAAAAAATATACACTGTGTTCCAAATTATTATGCAAATAATATTTTCTCAGATTTTCCCAAATTACCTATATGAATTGCAGTCATTGTAATTTTCCAGTCAAATAACTATTAGAGTACAATTGAAAGGTTTTTGTACAAACTGCCTATGATAACAGTATATTTTTTAAAAAATAAAACTCAAACTGCACTCAAAATGCATGTTCCAAATTATTATGCACAGCAGAGTTTTCTACCTTTTCATTTTAATAAAGAACAAAAAAAATGGTCATTTTTGAAATTATAAGCTTTAGCAGGTTATTACAAACTGAAATCAGTTTTCAACTCAAAACTTTATTCTAGGTGATGTTACATTTGCACATAGGACCCCTTGTTCGAAAGGAGCTTCTGAACTCTCTCGGCCATTGAATTTGTCAGGTTTTGGATGGTTTCTGCTTCAATTGTTTTGCATGAGGACAGAATACCCTCCCAGAGCTGTTGCTTAGATGTAAACTGCCTCACACCATCATAGACACTCCTTTTGATGATGCTCCGGAGGTTCTCAATGGGGTTGAGGTCAGGGGAGCATGGGGGCCACACCATAAGTTTGTCCCCTTTTATGCCCATAGCAGCCAGAGATGCAGATGTGTTATGTGCAGCATGAGACGGTGCATTATCATGCATGAAAATGATCTTGCAGCGGAATGTACGGTTCTTCTTCTTGAACCATGGCAGGCAGTGCTGTTTGAGAAACTCAACATACACTATGGAGTTCATCTTTACACCTTAGGGATCCTAAAGGGGCCGACAATCTCTCTCCCCATGATTCCAGCCCAAAACATTACTCCACCTCCTCCTTGTTGGCACCGTAGCCGTGTTTGCATGGGGTGTCCATCAACCAGCCATCCTCCACTCCACCCATCTGGACCATCGAGCGTTGCACGGCACTCATCAGTGAACAAAACAGTTTTGAAGTCAGTCTTCATGTATTGTTTGGCCCACTGGAGTCGTTTCTGCTTGTGTGCAGTGGATAGAGGTCGACAGGATGGCTTACGCACAGCTGCAAACCTCTGAAGGACCCTGCATCTTGTTGTTCGGGGGACGTTGGAGGCACCAGCAGCTTCAAAAACTTGTCTGCTGCTATGACAAGGCTTTTTTGCCGCTGCTCTTTTAACCTGACGTAATTGCCTGTAGGAAAGAGTCCTCAATTTTCCCTTATCAGCACGCACACGTGTGTACTGTGAATCAGCTACATACTTCTTGATTGTGCGATGATCACGATGAAGTGTCTTGGCAATGTTGATTGTAGTCATGCCTTGACCTAAACACTCCACAATTTGTTGCTTCTCAGCAGCCGACACATCCTTTTTCGTTCCTATTTTGGCAGAAAATGTAGGCTGCTTAATAATGTAGGACAGCCTTCTTAAGTAGTCTTGCCTTTCATTGGACACACCTGCCAAGCTAATTAGCACAGGTGTCTGCAATTGCTTACAGTGATATAAAGAGCCCTGACACACATCACCATCAATGAGTTTAACTGACAAACAAAAAATACGGATTTTTGTGTTACTCACCGTAAAATCCTTTTTCTCCGAGACACTCATTGGGGGACACAGGACTGTGGGACTGTGGGTGTATGCTTCTGCCGCTAGGAGGCTGACACTAAGTAACATAAAAAAGGTTAGCTCCTCCTCCGCCGTATACACCTCAGCACTGGCCGCAGGCAAACCCAGTTTAGTGCAAAAAGCAGTAGGAGGCTAAAAAATAAATCAAGAGTTAACACAGATACAGTATATTCAGAAGAAAAAAACTGCTGATACCAATTTAAGGAGAATAGAGTTAACTCAATATAAAGCCAGCCGGCTCTTAGGGAGGGTGCTGTGTCCCCCAATGAGTGTCTAGGAGAAAAGGATTTTACGGTGAGTAACACAAAAATCCGTATTTCTCCTTCGTCTCATTGGGGGACACAGGACTGTGGGACGTCCCAAAGCAGTCCCTTGGGTGGGAAAACGACTCCACAGTGTAGATTATAATCCAGCATTGCTTATAGGTGCGCAACCGCGCCCTGAAGAATCCTTCTACCCAGACTGGCATCCGCAGAAGTCTGGGTATGGACATTATAATGCTTGGAAAAAGTATGCAGACTGGACCAGGTTGCTGCTTTACAAACCTGTTCCACCGAAGCCTGATGCCGAAGGGCCCAGGAGGCACCCACCGCTCTGGTGGAGTGAGCCTTGATCCCTGCGGGAACCACCGCGCCTCTGATACGGTAAGCCTCCTGAATGGCTAACCGAATCCACCTAGCCAAGGTTGACTTAGAGGCAGCAAGTCCCTTCCTGCGACCTTCAGGGAGGACAAACAGCGTGTCCGTCTGTCGAAAGGACGCCGTCCGAGATACATATCTCCTGAGTGCTCTCACCAGATCCAGCGTATGGAGAGCCTTCTCCACTCGGTGCGTCGGAGCTGGGCAAAATGAGGGCAAAACAATGTCCTCATTAATATGAAATGAGGACACAACCTTAGGCAAAAAAAGGTGGTGTTGGTCTGAGCACCACCTTATCCTGATGGAAAAGTAAGTACGGAGCTCGACAAGACAGTGCAGCCAGCTCCGAAACCCGCCTTATGGATGTAATGGCTACCAAAAACACCACTTTCCAGGAAAGAAATGATAGAGAAACTTCCTGCAAAGGTTCAAAAGGAGACTCCTGTAGGACTCCCAGGACTAGATTGAGGTCCCAAACCTCTAAGGGAGTCTTGTAGGGAGGAACTATATGGACAACCCCCTGAATAAAGGTCCTAACCTGAAAATTAGATGCGATCTTTCGCTGAAAAAGAACCGACAAAGCTGATATCTGTCGTCTAAGAGTACTAGGCGCTAGACCTGAATCTAGGCCTGCCTGGAGAAAAGATAGAATGTTCGGAATTGAAAAGAGGAGCGGGGAACAATCATGTTCCCTGCACCAATCAAAAAAGACCTTCCAAGTACCGTGGTAGATGCGAGCCAAAACGGGCTTTCGGGCGTTAGCCATCGTTGCGGCGACCTTTTTAGAGAATCCAGCCCTGGTCAGGATCCAAGATTCAAAGGCCAGGCCGTCAAACACAGGACCGCTGAGTTCTGGTGGTAAATTGGGCCCTGGGAGAGAAGGTCCACGCGCTCTGGCAGTCGCCAGGGTGTGTCGGTGAGCAATTGTACCAGCTCCGCGTACCATGAGCGACGCGGCCAATCCGGAGCGATTAATATCGCTGGAACCCCCTCTATCTGGAAACAAGTATGGAAGATGAAACTGATTCCATGGTAGGACCAGAGCGTCTACTGCAAATGCCTGCGGATCCCGGTACCGGGAGACGAAGTTGGGCACCTTGGCATTTATCTTGGAAGCCATCAGGTCCACATCTGGGGTTCCCCAGCGTCGGCATATCTGCTGAAAAACCTCGGGATGAAGCGACCATTCCCCTGACGCTATGCCGTGACGGCTGAGAAAATCCGCAGCCCAGTTTTCCTCGCCCGGAATGTGGACCGCTGAAATCACAGTGTGATTTACCTCTGCCCAAGTCAGAATCTGTTTTACCTCGTGCATGGCCGCCCTGCTGCGGGTACCTCCCTGATGGTTTATGTATGCCACTGCCGTGGCATTGTCCGATTGTATTCTGACTGGGTGGCCCGCCAGATGCTGGTGAAAATGTCTCAGAGCTAGCCGAATAGCTCGGATCTCTAAAACATTGATCGGGAGGGTCGATTCCTGCTGAGACCAAGTTCCCTGGGCTGTATGGTGACGAAACACTGCTCCCCATCCGAGCAGGCTGGCATCCGTTGTGACAACCAACCAGAAATTTGGAGGAAACAACCGACCCTGTCGAAGAGTGGTGCTCTTCGTCCACCACATTAGAGTCTGTCTGACCTGCAGGGACAGACGGCACCGAAGATTGAGGGAGTAAGGGCTCCCGTCCCATACTGCCAAGAGTGCAAGTTGAAGGGGGCGAAGATGAAATTGGGCAAATGGAATAGCCTCTATTGCTGCCACCATCCTTCCCAGGACCCTCATGCAAAACCGGATGGTGTGAGGAATTGGTTGGCGAAGGATCCGTACCTCTTGACGGAGAACCAAGGCCTTGTCCTGAGGAAGAATTATCAACCCCTGAGCGGTGTCGAAATTCATCCCTAAAAAGGTGATCTTCCGAGATGGCACGGGAGATGATTTCTTCATATTCACCAGCCACCCCAGGCGAGCAAGGGTGTCTAACGTAATGCTGACACTTTCCTCGCAGATTTGAAAAGACGGACCCTTGATGAGGAGATCGTCTAAGTAAGGCAGGATGACTACCCCCCTGGAGTGCAGAATGGACACAACAGCAGCCATGACCTTTGTGAACACCCTGGGGGCTGTGGCTAGCCCGAATGGCAAGGCTGCGAACTGAAGATGAAGTTTGCCGACGGCAAACCGAAGAAATCTCTGATGAGGAGGAAATATGGGGATGTGAAGATAGGCATCCTGAATGTCTATTGATGCTAGAAATTCCTCTTTCTCCATGGCTGCAATGACC
>JARQOD010000005.1:515778793-515858039 GCA_033576555.1 Oophaga sylvatica
GGGGCCTCCGGTAAGATGGCCGCCGAATCTCATTCAAGTCTCGGCAACGATGGCGGCCATCTATCAGGAGGCCGCAGCAGCGGAGCTGCGGGGGGCTGTCCGGCTAAGAGGGAAATGCCGGCGGAGCCCCCCACGCAGCACAGAGCCCCGCTGCTGGCCAGACACCACAGGAAGGCTGCCGCCGCCACCGGGACCGCCGCCACCACTGGATTTTTAGGTATGTTGGGACCATAAGACGCACCCCCATTTTCCCCCAAATTTTGGGGGGAAAAAAGTGCGTCTTATGGTCCAAAAAATACGGTATATCTTTATTGGAGCACGGTGGCTCAGTGGTTAGCACTACAACCTTAACAGTGCTGGGGTCCAGGGTTCAAATTTAACCAGGAATAACATCTGCAAGGAGTTTGTATGTTCTCCTCGTGTTTGCGTGGGTTTCCTTCCACACTCCAAAGACATACTGATAGGGAATCTAGATTGTGAGCCCCAATGGGGACAGTGTCTATAAGGTCTGCAAAGCGCTGTGGAATTAATGGCGCTATACAAGTGAGGAAAATAAAAATAAATATTGGAGGCAAGCATTTTTCCATTTTATAGAAAGATGTTAAACCTCAATATTGTAGAGGCAATAAATTCTTGTGGGTCTGGATGTGAATAGACCCCACAAAGAAGGGCTGCTGCTCCCTTCACAGTACAATGTGCCTTTGATCTCACTTGGAAGAGATCACTAAAGGTAAATGCACATATTCATAAGTTCTACTACCTATCTCCATGTGCATTACAAAGGGTGAGATCTGCAAGAAAACAGATATAATGCAGGCTGCAGTGTTTATGGAAATCTCTGCAACGTGTGAAAGGGGTTTCCAAAAACCAACGAACCTGCATCATGCTGGAGCCGGCCTCATATGCAATGAAAGTCTGGAACAATCCAACAGCTGAACTTATCCTACTGAGTGACTGCCAAACAGAAAAATGGGAGGAAACGCTCCGATATGTCAGATGATGGTTTCGGTAGAGTGTGAACCCCAAGATGGCCATTTACCTTAAATGAGTTCTCCAATTTCCATTTTGGCAGGATCGACCAACCATCCGATATAAAGGCGATCAGGAGAGAAGGATTAGGCACCCTAAATTTGAGCTCCAGAGGCTTTTGTTAGATAAGCCGCCACCACAGGAGTCTGGCAGCGCTTTACTCCACTCTCCCTATTGACAACACAGATCTTTGGGGAGGGAAGTTGGGAAAGATAGCAGCTGTTATCTAAGCTGTACAGGCATCGTAAGGCACTGTTCACACTGGAGTTGTTGCTTCGGTAAGTAATGGAAGCCTAACGGTCAGCGCTGGCCTAATAGGGAATTCACTGGGGTAGGAGTACACACGGTGGAATTATCTGCTACAAAATCACAACCTTTGTGACACGCAGATTTCATCCTTCTACATTAGAAGACGAGATCTGCAGTGAAAATCTGCATCTACCTGGCTGGCACAGAAATCTGATGCGCAAATTTTTCCTATACAGAAGTTGCGGTTTTTTATATCTGTAGCATGACAACTCTGGATGCGGATTACTTGCAGATTTTCACAACAGATTAACGTGCAACAAGATCAGATGAAACTGATGCAGATATTGCATCACTGGCGATATCTGCTGTAGAATTAGTCTGACCAGTGTGAACGTGGGCTTATATTACATGTGAACGTGCAATGTTTGCTATAGATGCTCCACAGTTTAGTGCGGATATCACGGAGGATCTTAATGTGATGTGCAAGAATGACTCAACCCTTTGAATTGCAAGTTTTGAAAATGGCAGAAAAATCAGTGGCCCTGTGAGCAGCAACGTGGATCTCACCCAGCTCCGCTCTCCGGGGGTCCCAGTGATTAGTACCTGCTGCCTCCATGATCGCCTCCTCTGCCCCCAGCTCAGATCTCCGGGGGTCCCAGTGATCAGTACCTGCTGCCTCTATGATCGCCTCCTCTCCACCTGCTCCGCTCTCCGGGGTCCCAGTGATCAGTACCTGCTGCCTCCATGATCGCCTCCTCTTCCCCCAGCTCAGATCTCTGGGGGTCCCAGTGATCAGTACCTGCTGCCTCTATGATCGCCTCCTCTCCCCCCAGCTCAGATCTCCGGGGGTTCCAGTGATCAGTACCTTCTGCCTCCATGATCGCCTCCACTCCCCCCAGCTCAGATCTCTGGGGGAACCCAGTGATCAGTACCTGCTGCCTCTATGATCGCCTCCTCTCCCCCAGCTCAGATCTCTGGGGAACCCAGTGATCAGTACCTGCTGCCTCTATGATCCCTCCGCTCCCCTCAATTCCGATCTCCGGGGGTCCCAGTGATCAGTACCTGCTACCTCTATGATCGCCTCCGCTTCCCACCAGCTCAGATCTCGGGGGTTCCAGTGATCAGTACCTTCTGCCTCCATGATCGCCTCCACTCCCCCCAGCTCCGATCTCCGGGGGTCCAAGTGATCAGTACCTGCTGCCTCTATGATCCCCTCCGCTCCCCTCAATTCCGATCTCCGGGGGTCCCAGTGATATGCACGAAATCGTGGCCCTGTGAGCCTACGTTCTCACCCCGCTCGCTCTCCGGGGGTCCAGTGATTGTACCTGCTGCCTCCATGATCGCCTCCTCTGCCCCCAGCTCAGATCTCCGGGGGTCCAGTGATCAGTACCTGCTGCCTCATGATCGCCTCCACTCCCCCCAGCTCCGTCTCCGGGGGTCCCAGTGATCAGTACCTGCTGCCTCCATGATCGCCTCCTCTCCCCCAGCTTGATCTCTGGGGGTCCCAGTGATCAGTACCTGCTGCCTCTATGATCGCCTCCGCTCCCCCAGCTCAGATCTCCGGGGTTCCAGTGATCAGTACCTTCTGCCTCCATGATCGCCTCCACTCCCCCAGCTCAGATCTCCGGGGGATCCAGTGATCAGTACCTTTCTGCCTCATGATCGCCTCCATCCCCCAGCTCAGATCTCGGGGGACCCAGTGATCAGTACCTGCTGCCTCTATGATCGCCTCCGCTCCCCCAATTCCGATCTCCGGGGGTCCAGTGATCAGTACCTGCTACCTCTATGATCGCCTCCGCTTCCCACCAGCTCAGATCTCCGGGGGTTCCAGTGATCAGTACCTTCTGCCTCCATGATCGCCTCCACTCCCCCAGCTCCGATCTCCGGGGGTCCAAGTGATCAGTACCTGCTGCCTCTATGATCCCTCCGCTCCCCTCAATTCCGATCTCCGGGGGTCCAGTGATCAGTACCTGCTACCTCTATGATCGCCTCCGCTTCCCACCAGCTCAGATCTCCGGGGGTTCCAGTGATCAGTACCTTCTGCCTCCATGATCGCCTCCACTCCCCCCAGCTCCGATCTCCGGGGGTCCAAGTGATCAGTACCTGCTGCCTCTATGATCCCCTCCGCTCCCCTCAATTCCGATCTCCGGGGGTCCCAGTGATCAGTACCTGCTACCTCTATGATCGCCTCCGCTTCCCACCAGCTCAGATCTCCGGGGGTTCCAGTGATCAGTACCTGCTGCCTCCATGATCGCCTCCACTCCCCCCAGCTCCGATCTCCGGGGGTCCCAGTGATCAGTACCTGCTGCCTCTATGATCCCAGGGATTGGGGGTGACAGCGCCCTCTATAGCAGCAGTGACACTCGTCACCCTGCTTCCCAAGAACATTAGAGATAACATTGTGCCCCTCCAGAACTACAAATCCCAGCATGCCCAGCAAGCAAAACCCCCGGAAACCAGATGCCAGTATGAGCTCCAGAGCCCAGTATCTGCTGGGCGTTGCAGTCCACACTTGCACTGACCTGGGCTTGGCAGCTTGGGGGGTCTTCCCTTCATGTTTGGGAGCCCCCGCTGACTCTTTAGGCGATGTACTGGACTGGTGTCCGGCAATGACGGGCACGTCAGCCTCGGTGGGGGACGTAGAGTCCCCGCTCCTCTTGACCTTGCTGGTGCTGGCCGGGGGAGACTTGGTGAAGAAGCTGAACAGGCTGCTCTGCTTGGACATGGCGATGGCGGCGCTCACTTCCCAGCAGCGCGGGAAAATCCTCTGCAGTGCTAGGTGGGAACGTCACTCACCGGAAGTGCGCCGCGCCGGCACAGCCAATCAGCATAGAGATCCAGCAGAGGGGCGGAGACTCTGGCAGAGCACGTGTGGAGCCTAGCTTGTTGCCTTGGTGACCGAGGCCCTTGTTATGGAAGGAAAGTTTGTGGGAAGAGTCACGTGGTTTGACTTTTTTTTTTTTTTTTTGCGCCATGTTTTTATTTCACGCATTATTTTTTTCGCACAGGCGGTATAAGAGGGGTCACTTTTTTTCTTTGAATATTCATAACATTTTTTTTGCCTTTTTTTTTTACAAGTTCGGTGGGATTATGATTAACCCCTTAAGTACCTTCTTCCGAGAGCCATAAGTTTTTTTTTATATTTTTTTCCCCTCAGCAGGCTTTTTTTTTTTTTTTGTGGGACGAGTTGTTCTTTTGAACGATGCCAATCATTTTACCGTATAGTGTTCTGGAAAACGAAAAAAAAAAAAAAATCCAGATGAGGGGAAATAACAAAAAGAGCGCAATTTCACAATTGTTTTGGGGTTTTGTACTTACCACGTGCAGTATACGGTAAAGCTGACCTGCCGGTGAGCTTCTCCAGGCCCGTACGAGTTCCCAGATACCAAACACTTATATGTTTTATTTTATTTAAGGGGTGAACAAAAATGTCAGAAATTGTAAAGAAAAAAAAAATCCACTTGTCGCCATTTTGTGAGCCCCACGATGTGTTTGAGCTTCAGGCTACGGGGCTGTGTGAGGGCTTGTTTTTTTGCGCCCTGAACCAATATTTTTAGTGAAATCACTTAAGGAGTGGCTACGATGTTTTCAGTGCCTGAAAAACTGCAATTTTGGCTTTTTGATTTTTTATTTATTTTCATTTTCTGATCAAATCTATTTTATGTTTTGATAGATCGGACTTTTATGAACGCAGCAATACCAAAAATAATATTCTTATTTTTTAATGATATTTTTTACTGAGGGAAACAAGGGGTAATTTGAACCTATTTATTCTTTTATTTTTTTCATATTTTTTTAAAACATTTTTTTTGTTACATTTCACTGTATTTGTTAGTCGCGTTCGGGGGGTCCTGAACCTGCTTATCCTGTACGTCATGTGTTGTTAGGGGGTTAATCACATTTCCGGGTTATTTTTAAAGAGCTGTACATTTTTTCTCTCCTTCGGATATTCATATTATTTTTTGCATTTTTTTTTTAATGAGATTGGTGGGATTATTATTAAACTATTTAATTATAACAATATACCTAAATAATAATAAAATGTACAACATAAGCATTATATCTAAATAAAAATAATAGGTCACCGATATACATAAATAATAAATAACAAAAAAATATAAGATTATTAATTATCTAGCAGCATGGTCTAAGAGGGTTCTTTCTGTCAGTGTAATACAGGTATAATGCATTGTAATGCATTATACCTGTATTACACTGACAGAAAGAATCAGAGAAGTAAACAATCAGAGAAGTAAAAGGAACAGTCCCTAAAGGAACTAAGTAAAAAAGTAAAAAAATTGGTAAAAACATTAAAAAAAAAAAATCACAAAATAATAATAATAATAAAAGTGAAAAATATTATACTCATAAATACGTTTATGGAAAAAAAAGTATACATGTTTGGTATCGCTGCATCTGGAACATGGAATAAAACGGGATCAAAAAGTAAAATGTAAATAAAAATCGTATCATTGAAAACATTATCTTGTCCCACAAAAAAAACAAGCCACGATACAGCTCATTCAGCAGAGAAATAAAAAACGTTACAGCTCTCAGAAAATAGCGATGAAAAAAACAATTCGTTTTTTTCTATAAAATAGTGTTTTTTGTGCCATCGTACTGACTCGAAGAATAAAGTTGTCTTATCACTTTTACCACAAGGTGAATGGCATGATCCCACCCCCCAAAAAAAACTATTCCTGAATTGGTGGTTTTTGTTCATTCTGCCTCACAAAAATCGGACTAGAAAAGCGATCAAAAATGTTATGTCCCAAACAATAAAAACTCCAACTTGTCCCGCAAAAAACAAGCCCTCACACGACTGTCAGCCGAAATATAGAAAAATTATGGTTCTCAGAATATGGTGACGCAAAAACTTGATTTTGGAAAAATAAAGCGTCTTTTAGTGTGTGACATCAGCCAAAAATAAAAACCCAATTTAAATCTGGTATCGCTGTAATCGCACCATCCTGAAGAATAAAGTCGTCTAATCACTTATACCGCACAAGGAACGGTGTAAAAAATAAAACCAATTATTCACCTTCCATTGATTTGTTCATTCTGTCTGCCAAAGATCGCAGTAAGGCTCGGCGTAAATTTATCCTGCGTTCTACGCTGAGCGTTTACACTGGGGTTTCCATGTAAATCTCTGAACTACGTGATTGATCGGGGGAATGGAGGATTCCCTATAATGAGGCAGATGGAGGAACTGTGGACGCCATAATACCTGTGATTTGGCAGTGTTTGTCTTTTTAAGCGTACAAAAAAATCACAGTCCGCCACAATTTTGTTCACTTCTGAAAAGGACACCGCTGAACAGAGGCAATATGGAGTCCAGAGTATATCTGCTGCCTCATTATAGTAAATGGGTCCCTTGGGGTTTCATCTGATTCACGTAAATTGGAGATTTAGATGGAAACTCCAAAGTAAGTGCTCAGCGAAGAGTGCCGGATAAATGTGAGATCATAAATGTTATGTAAAATGTTCCCAATAAAAGCTTCAAGTAAATCCACAAAAAAAAGCAAGACCTAACTCAAGTTTGGGGGCTTCCACGTTTTCTGGTAGCACAAAGGCTCTGGAAAAGCTCTATAGCTCCTTGCCCCGCAAAAGAAACTCAGCAAATTTTGCACTCCCAAATCCAAATGCCCTGAGCCCCACAGTGTACCTAAACCACATATAGCTTCCACATGTTTGGCATTTCTGTAGCGATGAGAGCCCGCCTAATTTACAGGTGCGTGTATCCAGAAGCATGAACTGGGCACCACAACGTACTGGCCACTATAGCGTATTGGTCACTGCAATGTCCTGATGACTAC
Organism: Oophaga sylvatica; assembly: GCA_033576555.1. Lineage (NCBI taxonomy): Eukaryota > Metazoa > Chordata > Amphibia > Anura > Dendrobatidae > Oophaga > Oophaga sylvatica. The sequence continues at coordinate 515,785,888 of JARQOD010000005.1, forward strand.
AGCGTATTGGTCACTGCAATGTACTGGTCGCTACAGTGTACTTTGCATTGCAATGTATGGGCACAAAAATAGCATACATGCAATATTGACTTAGCAAGATTCACTGCTGCTTGTTTCTGGAAAACACCCATGGAGTCAAAATAATCACAACTGTAAATTCCCAGAGGGGTGTGTTAGGGTTCGAGTTCCCACTTCTGCATAGGGGGAATCTCGAGCTATTCCCGCTGCGGTCTCCCATCCATCTCCGGCTGCAGTGGAGCCTGCTCAGCAGAGACGTCGGTCCCAGCGTCTCGCCCAGTCTGATACTGTGCTGAGACTTGCTGCTGCCTCTCCTGGATCCTCTGTTGTAACCAGCGTTGGAGCAGGCAGCTTTGGGACTAAGTCCTCTGTTTCTCCATCTGAACATGCCCAGGGCAAGATCTCCCATTGGAGATCAGGGGTCACATGCTCGGATACTGCTGAGCCTCCTATTGGTCCTCCAGGAAGGTCCTGAAGCTGTTTGTGTTCTGAAGCAGTTTCCTATTGGTCTGTTCTGGAAGGTCTTGTACTCGTGGCTACTATAAAAGGGTTGCATAACCGCACGGTCGTGCGCTAGTATCATATCTGTTACGTGCTTGCGCCAGTGTGGTCTTATGCATGTGGTTATGGACCCTGCTGAAATAAGTCCCTAGAATACCGGCACCTCCGGTGAGGAGTTTTGTGTGTTTGGATTCAGGGCTCTGGCTGAAATAAGCCCATAGTATACCGGCACCTCCGGTGAGGAGTTTGCTGAGTGTATGGCATGTCCACAGACTGCAATCGCTTAGCAGTCATCTGTGTCGCCTGTGAGTCTGACAGGACACAGTCTTTTTCACAGCGGCTCTGTGAAGTAACAGAGTTCGCTTATACCGCCATATAGCGCCACAGCGTTTTAGTTAGCGACTGTGTGGTCTAATAGAGTTTGCTTATACCGCCATATAGTGCTACGGCATTTACATCTGCGACTCTGCAGGATAACAGAGTTCACTCATACTGCCTATTTGCGCCATCTTACTAGCAGCAGACTCTGCCTGCACAGTGGACCCCGGGCTGCGAACACATCTCTCCTTAATATCTATTAGGTGCGTTCCGCTGGCCCTTAACAGGGTGTAATTTCCGAAATGGGGTCAATTGAGGGCGGATTCTGCTCTTCTGGTACTTAGGGGCTCTATATATGGAGTCCATAAACTATTGTAGGACAATCTGTGCTACAAGAGTCAAGTAGCTCTCCTTCCCTTCTGCGTCTCATTGTGTGGATAAGCAGTACTGTACGGCGGCAGCCACATATGGGATATTTCCACGTTCAGCAGAAATTGACAAATTTTGATGCCATTTTTACCTGTTTACCATGTGAAAATGTTAAATATGGGCCTAAAACTAAATTGTTGTGGTAAAAATGTAATAATTTTTTAATATTAAATTCTGTGACACACCCATTGTGTCAATATGCCCCACTGCATGTCTAGATGAATTCATTGAGAGGTGTAGTTTACATAATGGTGTCACTTATGGGGGTTCTGCTGTTCTGGCACCTCAAGGGCTTTCCAGTGGATAATGGCACCCGCAACCCATAACAGCCAAATCTGCACTATAATGTGGCGCTCCTTCCCTTCTGAGCTTTCCACTGTGCCTGAAAAGTATTTCCCGATTACATATAGGGTATTGGCGCACTCAGCAGAAATTGTACAACAAACTGAGAGGTCCATTTTTTTCCTATTAGCCCTTATAAAAATTTGGGGATAAAACAACATATTAGCAGTAAAAATGTAATTATTCTTTCTTCACTGCCCGATAGTATAGAAATCTGTGAGGCACATGTGGTGTCAATATGATCACTGCACCCCTAAATGAATTTATTGGGGGTGTAGTTTGCAAAATGAGGTCACTTATGGGGGGCTCTGCTGTTTTAGCACCGCAGGGTCTCTGGAATTTACATGGGACCCTCAAACCATTCCAGCAAAATCTGAACTCCAGTATGGCACTACTTCCCTTTTGAACTTTGCACTGTCCTTCAAAAGTAACTTTTGGCCACGTATGGGGTATTGGCGTACTCCGGTGATACTGCGTCAAAATTGTATGGTTCATTTTCTCTTATCCCTTTTGAAAATTAAAAATTTGGGGCCAAAGCAACATTTTAGTGTAAAAAAATTGGTAATTTTCCATTGACTCAGCCCAGTGTTATACAATTCTGTGAATCGCTGGAGGGTTAAACATGTTCAATGCAACCCTAGATGAGTTCCTCAAGAGGTACAGTTTTCAAAATGGGGTCACTTGTGGGGGTGACTGCTGTTTTGCAGAGGTTGTTCAAACGTAACATGGCGTCCGTTATCTATTCCAGCCAATTATTCATTACACAGGTCAAATGGTGTTTCTTCCCTTCCAAGCCCTGCCGCACACCCAAACAGTAGTTTTCCACCACATATGGGATATCGGTGTACTCAGAAGAAATTACACAAGAAATTGTCTGGTCCATTTTCTCCTGTTAGGCCGGGATCACACATGCGACGAAGTCGTCCAACACTCACATGTGAAATCCCAGCTCTGGCGCCGGCACTCGGGAGTGGAGTGCGCGGGCTGCATGTAGCTCTATGCCGCCGCTCGCTCCACTCCCGAGTGCCGGCACCAGAGCTGGGATTTCAGATGCAAGTGTCGGACGACTTCGTCGCATGTGTGATCCCGGCCTTACAGTTAAAATTTGGGGCTAAAGCAACATTTTCGTGGAAAAAGCAAAATTTTAATTTTATATTGCTTTAATTCCTGTGAAGACCTGAAGGGTTAATAAACATCTTAAATGTGGTACTGAGCGCCTTGAGGGGTGAAGCTTTTAAAATGGTGTCACTTTTTTGTCTTTTCTGTCATATAGGCCCCTTAAATTCACTTCAAGTGTGATGTGGTCTCTACAAAAATTGGTTTTAAAATTTTGTTGGAAAAATGAGAATTTGCTGATCAACATTTAACCCTTTTAACTTCCTAACAAAAACAAATTATGTTTGAAAAATGCTGATGTAAAGTAGACATGTTGTAAATGTTGTCAAAACTATGGATTAGTGGCGCTAGTATAATAGGGTAGGATTGAGCTGCAAATAGGACAACACCACAAAGATTAAAGGGTTAATAATAGAAAAATAAATTTACCCCATGAATACCTTCCTAAGAGGGAGATAAGAACTACAATGCAGAAAGCAGAAAAAGAGAAGATGTCCAATGTCCCAGTAATATATTTGCGATACTTTATAATTGAGGGATCAGGAGGAGTCGTAGATCAGTTGGAGTAGGATCCCTGGAAATCTATATTAGGCTGTGGTTCCACGGTCCGGAACCACAGTGCATTTGACGGAGCGGAAATTCCGCTCCGTCCTAAGCCCCGCCCCTTTTTGACGCGCGCTCATTCCGGATGTGTTCCGGACACCTCCGGAACACATGCGGAATGATCGCAGGGCTGCATAGCCCTGTGTTATTTCCGTTGCGGCGACGCAGCGTCGCCGCAACGGGCTAGGACATGCTGCGGTCTGAAAAGACACACCGCATGTCCGGAAACGCAGGTCTTCCGCCTGCGTGTTTTACAGCATAGTGGAGACGGGATTTCTTGAAATCCCCTCCACTATGCTGTAACATCTGGACGCTGCGTGTTTGACGCTGCGCCAACGCACAGCGTCAAACACGCAGCAATTCCGGACTGTTTCCTGATAGTGGAAACATACCCTTAAAGGGAATCTGTCACCCCATTTTTCGAGTATAAGATGCAGCCACCGCCATCAGGGGCTTATCTACAGCATTCTGTAATGCTATAGATAAACCCCCGATGTCACCTGAAAGAGAAGAAAAACGAGTTATATTATACTCACCCAGGGGCGGTCCGGCGTCCGGTCCGATGGGCGTCGCGGTTTGGTCCGGCACCTCCCATCCAGGCGCCAGACCTCGCTGACCTTTCCCGGCGCCTGCGCACTGCAGTACTCTACTCTGCCCTCAATAGGGCAGAGCAGTGAGCCTGCGCAGGAGCCGCGACGGGAAGCAAAGAAGAGGACGTCTTCGCTGCAAGATGGGAGGCGCCGGACCGGACTGCGACGCCCATCGGACCTGACCACGCCTGGGTGAGTATAATATAACTCATTTTTCTTCTCTTTCAGGTTACATCGGGGGCTTATCTACAGCATTACAGAATGCTGTAGATAAGCCCCTGATGGCGGTGGCCACATCTTATACTCGAAAAATGGGGTGACAGACTCCCTTTAAATGGTATATGGTAAGGTTGGGTTAAAGTAGACGATACTATAGACGGCTAATGTGGTCAGATGTGTATAGAAGTGACCATATTTTATGTGATGTAGCTCTCTGGTTTAAGGGCATAAAAATTAAAAATTTAAAAAAAATAGCTAAATTTTCACCAAAAATTTTATTTTCACAAATAAACGCAAATAATATAAAACTAAATTTGCAATTAGCATAAAGTACAACGTGTCTCGAAAAAACAGTGTCAGAATCACTGGGAAATGTTGAAGGGGCCCAGAGTTATAACCTCATAAAGTGACACTGGTCAGAATTGTAAAATTTGGCCTGGTCAGGAAGGTGAAAACAGGTTCGGGGGCAAAGGGGTTAAAGTCAATGGGCAGTCCAAATATAGTTAATGACATCACCATTTTTGCTTAAATCACGTGGCCGATTTTAGTGACCTATTTACATCGCAGTGGGTTTTAACCCCGTAAAGACTGTGCGGGGTTTTCTTGTTTTTGCACCTTTTGTTTTTTCCTTCTCTTCTTCCAAGAGCCATAACATAATAAGCACACATTTAATATGGTGTTATAATGGCTTTTGTTTTTAAATTTCTTAGTTGTATGTGCGCACTATGATTTTTTTTTAGCTTGGGCAAACCCAACTTGTTTTTCAAGTAGAAGACTCTTCAGGAAACTCTAGCAGTATTTTTCATCAAGCTTTTTTTTTGTCTTTTAGTCGTTTGTTGGAAGGGTTTTCCCATGGTTTTTTGTGACATCTTTAATATTGTCATTTTCCAGTAATTTTTTTCCGATCCATTGAATAATGAAGAAATAGCATTTTTTTAAAGTAAAGACAATGGCAAAATGCTCTAAATGATGGCTGGCCGGGTGTATTCATGCGTCTTTTGAGCTTTCTCATTAACTTTTATTGTAAAGTACAGAGTGTCTTCATAATGGAACTGCATTTTTCGAAACCTGAAGCAATTAAAAAACGTTCAAAAGCCTGAATATGTGCACTGCAAGTCAGAAATGCATATATGTTCATTCTTTTGAGCATTTTCCCATAGGGTTTTCATGCTGCTTCCACTGCGGAATCCACCTGAAAAGGCTGCCTGGTGCACATGGCGATAAAGGGTTTTCAGAACTTCCCCCCCACGTCCCTCGGCTGCAGTTTTTGTTAAAAACAAAACACCGTTTGCTCACTTTTCCTGGGTTCACCATTGAGTCTCTGCCTCTGTTCCCAGTGCCTGTTATTATCTGCAGCTCTGACCTCAAGTCAAGACCACTGCAGCCAATCACTGGGTTCAGTTGCTCTAAACGGCTCATACCGTCAATTTGGATAGAGCTGCTAACCTCACTGATTAGTTGCAGCTCTGTTGACATGGGTCAGCACTGCAGACAATAACAGACATCAAAAGCAGCGGCGGAGAATCAGTGCTTGACTCAGGGAGGGGGAGTAAAGCGCAGTTTTATTTTTCCTAAGTGTTTTTCAAACCTGGAAAACCTCTTAAAAATCTGTGGGAAGAAAGCAAATCGGGAGCATTCAAAACGCCAAATAAGGTGAATAAATGATCTGCTGGGAAAAAAAATATCACAAAATCTCTTGGCTCTGGACATTACCTCTTTGGTCCTGCAAACAAAGATTGGAGAGGTTTATGAGGCAAGGATGGCTTATTTTATGGGAAGCAAGTACCAGCCTGTATGTTAGGCATCAGGCGACTGCTGGTTAGAACCTAGATCTGAGGCATCAGTGGTCCCCCATCCAGGTTTCAGCTGGGGCAGATGCTGCTTAGCTTTAGCTGTCAATCCCAATGCCTAGCCAGTACAAGAGAGTACAAGCAGTCTCCAGGGCCTTTGTTAATAGTAGCCTTAAGGTACTGTCACAGATCGCTAACGAGATCGCTAATGAGTCACCGATCTCGTTAGCGACGCAGCTGTGTGTGACATGTAGCAGCGATGTGGCCTGCTGAGATGTCGTGATCGCTTATGAACGTTCTGAGCCGTTTTTTGGTCGTTGGTGTCCTGCTGGTGAGCCTGAATCGCTGAGTGTGACACCCTTTATGAACGACTTCACCAGCGTCGCAGGTGGGACTAGGTTTTCCCAACGACCGCAGAGGTCATTATACAGATCGCTGATGAGTTGTGTTTGGAATCTAACTAGCAATCACATAGCGATCGCACCAGCGATCTCGCCAGGTCGTGTCGTTATCGTGATCGCTGGTGCGATCGCTAAGTGTGACAGTGCCTTTAAGCATAGGTTACAGAAGGAGACAGGGCTGTTATAGCCTAAGTCCAGAAATGCCTGCACTGAGCATGTCCGTGACATGGCAAACCATGATTGGTGGTTAATGTCAGCTGATCCTCTGACCTGGCATTGCCTGATTGGCCACGAAAGACGTCATCGGTGATGCGATTGACGAGATGGCTGGGGGCGGAGCTTAGCCCTTAAATAGCTTGTCTGTCCACGGCGCGGCGTGGTCAGATCATACTAAAATAGGCAGTGCTCCACGTGCTCGCTAGCTTTGCTCTCCGGGACCTGCCGATGCCAGAGTTCGCTCGGCTAATTATCACAGGTCCTTCAGGCAGGTTTAGCTTATGTCAGGCAGGTAGCCAATGTGGCGCTGTCTTGCTACAACAAGAGGGTAGCTATACACCCTGAGCAGACTGCAGGGCGCGTAACCTGGGCATCGCCTGCCAAGCTGAACAGAGAGTTGCTCAGTCCGGTCTCACACCGGCTGGGAGCACGTACGCCTGGCGCTAGTCGCACGCACTTCCTAGCGGCTGGCACGTAGCTTCTGTGCAGTCAACAGGGCTACGTCTATGCCAGCTTGCAGCACATAGTGCAAACCTAATATCTGGCAATGGCTACATCTATGCCAGACGATAGCACCTCTCCCGTGACGTTAACGGAGATAGTACCAATTCTACATCTCCCCTAGTTTGAAGTAACAGAGGCGAGATCTAATTTAATCCTTTAGTTGTCAGTTGACTTTACCCAAAGGGTGTTCGGCAGCAGTGACATAAACTGCATCGCGGACCCCGGATTCGGTTGCAATCCATTATATATTAAAGTTGTTGCAACCGAGCTCATAACACTGTACATATGTACGTAGACATACAGTATATCGGTAAATCATGTACAACAAATTGAGGCTACTGTTATAGGATCATATTATACAGCGAGCAATGCACAGATCACAATGTCTGGACCAGCAGCAGGTCTCCTATCCCAAAATGTCAGCCCCTTCTGAACACAAACCTTGTTAAATTTTAACCCCAAATTTGCATTTGCACACCGCAATGTGCTCTGGTTTCTGACTAAGAGAAATGGAAATAACACAAACTTTCTATATTTTGTTTGTGGTTAAAGACGTTCTGTAGAAGACCAGGTGCACAATGCAAAGTCTAAGGTGACGGCGCACACAGCTCTATAACCAGACAATACTTATTCGTTATGTCTTGTGCACATATGATATATATACTTTATATGGATACGAGTATTGGGACGCACCTTTTAACCGCTCCCTCCGTGGCCCAACTTAGTTAGTTTTAATGCAATATAATTACGTAATTTGAAAATATACTTAGCTCCATCAAGTTCATCCTTTCTCTACCAATTATACATTTTACCACTAATTTAGCTATAACCCACAATGTTATGTAGTGAGGAAATCATCCAGCCCTTTTTTTTAAAGCTGTTATAGTGTCGGCCATTACTACCTCCTGTGGTCGGCCTTTCCACAGTCTGACTGCTCCCACTGTAAAGAACCCTTTCCTATTTAGCTGCCAGAATCATCTTTCCTCCACCAGTAATGAGTGTCCCCTGGTCCTTAGCATGGTCCTTGGAAGGAACAAGTCCTTTGTACTGGCCACATATATATTTATACATATAAATGAGATCCCCTCTGAGTTGTTTTTTTTCTAAGCTCAGCAATCTCAACTTTTCCAACCTCCCCTCATATGAGCGGCCTCCATCCCTTGTAATAATCTAGTTCTCACATTTGAACTGACTCTAACTTCTGAATATCCTTTATAAAGTGAGCAGAGCAATCCAAAATTGGATCCCATATTCTAGATGTGACCTTACATGTGATTTCTAAAAGGGGTATTTATAAAAACAGGATTTTATCTCTTTTTTTACACACCCTAAAATCTTGTTTGCTTTTGCGGCTGCTGCCTGACATTGAGTAAATAAACAGTCCTTCTGCAGATGTCCAAAAAAAGAAACAAAAACGCTTTGAAGATTCAAATCTGCAAGGAAAAAATAAGCAGCCTGTGTATGAGATTTCACAAATATCATTCACCTCACTGGAATTTTAAAACGCTGCGCTTTTACCATTGCGAAAAAAATGAGGCAAAAACACCGTGTGAACAAGCCCTAGATATGTTTTATTAGTTGGTGATTAGCACTGAGTCGAGTTGATATATTTTCTCTGTTTGTGTGGGTTTCCTGTAGGTACTGCAGTTCTTCTTTTCTCACAATTTCTAAAAACGTAATAAAGGGAACCTATCGGATCAAAAACGCTATTTGCCTGCAGATCTGTTCCCTTTGGGTGTATTTTTAATGGAAAGACTCCGTTGGGGACATGTCCTCCAGCTTGCGGCAAAGTCCACAATGAATTGGTAAAATCCTATTTAGTTCGAGACTACTTTTAATACGCTGTGCACTCGCTCTCGCACTCTTTAGCATAAAAGTTACTTGAAAATCACATACTGTATGTGTTGGTCTCGAGCCGTTTCCATATAGGAGAAGTAGTAAACTATAAGAAACCTTTTTAAAATAGTTTTTTGGACAAAGTTTTTTTTTACAATATCAGGGACTAGTCATATTTTTGTACTAAATATATGGCATAATTCATCACAGTCTCCACTAGAGGGCGTACTAAAACCAAAGAATCCATTGCTGGCATTGATTCTGTCAGCCATCATGGTGTCATCCTGACTGCTGTGCACTGTGCTTGAACTCTCAGATAGAGAAGCTGATGATTATGACTAGTGCACATTACAGCATAATGATATATTTTTTGCAGTGTTCTATAAAGCACGTCTCTTAATCTCGCAATGGAGCTGCTGGGTATTTTGATCTGTATATACTTCTGCATTCCAATAATTCTGTACTTAGAATATATATCATATATACTGCATCATATATCACATCCCACCCTATCATACAGAGTTATATATTAACACTCTGCTTAAAACACGGAACAGTGTTATCTCATTAGACTTGTCAATAATCCAACAGGGAGCAACCCTGAACACACATACAAGTGCTTCTCACTAAATTAGAATATCAGCAAAAAATTAATTTATTTCAGTTCTTCAATATAAAATATGAAACTCATATATTATATGCCAAAAGTACCAATACCTGGTTTACAAACAACAGTATTACTGTGCTTGATTGGCCAGAAAACTCGCCTGACCTTAACCCCATAGAGAATCTATGGGGTATTGTCAAGAGGAAGATGAGAGACACCAGATCCCACAATGCAGACGAGCTGAAGGCTGCAATCAAAGCAACCTGGGCTTCCATAACACCTCAGCAGTGCCACAGGCTGATCGCTTCCATGCCACGCCGCACTGATGCAGTAATTGGTGCCAAAGGAGCCCCGACCAAGTATTGAGGGCATTTACTGAACGTACATTTCAGTAGGACAACATTTCTGATCTTAAAATCATTTTTCAAGCTGGTGTTATAAAGTATTCTAATTTACTGAGATAATGACTTTTGGGTTTTCATTGGCTGTAAGCCATAATGATAATTTACTGATATCAGGGGAAACTGTAACAGGGGAAAAAAAAAGTTTTTGTTTTTTATTTTTCTCAATTTTTTAAAACCTTCACGACGCGACCAATTTCCATTTTTGTGTTTACATTTTTCCTCCCCTTCGTCCCAAAGCTATAACTTATTTATTTTTCTGTTCACATAGACATATGAGGGCTTGGTTTTTTTGCGGCATAAATTGTACTTTTTGAATGACACTATTCATTTCACCACATAATGTACTGGAAAATGGTAAAAAAAATTCCAAGTGGGGAGAATTCGTGAAAAACACCAATTCTGACATTGTTTTTTTGGGAATTATTTTTACAGTGTACATTTTTGGTAAAAATGATCTTGCAACTTGATTCTCCTCTTTAGCATGATTATGGTGATACGAAACGTCCATTTGTTTTGTTATTTTACTGGTAAAAAATTTTTTTGGGGGTTGCTTCATCATTTTCATAGCCAAATGGCTGCAATGAAACAAAGAGTGAAAAATTTAAAGGGGTTTGAATACTTTCTGTACCCACTGTATATATAATCACCTAAAATACAAAGGAAATGTGTCATCTTTAACTTTAGGCCTTTTAGTTATCATTTCATCTTAAAATTGCTTATTTCTATGACGTCTTTTTGGATGTATTTTGTGGCGGGCTTTGCTGCCAGCATTTTTTTTAAATTCTATATATAGCATTTTGGACACTTCCAAGTGGAGGAATTGACTGGTCACTTATTTTGGTCGCTTTACGGCTTTCAAAGCCTGACGCCGTGTAAAGAAATGAAAACAGATTAAACGTACCGCAACTTGTTTTGACATTGCTGTTCATATGTTCATTCTTTTTTGGGCCATTTTTTCACGCGGGTTCCAAGTAGAAAACCTAAAAAAAAAAGGAGTTATGTGCATATAAAGTGCCCAAGCAAGGTAGTTGTGGGCGAGTAGCTGCTCCCACTCGCTCTGTCACTCTACAGACAACACGTGTCCCTGTCCCGGTGTGCTGCTGTGTGCGGGGTGCATCACACGTACTTCTGGCCTGCAGGCTTCCATTGGCTCCAGCTTTTCCTCTTCTGCAACTTTGGCAGCAACCAATCCAGGGGACACAAGTTTTGTAAAAACAATCAAACTTTTACTGGACAGTTAGCGGTCTTTACAAACAGACATATAGGATAATGCCCAACGGGTTGTCGTCTTTCCCACAGGTAACGGACACAACTTCAGCCCTGTTTCTCGGTATAGGTAGAGTGTCTCTCTTGCTACCTTCACTAGCACTAGGAAGTCTTCTCCACCACTAGCAGTGCACTTGGATTGCAACACCTCCCGCCTTATAGAGTCTGAGTCCATCTTTCCCTCGAGCTAAAAAGGCTGAGTGCGCCCAGGAACCATGACGTTATTCACAAGGTTCCCCAGGCTGGCAGACGGAATCACATGGAAGGGTATTTTTGGCAATCTACTGCCCCGAATATTAGGTTCACGTTGTCCGTAGTAGCCTAAAGCATGAGACTGCTGCTGTCACTTCACACTACTGTCCTGCACTGAACTGTCACTTCCTGGACTTGGCACTAACTCTCAGTTACCCCCTCCGTAAACTCGACCTGCCATTACAGTTAACCCTGCCTAGGCTAGACTGTAGCCCCAGTGGTTGTTACACTTGACAACCTGCATGACTATAAAATACATCTAACCTCCTTAGAGTGTCAGAGAACAGACCATCAGCTCCACCACTCCTACATGCACATACCCTTATGTTTTGTTCCACAATGAGTTTTGGGTGAGTTTTGCACACTGCGTATTTTCGAAAAAAATGCAAGTAACCGCTTACTTAATGGGTGCAGAAAATCTGCATCATCAAAAACAAACCAAAAGCTCATGATGGGAACATAGCTTTACAGTTGGAGCCTTTGTAAAACCACATCTAAGGTAAAAACAAGACAGAGCCAGGTTCTGAGTTATCTCCACTCTGGGCCGTTGCAGTAAAGTATTAGCTGTTTATGATAGCTGACACCCATTATTCATAGCACAGCCACTGAGTTTGTGAATCTGTAATAGTGTATCATGGAGCAGAAGGGGTTAAAGAAAAAAAAATAAGGAGCAAATTGAATATTTTGTTATTGGTCTTATAATATAAAACTCCAGAATTTACTGAAAAATTATGAAACAACCTGATTACATCCAGGTTACAATTGATCTTGTCTTGTGAACTGGTCAGCCCTTTTCATATCCCACCTACATTGATTTTTTTTTTCCTCCAGGAAATTGTTCTTCCTGAACATGTCTTTCTGTTTACAGTATTGACAAACCTAAAATATCCTCCTATTTCTTTATGGATAAATTCTTACCATCTGCTCTTACGCCCAGTGTTTTACACATTAATATTTATTAAAATGACAGTATTAGAAGGTGCATCCAAGGAATGTACTCTACTGCTATGACAGCACCAGTCATATAGCAGATGTGGGGGACATGTTCATTGATATTTCTAAAAGTAGATATTAGATCTGGGAATTATGAGTATTAAAGAACTGTTTATATCCACTAGTATGATGGTGGCCTTGAATCCTTAAATGCCATAAAGCCCAATGACAGCTTTATTAAGCATGTGGTCATTAAAGGGTTACTACAAAAATATGAAGTTATCCCCTATTCTCAGGATAGGGAACATCTTACTGATCGCTGGAGACCCAACCCCTGAGCTCAGCTCTTTCCAATAGTCCCATAGATAATTAATTGTGGAAGATGGAGCATGTGCACCTCTGTGAAGCCATGGGCCCGCTAGCCGGAACCGCATGGACCAGGGATCGTCCCACCTAACACCCGCTCTCCCATTAACGTGGGCATAACACTACTCAGACATCACAAGGTGAGGGTAAAACAGTGTGGCAATACTTTTTTGAACCACAAAACAGGCAGATAACATATAGAACAGTCCCAGCACAGTACCCCAGATGGTGCACATTACAGAGTCTCACCCTTCTGCTGACCCGCCGGGATAATGGCACATGTTACATCAGAGCTCCCAAGGTCAGCTATCCCACCTGTGTTATACACACAGAGAGGAGGTAACGACAAGCGTAGGTAGATGACAGTCCATTGAGTCCATACAAGGTACAAAGCCAGTTGACAGGGAGTCGCAACCTGGCTTATCCAAACATCTCCATGGAGACAGGCGTCCAGCGGGTCCCCATCCTGGCTTTCTCCAAACGTATCCATGGTCCAGCGATGGTCAATGGAGCAGATCTATATTCTTCCAAATAGAGCCGAAAAACCCTAGGTTGTTTCCTGAGAATGATAGATCTGTGTCCCTCGTGATGGTGCCATGATATTGGCTGCTGTCCTGTCTCTGGTCCTTTGGATGTATATGTCTTGGCAGAATCTCTGGCTGACTCTCTCCCTCTCTGTGTCTTTATGCAGATCCATGTAGCCTATTTTTAAATTTACCCAGTGTCCTTCAGTCCGGCCTCACAGACAAGGGGAACAATGGTGATGAGATCAAATCTTGCTTTGAGCAGGGGGTTGGACCTGATGGTCCAGGAGGTCCCTTCCAACTCTACCATTCTATGATTCTATGATAAATAGCATTACTTGATTAGCTAATCTACAGGGTGGGTCATTTATATGGATACACCTAAATAAAATGGGAATGGTTAGTGATATTAACTTCATGTTTGTGGCACATTAGTATATGGGAGCAGGAAAACTTTTCAAGATGGGTGGTGTCCATGGCGGCCATTTTGAAGTTGGCCATTTTGTGAAAATATTTAAACACAGGTTAAAATGTAACAAAAAAGCTAAAAAGCCAAGGGGATGAATACTTTTGCTAGCCACTGTATATACTTTCATATGTGCATGAGAACTCAGTTTCTGAGATTTACTGTACTATACTGTATATAGTCAGCATAAGTACCGCCAAACTGAGTACCCCAATGCTGTCCCCTCTCCCAGATAAGCCCAACCCACACTGCTCCTTCTCCATACTGCTCTCACTTCATACAGAGCCCCCCCCCCAAAAGCCCACCCTCCAATTTGTCCCTCTTTCTGTAAGTCCCCCTAACAATTGAAAAAAAATCACAGTCCACACTGGTCCAGCTTCAAGTTTGAGGCATGAATAGTTAAAATGCATTATTTAATGGTTGCGATTAAAACCTGGTCATACAATGGTATTTTTTTGTGGATCATGTTTTAATTGCAAACAATAAGTAAAGGATTTTAACTATTCGTGTCTCAAACTTGAAGCTGGACCATACGGTACCAGACATGATGTCAGGCAGATTCTGCACCTCAATAATCTGAGGTTCCTAAGGAAGGCTGCTGGACACAGGAGAAGGAAATAAGAAGATCAGGAATACATACTGTATCTATTTTCTTTTTATTTGGGGTTGGGGTGAAGAAGTAGAATATATTTTTTATATGGTATAGATTTAGGCATAGGGTATAACTGGGATTAACTTTCTTTCGTTTTCTGTATTTTTTTTTCTTATTTTATTTTACGTTTACATTTTTTCAGCAAACTCTTCCTCCTCTACTGCAGTAGGCCAACAGTTGGCATCATTAGTTGCTCTTCCGGGCTTTATGAGGACGTGCAGGATCCTTAGTTCTGGAAGAAGAGGTGCATCCTTGGTCATATTCTGTGAATGTAGAAAATAGAAATGACTTCTTAAAACAATAATATACTTATTTTATGTAGTAAGGACATATAACTTTATGAACATGATCATGTTTCACTCCCGTGTCGTCTAAGTTATCATAGAAAAAGGTAAGAAAACCGGATATTTCCTTTGCTTGCTTGTTATTTTTTAATACTGGCTGTAATCTTAATCTGCCATTCATTCTGATGCTGTGAGTAGATAAAACAATGATTCTATAAATTATGTGGTTCATGACGTGTACTGGACACTGACGCTTGTCTAAATGTTGTGTCTACTGCCTGATACTATACAATGTTACTATAAAGACGTATACTTATATTTGATAATGGAAGGAATAGATCACATCCACTTAATAGTACAGCCGGGATTGAGTTTCTGCAGGTTTTGTCATATTATTCCAGATTCTGGTCTAATCTCTGATATCTGGACTGCGGTTCTATCTCAGCGCCTGTGTGGATAGAATATGATGACTTATGAGAGAGATGGTCCTTGTCTCGGTGGTGCTCAGTATGAGCCGTCTACCGCTACATTTTTGGCACTATGCTCTCTCATCATCAATATGAAACTTACCTGCAGATTCACAGACTTTTTCAGACTGCTCAATCCTGGGAAATCCATCCTGATCCTGACAGATATGGATACAATGGGCACATGTTGCCCTTAGTCTTTTGCTCCACATTATTTGTAGGGACTCATGAAGCTAAATATTAGAAATTAAGAATCAAAATCTATTAAATCTGTTGTTCCATCAAACAATGCAGAAAAAGCAGAATATAGATGCGGATGTACAACCCGGGGGATTATTATATTTTACCTTCTTATCAAACACGGTCCGGTTATACATCTTCTAGAACAGTCATGTTACAAGTTCATGTTTTGTCTCCTGGAAATCCATCATGTAAGGAGATGCGGACGCGGTAATATCTTTTAGGAGGTAGCAGTGGATGTTATACAAGGTCTGCAAAGAATGGAAGATCGTATAGTAAGCGTGAGATAATGTCTTAGAAAACACAGAAGAGGAAAAGGTGTAGAATGTGTGCAGGATGGACTAAGCTAACGACTGAGGGTGTGTAGCAGCAAATTTCAGCTATGCTCCCAACTCTAATTATGAAACACTTTGTTAGAAAACATATGACATATAATTTACTGTTCCTCTGAAGTGGCAGGAATTCAGATGATTCTGTGTCTATATAAAAATATGGAGAAGTGAAAATATATTTTTTTCGTAGAGCACTTCATGTCATTTTTACAGAGCTGGACAGAATCTTCCTTTAAAGGCAGTGAAGGATCAGCACCTGGTTGTGGCCATTACTCAATCGCTAAAACAACATTGTTGGAGACAAATTTCAAAATGTGCGGTGCGTTAGTTATCAAAGTTCCAGCGGGTCCTAGGATCTCCATCAAAGCAATCAGGAATAGGCAGATCCGGAGAAGTTCTCCAAGAAGAATGTCCCAGATAGGAAAGTGACAAGGGCAGACCTTGAGGGACTGTTGTGTAATAGCTATAGTTCCAGTGAGTGAGTCCATATGAGCTGAAGTAATATACAACTTTAATGACCCCTTATTGCCTCACAGCAAGTTGTGTAACCAGTCCAACTAAGTCTTCCACATCCAGTGGCAAAGGTTTAGGTTTTCTTTTAGGGGCTCACATGATGAGGTGGGATCTGAAAGTTGTAGGCCAGAGAGAGCAGCACAGACTAGAGGCAATGGTGCAGCACAGACTAGAGGCAATGGTGCAGCAGAGCCATGTGGATCAGTGAGGACCAGGACAGCAGGGTATGCAGGACTGCAGACAGTCAAAAAGAGCCGGAAGCAGAGCAAAGTGTGCAGACACATGGGAATGGTAGATGTATGGGCAATCTGGTCACTTGCTTGCAGAGATGCGGTTACACACAGGAACAACTGAGATGTATAAAGCAATTAGGAATCTCCCAGCAGTGATGCAGTTATTCAGAGTAATTACAGAGATGGATATGCATTCTGATATCTTTCAGAAGGAACAACGTTAAACAAGAACAGCAATGGGATATGCATGAGCATCACTAGTATTAGCTGAGGTGGATTCATCATCAGGTACCTGTTGTAATACAGCGCAGACAAGCACAGACAGAGCTGGTCCAAGGAAAAGGAAGCAATGCCTGAGTGCTGGAGCAGAGACAGGTGATAAACACATTCACATGTGTCTTAGGAAAATCCTCTGGATGGAGAAGGCACATTTCCCCATATCTAAAGCCTCCATGACTGCATGAACACCTCTGAGCTGAATCTTTTACCAGAGGTGCATCCATAATGGTGTTCTGTGAATGTGGATAACAGGAATGACATGATAATATAGTAATACACTTATTTTATATAGTAAATACATTATAACTTTATGGATTTGATTATGTTAGCCTTTCAATGTGAAGTACTAAATCATTACAGAATAAAATAAAGAAACCAAATATTTTCTTTTGCTCACTTCATATATTAGTTAATGCTGGCTCTATGTCACACACCTGTCCCAGATCCGTGCTTTGCTTTTCTCACCGCGGTCCGCTAAACTCTGTGGTGCTCCACATCAGGGGTTGCAGTTGGCCCGGTGTGCTCCCATGTGATCTGCCTGGGCCTACTGAAGGCTCACTGAGATACACCTGTGTCTTGATATTAAGACTTCAGTGTTGCTATATGCTGGCTTGCTGTATACACCTTGAACTGCTCTGCTGCTATCTGCTTTCTACTCTTGCTTACCTGCCTGGTTTCCTTGATGTCCTCCACCTGCCTGCGGTTCCCAGCATTCCACCAGGCTTTGGTCTCATGAACGTCTTCAGTCATTCTACGGTTCCCAATATTCTGCGGTCTTCTGCCTGCCTGCTTGCGGTCTCCTGGGCATCTTCCGCCTGCCTGTGGTTTCCAGAATCCCACCTACCTGCCTGCGGTCTACTGGATGTCTTCTGCCTGCCAAAGGATCCCAGCATCCTGCCTGCCTGCGGTATTCTGGATGTCTTATGCCTGCATGCAGTTCCCAGCATCCCACCTGCCTGTTGTCTCTTGGACGTCCCCTGCCTGCCAGCGGTTTCCTACGTCCCATTCTACAGTATTCTGACTGCCTGTTTGCGGTTGTCTGGACATCTCTGGTCTATCTATGGTTTCCACTCCCTTGGCTGTCTGTATCCTGCGTGCCCAATCTATCAGCTGCTCCGACACCCATGGTCCGTGTGCCCACTCAGATACTGGACTTAGAGGTTCCACCTCACCTGGTCAGTCTAACATTGTAATCTTAATGTACTAACTCCTTTCTAATGCTGTGAGTTTATAAAACATTATTTCTGTACGAAACGTGTTTCCTGACATGTACTGGACACTGACTTTTGTATAAATGTTGTGTATATTGTTACCATACAATTTAAATAACATATACACTTACATTTGATAATGGAAGCAATAAATTGTTTTTGTTTGGTAGTATAGCCCGGATTATATTTCTGCGGTTTCTGGTGGATTTTTCCAAAATTCAGGTCTTATATCTGGACTAAGGGTCTCCATGAGGTGTGAGTAGAGTATGAACTCTAGGAGATGGACGGTCCTCATCCTAGGTGGTGTTTTGCATGAGAAGACTGCCCCCACATTTATGTCAAAATGCCTTCTCTTCACAAATCTTTGTGAAACGGCCGACTCTATGGAGACAAAAGGAACATAGATTAGCAGACAAGAAAGGGCAGGAATATCAGTTATTAGAGGAAAGGAACGGATTATTCGAGGAAAATTAGATGTCAGTCTTTAGTCGTCTCCTGATATCATAATATTAATTCATTCATGTAGTTTCTTTATAATTATATAATAAAATATCTCCTTACCTGTATTCACACCCTGCACACACATATTTGTACGTGTAGTTGATGTTATACTTGTGATGTATGGTCACTGGTGGTAATTCGGGGCGGACACATGCGACCTATTTAGTGTACCATACCCAGAGTGGACCATGCCATTCGCTTTGTACTCCATCTATTGTGCCAGCAGGCGGCATGGCACATTTCATGCACTAATGCGTCTCTAAGGCGCTCTAAAGGTAGAAAATATACAATTATTATAAGTTATAAAGATACTTTACATCACACAAGTGCCAATGTGCTAGGTCATATTATAGGGAAGGCTCATGAGATATTTGCCCTGGAGCTTTGGAGATTTCACCAACTATAGGATCTAAAGGATCTCCATCACCCAGGCTGACTCTTCTGATCCATCGACCCAGTAATTCCTAGTTACACTCCTGGCAGTTACTATTTATGTGTATTTTATCCACTGTTCACCTCTGGATCCCCACAATTATGGAAATAGGGTCCCTGAAGGCTTTTCAATGATCCTATCCAGTTATGAACTTATAGCCAGGTATGTGTGTGTTTCTATGGTTTGGAAGCTATGAAAGTTGTAGTACCTTCGATCTGACCCTAACAACCTGTTACTTCTGTCAAAATATCAAATGTTTGCCATATGATTCTCATATCAATCTTACCTGCGGAGTCACACACTTTTTCAGACAATTCAATTGTGGAATATTGATCCCCATCCTGAATCTTGTTAACACAGTAAGCACATGTCTTCCTCAGTCTTTTACTCCATCTTATTTGTATTTTGAACTCAGGAAGCTAAAGATGAGGAAAGAAGAAATAAAATACATTATAGCTGTAGTTCAATGGCAAACATTGGAAAACGCAGTCCCTTCTAGGACACCACAAAAGGAGGTATAAGTTGTGACTACTGGACCTAAAGACTCCACCAGGGCCCAGGGTCCGGGGTGACTGCTACCTCCGCACCTCTATAACTCTGCATTTACACGGAGGAATAGTAAAGGTTATTGATGATTTATTACACAGACGTTTACATGAAGAGATTCAGATACCACAATATAGATGAGGATGTACAATCCGAGGGATTATAATATTTTACCTCGTTCTCAAACACGGTGCTGTTGTAAAGCTTGAACAGCCGCGTCACCAATTTGTGTTTGGTCTTCTGAAAGTCCTTCACAAATGGAGATGTAGGGGATGTCATCTCCTCTGTGAAGCAGCCCTGGATGGTACAAATAGCACTGGAAAGAACAGAAGATCATATATGAAGCCTTAGATTATATTTCAGAACATACAGAACATTACCTATTCATTCCTTTCCCCTACAATTTAGAAGGGATTTCCAGATTAAGGATCAAGTCACCACAATGGTAGAAGGTCAGGGGTACATATATAATAGGGGCAGCCAGCAATTAGCTATGAATGAGTCCTGGCAGGTGGAGGAATCAACATTGAAATAAATCTTCCAAAAATACCATTGCAAGAAACCAACATCATTGCTATGTGAACGGAGCTGGAAGGTTTCATTGAGTGCCAGGAAGGGAGGAGAGGGGGATTCATTTACCTAAACCCCGACATGGAATTGGGTGTCAAATAATCAAAGAGATGTGAGAATGCTGGATTGTGTGAGCTGATAGCTGAGGATGTCCACCAGTAGGGGGCACCCTACTTTATATAACTTACTGCTCCTCTGAGGTGGATCACAAGATATTAATGGCTAATTCTCCTTTTTTACTCTAAGTGCCATGGCAGTGACCACTTGTTGGATGTCAGGTAAAGGAGCACCTGTCTATTGTTAGATTAGCTATAGGGAAAATGTATGTAATCTGTATAGATTGTGATATAATCCATAGTTTTGGACACTGACCAGTGACAGGAGATGATGGTGTTATTATATGGTCTTCGTCATTGCTATCAATAAAAATCTCTGGAGATCCGCACTGCTCAGCGGCATCAGCAGCTTCATTATCAGAAGTCCTGAGCCCTGTGAATATCATATAACAGAACAGAAAATGGATCAATGGAATATGTCCGTTACTAGAAATCTAGGTTGTGTCTAGAAAATACTAATAATTAATCCTTACTTTTGCGGGATGATGTTTCCTCCTCCCCACTAGAATAATCCTCGTCATCAGATACAATAATGACAGTGGAGTAACTGTGAAAAGAAATATAGAAATAGGAATCAGTGGGGAAAATTGTAATATTAAACCTAAATGAAATCATGGATGAAATAGTTAATGTAAAGGGATCCGATAAAATGATCCAGAGCCCAGGAACCGCCAGAATCTTATATGAAGCCGGTATGAAGGACACTGATTGTCCTCAATGTCCGTCAATGGGACCTGAGCTCAGCTTTGGAGAAGATGTGATTCATCCTACCTGTAGATGTCATTGCTACATGATGGTAAAGATGGAATGAGATCTGAGGAAGTGAAAGAAAAATAATATGTTAGACGGACGGTTATTATAGGTAACAGCAATAAGTGATAATTAAAGGGATCTTCCAGAACGTGAAGATTGATGGCTCCTATTGATCAAACACTGATAGCTTTGCCTAAGGATTGGCCTTTCATGTATAAATCACACACAAAACATTTTTTTTTAAAAAAGCATAGAGGCTGGAAACCCTACAATCCTGAGCAAAGCTGTTCTTATAAACCCATTATAGTTAGGACACATATCAGCAGAAACTAGATTGTATAGGGGATCAGTACCTGGGTCTCTAGATGTTACACCTGTTGAATGTTACACATGTTGAATCCTGTTTCCGTTTGATGGTCCGGAAGTCTTGATCTTTTTTGGGGATGGGACTAGAAAAAGAGAAGAAATATAAGACTCCAAATGTCACACAAATCTTCAGAAGCATCAGTAAGGTTATGAAAATAACACACAGGGCCTGTTCTGCCTTTCTCAAGGGCACGAGGAAATTGATCCATGGTGCAGGGGCATTTAATTCTCACAGTAATAGTGATAATTGTTAGTGACGGTCTAGTAAGGTCGTTGCTTATTAACCCAATACCCAAACAGGAATATTACTGTTCATTATTAGCTATTAAGGAGCCAAAACTCAGAAATATTGATCATTCTAACCAGTTGTTACCCGGCGTGCCCGGGTAAATGCTGGGGCCTAAGCAGGCGGAGTGGCCCACTCGCTGTCGGGGACACCAGCGGGCTATGTGGTCCGGTGCCTGTGCCAGTGCTGGTTCCCGCGAGTGTGCCCCCCGCCTGTTTCGGGCCCCAGCACTTGCAATACTTATCTCTCCCGGTTCCACTTCTGTGGCGTCTTTCGGGTCCGCTGACTGTGACGTTCAAGTCAGAGGGCACGATGATGGCAGTACTGTGCTCCCTCTGCTTGAATAGTCACAGCGCAGAGAGCTTGAAGACTGTGACGCTGAGGAGTCCAGAGCAGAGCAGCGGCCAGCGAGGAGAGGTGAGTATTTCATTTTTTTAATGTTTGAAGCATCTTATGGGGCCAATTATATTTGGAGCAGGATATGGGTCCAATTACATATGGAGCAGTATATGGGGCCAATTACTTATGGAGCAGTATGTGGGGCCAATTACATATGGAAAATCGTATTTCATTTTTTTAATGTTTGGAGCATCTTATGGGGTCAATTACATATGGAGCAGTATATGGGAAAATTACATCTGGAGCAGTATATGAGGCCAATTACATATGGAGCAGTATGTGGGGCCAATTACATATGGAGCATCTTATGGGGCCAATTACATATGGAGCATCTTATGGGCCAATTACATATGGAGCAGTATATAGAGCCAATACATATGGAGCAGTATATCGGGCCAATTACATATGGCGCAGTATATGCTCCAATTACATATGGAACAGTATGTGGGGCCAATTACATATGGAGCATCTTATGAGGCCAATTACATATGGAGAAGTATGCAGGGCCAAATACATGTGAATCAGTATATGGGACCAATTACATATGGAGCAGTATATGGAGCCAATTACATATGGAGCATCTCATAGGGCGAATCACACATGGAGCATCTTATGGGGCCAATTACATATGGAGCAGTTTGTGGGGCCAATTACATATGGAGCAGTATATGGGGCCCATTATATATGAAGCATCTTATGGGGCCAATTAAATATGGAACATCTCATGGGGCCCATTCTGTTTGGAGCAATATATGGGGCCCATCATATACTGGAGCATTATATGGTGCCCATCATATGCTGTATGGAGCATTATATGAGGCCTATTCTGTATGGAGCATTATATTGGGCCCATTCTGTATGGGGCCCAACAAATACTGTATGGAGCATTCTATGGGGTCCATTATTCTGTATGGAGCAATATATGAGATTATGAGGTTCGTTATCCTGTATGGAGTGCTATAACATGCCCATAATACTGTATGGAGCAGTATATGGGGCCCATCATATACTGTATGGAACAATATATAGGGTCATTCTGTATGGAGCAATATATGGGGCTCATTATTCTGTATGGAGGATTATGTGGTGCTCATAATACTGTACGGAGGACTATATTGTCCGGTTTCTGAGCTATTGATATCACTCATGTAATTTAAGAAGTAAGTGAAATGTTTGGCATTGTGCTATACCTATATTTCTCTGCCATATCTGTGCATCATGAATTGTGGTATGTGTTAAAGGGGCCCACTGAGACTCGCCCGGGACCACGAAAATCTGGAGCTTGCCCTGACATAAACCATTAGACCATAGATAGGTTATATATGAGAATAATGTACAGAAGTGATGGCTCACCTTATGAAAATCCTCATCACTGCTGTCCTCTAAGTTGGACATAACGATAATACGCTTGAAGCACTTTTTGCTCGCCATTTTTGAAATCACAAATTACCACAATCCTCTCTCTCTAACACCTTCAACAACCCTCAACGGATTGTGACACCATCAGCCATGTAACATTGTCGCTGTGACGTCACATATACCATTAGAAGCAGCTGTATTTGTATAGATACTGTAGGAGGCTGCATCTATACTCACAAATACTTATTCCAATAATTTTAGATGAGGTCTGTTTGTTAAAAGTGTTGTTTTGCCTTGGTGAAAATAACGTAGATTCATCATATAAGGCCGGGATCACACATGCGAGGAATACGGCCGAGTCTCGCATGTTAATACCCGGCACTGTTGCCGGTCTCAGGAGCGGAGCGTGCGGCTCCATGTATTGCTATGCGGCCGCGCACTCCACTCTCGAGGCCGGCGGCAGTGCCAGGTATTAACATGCGAGACTCGGCCGTATTCCTCGCACGTGTGATCCCGGCCTAAAGAAAACAATGAAAAAGTCTAGATCTCATCATGCAAATGTTGCTATAACCATAAACACACAAATTATTAAAACGCCCATTATTTAGAAGTGCTTCAGTTTGTGAACAGTAATTAAAATTGGTAATACCCGCACTCCACAATAGTCAGCTCCAACATGTATAAACCTTATTTCCATGCTCTTTTTCATTTTGCAGTTATAATGGAGACATCCACCAGAAACATTTTACTTTTTCCATACAGTTTGGGAGAGGCTGAAGACTGCAAACTAGTTTTTTTTCTGTTTGCTCACAAAATGCTAAAAAATAAATAATTGATATGTCCATTCTTTAGGTGTTTTACAATAGAAAGCTTTTCAATAGAAGTCAATGGGAAGGCTAAAAAAAATTGCTGGCATCTTTTTGAGCATTTCGTTAGTGTGTTTCCTTAAAAAAAAAATGGTAGCATTTTATTTATGGCTTAATGAATCTAAAAAACATTACGTGACAAGCTGGTATTTTTATTGATACCATTTTGGGGTACATCGGATATTTGGTTAGCTTTTTATTGTATTTTTTGGGAGGGATGTGGCCACTGAAAAACAGCAATTCTGGTATTTAAATTTATTTTTTCTTTATCATAGTACAGATTGATTTCTTTTATGACTTGAACCTACAAGACTTTGATCACTTGTTCTATATACTGCAAGACAGTTGTTTTGCAGTATATGACATAAATGATGGTCTCCCATGAAGCCCAGGTTACTGTCCAGCGGTGTATAATTAGATAAAGAGCAGCAATCGAGCTCTGGTCGCTGCTGTTACAGGTATATGTCGCGTATGGCGTAAGCTCAGCTCCTGAGCCTTCTCGACACATGGACTCTGGCACGGACATACAGATGGAGCGGGATCCCCATTCAAAAGTTTTTTATGAGGTCCTGAATCTTTTAGTTATGCTCCTGCAAAGGCCTCTTGCTGCATAAGAAGACTTCACATAGTAATGTTGGGTCAAGGTTAGTTAGGGTGTTTTTGGGTTCAGGATCTTCTTACTTCTATTGAAAGTTTCTCACCTGGTGCTGTTGGATTCAGGTGTTGGAACAACTCACTTGTTCAAGTAGGTCACCATTAACCCTCTTAGCTGCTGCTGCTGCTACAATTCCTCCGTGATGGCGGCCTGCACATCTATCCAGCTAATATGGAAAATACGAAAACATTTGGGAAGAAAAAAATACATTAGTTAGATTTTGATTTCCAAATCTATATATGTTTTTTAAACGGTAACACAAAAATACTCATCTTCCCCAACTTCTTTGGTGGCTAGTTGTCTGCTTAGTTTTATCTAGAATGCAGGCTCCTCTGAGGATGTTCTCCCATACAGATGTTCTGACATGTCGGGAGCTTATTGCAGATAACTTATCATCGTCCCCGATGGGAAATGTTTAGGGATCTAGGGTAACGTATTAGTGGGTCGATCATTTGTAACTGTACTGTGCACTGTGCATTGTATATACTTGCATTATTTAATCTGCTATATCCTTGAATCGTATGCAATGTCAGATTCACAACGCAGCATTCATACCTTTATATCAGGTTGGCATGTTTTATGAAACCTTTTTTTTCTATGTTGCAAATATTTTAATATCCTTTCTATATATCGCATGTGCGCCCTCTGCATTGTTGTACATTTTTGTAACCTCCCTGATTTTTGTAACAAACAAAAATTGTAGCAATAACTCAGATTCTGGACTTTTTGTTCGGTTTGTTCTTTCCTTGTGACTCCAAAACTGCGGTGTCCAAACCTCCTCTGGTATTAAAGTGAATTTGTCAGCAGGTTTTTGCTACCTCTTCTGAGAGCAGCGTAATGTAGGAAAAGAGACCCTGATTTCAGCAATGTGTCACTTAGTTTGCTGGGTGCAGCAGTTGTGATACAATCAGAGAATTTAGATGTAGCGTATAGCAGAGCTCAGAAAGCTGCCCCCGCCCACATCACAGCTTTCTGTGCACATTGCATATTGATAGTAACCTGCTAATCAGTGGTGGACGCAGAATTGGATCAGGATTCAGCTAGTCAAGGCAGGGATTAAAAATTATCTCCGGTCTCGAATACTTAGGGATTTTTATTTTTATAATAAAATGTTCTTAGAGGTGGTCGGACTCCTAAGAACACAGCGCACGCTTGCAAGTTGTTAGCTATGCAGTGCCTCTTTGATCCTGGCTAGATCATTAGATCCAGCCATCTTCAGTACCCTTGTGTTCCTCTGAAAGAAGCAAATCTCTGCTGGCATCATCAGAGCGCATACAGTTCCGGTCAGTAGCTAAGCCATGCCGCCAGCCAGAATTGTCAATCATTAGTAGAGTACCGCCCCCGGGAAGCCGCGAGGCGGGGAGCAGTGTGCGGCTATAGAAAGAAGATAAGTATACTCCTTTAAGAAACACCGCATATCTACGGATTGTCGAGTGCAGAATATTACCAATGGCATGGACCTCTAATGGAGGATACTGCACAAAGATGTCAATTAGTACATTGTCTGCAATAACATATTAACTGTGAGTTATAGAAACCCTCCTGACAGTAAACATCGTTCATGAGAATAACGTTCCTAGCAAGCATTCTATTAACCGCACTAAATAAATGTAGAAGAAATGTCTAATTTACAGAAATTAAGTAAAGCAGAATTTGTTACTGGAGGCTTTTGGAAAATTTTGAATAGGCTTCTGCAGCAAAAAAAAAAAATCCAAAACCCCAGTCAATATTAAATTACAGGCAATGAAGTCCCAGCATACAAAAATACATTATTTAATGTTCCCAAACATCAGCAAAACTGCAAATGAAAGCGCTTGCAAAACCCTCATCTTACCTCCTCGCATTCTGCTTTTCCCACAGAAAAATGAGATTTACTAGAAGAAATAAATACAATAAATATTTATGCACAAATTTATCTCTTAGCCCGTGAAGCTTTTAGAATTTTTTTTTTTTTTTACTCGTTTAAGCATATTTCGAGAGAACTTAACAAAACCTGTTAAGGATGGACTTGAAAATCCGAGGATGTATATTACTACATATTGAAACTCTAGTAGGTAACCTTTCTTTCTATACAGTTACATGAATTTCCATTGCCACCCAGGAGTCGGATGTGAGGGGTGATTTCTCCTTTGTTACTGTATATTACCATTATTAAAACATGTAACAGTGTACGCCACAACTTTCCTCTTTCTGAAGAAGTCATTTGCTTACTGATGCCAAATTATATTTCACATGTTAGAAGTTTGTCCGCTTTGGACACTTCCTTTGTGTTAGAAACAAAACCCTGAGAGTGAGTTGATTACAGGCCGGTCATGTTCTAGATCCCCAAGTGATCACCTATAGTCAAGTGAATAAGCAACATGTATTCAGTTCCTCTACAACGCCACCACAGGGAAATAAAGAATTACACAGTTATAGAGAAGAGTGGATCGATCCGCTAAGGATCCACCTTGAGTAAAATTTCCTAAAATTTGTGGTTTCACGTGAATTGGAACATTTTGTTATTTAATTCGCAGTTTGCAAAAAAAAATTTGCCCAGAACCATTTCCCTCAGTGCTGAAGCTTCAGAGAGCAGACTGATATCATTTTGCATTTCCACAAGGCCTCCCCATAATGCACAGAAGCTATGACTTTTTATGGGTTATTATTCCTTGTACAGTGGTGGTCAGTACCTCGGCCATCACAGATCAGCATCTCCCAATGGAGCACAGTTTGTACGGCAGAGTCATTTACCATCTCCAAAGTCACTGGGCAAGTCTCTCTCTCCTGTAGAGTGTAAGCTCTTATGGTCAGCAGGGTCCTCTCTCTCTCCTGTAGAGTGTAAGCTATAGCGGTCAGTGAGGTCCCCTCTCTCTCCTGTAGAGTGTAAGCTCTTATGGTCAGTGGGGTCCTCTCTCTTTCTCCTGTAGAGTAAACCTCTTATGGTCAGCGGGGTCCTCTCTCTCTCCTGTAGAGTGTAAGCTCTAGCGGTCAGTGAGGTCCTCTCTCTCTCCTGTAGAGTGTAAGCTCTTATGGTCAGTGGGATACTCTCTCTCTCCTGTAGAGTGTAAGCTCTTATGGTCAGCGGGGTCCTCTTCTCTCCTGTAGAGTGTAAGCTCTTATGGTCAGTGGGGTCCTCTCTCTCTACTGTAGAGTGTAAGCTCTTATGGTCAGTGGGGTCCTCTCTCTCCTGTAGAGTGTAATCTCTAATGGGCAGTAGGGTCCCTCTCTCTCTCCTTTAGAGTGTAAGCTCTTATGTTCAGTGGGGTCCCCTCTCTTTCTCCTGTAGAGTGTAAGCTCTTATGGTCAGTGGGGTCCTCTTTCTCTCCTGTAGAGTGTAAGCTCTTATGGTCAGTGGGTCCCCTCTCCTGTAGAGTGTAAGCTCTTATGGTCAGTGGGGTCCTCTCTCTCCTGTAGAGTGTAATCTCTAATGGGCAGTAGGGTCCTCTCTCTCTCCTTTAGAGTGTAAGCTCTTATGTTCAGTGGGGTCCCTCTCTTTCTCCTGTAGAGTGTAAGCTCTTATGGTCAGGGGGTCCTCTCTCTCTCCTGTAGAGTGTAACCTTTCATTATCAGTAGGGTCCTCTCTCTCCTGTAGAGTGTAAGCTCTTATGGTCAACGGGGTTCTCTCTCTCCTGTAGAATGTAAGCTCTTATGATCAGCAAGGTCCTCTCTCTCTCCTGTAGAGTGTAAGCTCTTATGGTCAGCGAGGTCCTATCTCTCCTGTAGAGTGTAAGCTCTTATGGTCAGTGAGGTCCTATCTCTCCTGTAGAGTGTAAGCTCTTATGGTCAGCGAGGTCCTATCTCTTCTGTAGAGTGTAAGCTCTTATGGTCAGCGGGGTCCTATCTCTCTCCCACATGTATTTTCTAAGCAATTACAAGCTTTCCAGTATTGAGGTCCTCTTAATTTATTTGCCGCAAATCAAATTTTTGGGGAAAATATAGTGAAGTTTATAAATATGAATTTCAAAATATCTGCTCATCTCTTCCCAGTGCTTATTTAAAAAGTAAACTTTTATTTTAGTTAATTGTTGATCAGCCTTTGCAAAGTTATGAATTTTTGTATTTTACTTCATTTCATTATTTTCCCTCCTCTCCCAAACACTATGGTGCAGTGCTGGTTTAGCTGTTTGGTTCAAGGTTCATTAAGAATCTGCTTTCAACCACTGTTTATAAGAATTAGTAATTTATACTAATACTAATTCATATAAGAAGAGTTGGAGACTTTCTCTGAGATCAGGGTGGGAAGCAGAGAGGCTCATACCGGGAAAAGTCTCATACACTGATTGTAAATAGAGCACTGATTCTTGCTGAGCAGCAGTTGACAGCAGATTTTTAAGTCCTATATAAGCCTCTCCAATACACACACCTGAGTCTTGTTATTAAAACTTCAGTGTTGCTATACACTGGTTGCTCTATATATCTTGAACTTCTCTGCTGCTTACCTGTGGTCTCCTGGACATCTTGTCCCTGCCTGCGGTTTCCTGCACTCAGCCTACCTGCCTGCGGTTTCCTATGCCACAGCTGTCCATGCCCACCTATCTGCTCCTCCAACAGCCATGTGCCTATCCGGACCTCAGCCTTGGAGGATCCACCTCACCTAGAGAGCCTAACAATTTAAGCATCCTTCCTCCCAGTTTCATTTTTATCTCCACCCCAGCTGCATTGATTTGACACCCAGCAAAACTATGAAAAAAGGTTGCATCCACAGTCCTCCAAACACCTCATTTGCATATTAATTTAAAGAATATTTTCTCCAATAACATCCACTGGATTGTTACACTTAAGCTATGGCGCAAAATCCGCTACAAGGATATGTGCTTACTTTGGTACGGATTTCGGAGCGAGGGTCATTTAGCAGACGCTGTCAGCAGAAAACGGGAGCCAAGCATATATTCCCCACAGTTACTGAGAACATCTCTTCTAGGGCAGAGATGACTAAGACATTTCTTAAATACCCGGCCGGTTATTGCAATTTCCTTTTATTATCCTTGGCTCAAAAGTAGAGCTTTACTTCAAAGCGAACCCGAGTCTTCCACATTTGCCGTTGCTTTATAGCACACACTGTAGAGTAATTCATTGCAAGCAAGGGGTGAAGCTAAATTTAGTTGTGTGCTTTCTCCGGGACTCCCTATAATCTTCCGTCCTAAATCGGCAGCGGTGCCCTTGAAAAAATAGAATAGCAGCAGTGGTCTATAGCGTGCCGATTTGTCCCCTGATTTCTTCCAGGCAAGTGCACACGTTTCTTTACAAAACATTCATGTGGAACAGATTCTCTTCAGAACAAAACTCTAGTGTCATTTCTTGTTTCATATAGTTTATGACAGATGGAGATATGTAGAATTAATCATATTTTGGGGAAAATACAGCCTGATTGGTCCAAAAGCCACCATCTGTCCAGTCATCAGTGCTTCTGTGACCACATAATACTCCTCAAAAGTAGATAGGACCTCTTTATGTTCTTCACAAACACCATCTAAGGTTACGTTGGCATGATGAGTTCTTGGTGAGTTTTTGACAATTGGTAAATTTGGTGTCGTAAAAAATGCATCGTCTTATAGTTCCAGCAAAGTGGATGGGATTTATAGAAATCTCCTGCCCCCTGTGCATTTTTTTTAATGTTGCATAAACTGACCTGCATACAATTGCATCAGATGTGAAAAATTTGCAGGTAAAAAACACATATGTGTTTTTAGTGAATTTCCGCTGCATAAACGCACTAAAAACGCATGTAATTTACAAAGGACTGTATCAATATAGATTTGGCAAAGCCAAATATCAGGAAGTTTTAAAAAGAAAAGCAGTTCTATTTAAAGCATGACATACCAGAAAGAGACAAAAAAAAAGCAGAGTAAAAAATGTATGTAACAAAACGTAATAAAATACACAATGAGAAAAATGCAAGGAACCTAATTTAGCTAATAGGCGCAGAAATGTTGCAAAAAATCTGCATAATCAAAACTCACCAAAATCTCACTGTGGGAACATAGCCTAAAAAAGTGGTCTGAACTTTGCATACAATAAAGTGTTGTGTAGACATCTTGGCACACTATGTTTAGTCGAGGTGAAGAGATTCAATGTGATCCAAAAGGAAAATACATACAGTAGTCAGAAACGTTTCCGTCATCAAGATCTTCATCAATGTACTACAAACAAAAAAACAAAACATAAACAAAGTATATACAGTATAATCAAGAGACATTTGGGGTCAATTTGGCGAAACAATAGAAATAATCAGAGAAGTTATCCTTCATCATTGGTCAAAAGAAATGACATCATCAAATGGTAGTACAAGTGCAGTGGACGGTACATGCAATCAGAGACTACAGTGTAGATTGCTAATAACCATTTTGAACAAAGATAAAGAAAGAGTGGTAAGGAGGTGGCTTAGAAGAGAAACCTACGTAAAGTGTATAAGGAGTTATCATGAGGATCTCTCAGCAATACTAAAATTGCTCTGTATAGGGAGAAGGTAAAAATAGATGCCGTGAAACTAAAGTATGCTAAAGCCAGTGTCATAAGCATAGGAATAGGAGTGCACCACCTACCAGTCTGTATGGTAGACCTGGCTTAGGTTAATCCCAGGTATTGAGCTTGAATACCTATAGGATACAATGTCATGGATCCTGCTCAGTATTGATGGTGCTCATGGTTGGGTGGCCATGTGTGATTAAGACAACTTACCAAGTCCCAGTGTGGGGTCTCGGATGTGAAAGACGCGGTGTCCACCGCTTGTCTGGCTAGCGTATTGAGAATACGTGGTCCCTTTTATGAGGCCTGGCGTCACGCATGGTGAGTGCTATGCCGCGATGCCGGAAGTGACGTGGTGCGTGTCAGTGACCAGAGATACCGGGGCATGCTTTCCACCTAACCGGAGCTATGCTTATGCGTTTCACTACGTCTAGGACTTGCTTTTCACGTACAGGAAATGGAGCTGTAATTACAATGAGGAGGACTGTGAGACTATTTGTGGATCCGTAGAGTGACGGGATATGGGAGACATACAGAAAAAAAGGATCAAGAAGTCCAGGGAGATGGTCATGAAGGTGGATAGTTCAATAAAGTCGACTCTATGAAAGAAATGGAGAATATCAATAACATGGCATAAGACATAATAAGACCTAAAATTACAGGATGATCATTAAACCAATCATGAAATTATATCTGTGGAAGTAATGAAGGTCATAAATTACATGACATAGGGCACAGCAGAACATTAAATGTCAGGATAGTAGACAAAGCAAAACTTTAATCATGAAAGTAATATAACAGGTAATACTATCACTACATAAACAATTGCAAATCGTAGTACCTATTCAGGCCTCTCGGGACAGAGTTTGCAATTCGTGGATCATGTAGGCATCCCTGCGTTTAAGAATATTCACGCGATCACCCCCCCCCGTCGAAGGGGTGGGATGTGCTCAATGATCTGAAATTTTAATTGTGAGATACTGTGGCCCCTGGAAATGAGATGTTGTGGTATGGGTAATAGAAATTATTGCATCTAATGGTTGACTTGTGTTTTGATATCCTGTCTTTGATGGACTGAGTGGTCTCACCAACGTATAAAAGTCCACACCGACATTTAATTAAATAAACTACAAAAGTTGAGTCACATGTGAAAAACTCACTGATAGTATATTTTTTGCCTGTATATGGGTGGTAAATAGTACTGCCCTTTTGAACATTATTGCATTGGTTACAATTTAAACAGGGAAAAGTACCCGTCTTAGGCTTCCATAGAAAACGTTGTGTCTGGGATGGTCGTGAGGAACTTACAGTACAGACCAAAACTTTGGACATACCTTCTTATTTAAAGATTTTTCTGTATTTTCATGACTATGAAAATTGTACATTCACACTGAAGGCATCAAAACTATGAAGTAACACATGTGGAATTATATACTTAACAAAAAAGTGTGTAACAACTGAAATTATGTCTTATATTCTAGGTTCTTCAAAGTAGCCACCTTTTGTTTTGATGACGACCTTGCACACTCTTGGCATTCTCTTGATGAGCTTCAAAAGGTAGTCACCGGAAATGGTTTTCACTTCACAGGTGTGCCCTGTCAGGTTTAATAAGTGGGATTTCTGGCCTTATAAATAGGGTTGGGACCATCAGTTGTGTTGTGCAGAAGTCTGGTGGATACACAGCTGATCCTCCTACTGAATAGACTGTTAGAATTTGTATTATGGCAAGAAAAAAGCAGCTAAGTAAAGAAAAACGAGTGGCCATCATTACTTTAAGAAATGAAGGTCAATCAGTCCGAAAAAGTGGTGTGAACGGATGGACTCTACATGCCTGGTTCCCACCATGAAGCATGGAGGAGGAGGTGTGATGGTGTGGGGGTGCTTTGCTAGTGACACTGTTACATAGTAACATAGTAACATAGTTAATAAGGTTGAAGGAAGACTTTACGTCCATCTAGTTCAACCCATCATATCCTATCCTAACCTGCCCTAACATGTTGATCCAGAGGAAGGCAAAAAAAACCAAGTGGCAAACAGTAAGCTTCACATTGGGGAAAAAAATTCCTTCCCGACTCCACATACGGCAATCAGACTAGCTCCCTGGATCAACGCAATATCTAGGAAACTAGTGAATATAGCCTGTAATATTATACTTTTCAAGAAAGGCATCCAGTCTCTTCTTAAATAATAAAAAATAATAATAATAATCGTTATTTATATAGCGCCAACATATTCCGCAGCGCTTTACAGTTTAACAGTTTCAGAACACAAGTCATAAGTAACAACGTTAACAATACAATAATTAAAGCCAAATAAGCCGCCCCTGCTCGTGAGAGCTTACAATCTACAATGAGGTGGGGGAGATACAAAGTACAGGTGTTTATATACAATGGTGTATTTACAATGATGGTCCAGCCATCTTGAGGGAGTGAGGGATGGATGGAGATAGTGAATGGGCTACACACACACACTTACACATGGAATGACTTTGATTAGTGAATGTGATAGGCCGCTCTGAACAAATGTGTTTTGAGGGAGCGCCTGAAACCATGCAAATTGTGGATAGTCCTAATTTCTTGGGGTAGAGCATTCCAGAGGATTGGCGCAGCGCGGGAGAAGTCTTGGAGTCGGGAGTGGGAGGTACGGATTAGTGCAGAGGTTAGTCGAAGGTCATTTGCAGAGCGCAGCAGTCGGTTAGGCCGATAGATAGAAATGAGGGAGGAGATGTAGGGGGTGCTGCACTGTGGAGAGCTTTGTGGGTGAGAACCAGTACTTGAATTGGATCCTATAATTAATGGGCAGCCAGTGTAAGGACTACGAAGAGCGGACGTGTCCGAGTACCGATTAGCCAGATGGATTACCCTGGCTGCTGCATTAAGGATGGACTGGAGAGGGGATAGTCGAGTAATGGGGAGGCCAAGTAATAGAGCGTTGCAGTAGTCCAAGCGGGAGTGGATCAATGCTACAGTGAGGGTTTCTGTTGTTTCCATGGTGAGAAAAGGGCGGATTCTAGAGATGTTCTTTAGGTGTAGGCGGCAAGAGCGGGCAAGAGATTGTATATGGGAGGTGAAGGAGAGATTGGTGTCAAACATAACCCCCAGACAGCGAGCCTGCTGCCGGGGTATTATTATGGTGCCACCCACGGAGAGGAATATGTCAAATTTAGGGAGGTTAGTAGACGGCGGGAGCAGAAGAAGTTCAGTTTTGGAGAGGTTAAGTTTCAGAAAGAGAGCGGACATGATGTTGGAGACTGCGGACAGACAGTCGGTGGCGTTCTGTAGTACAGCGGGGTAAGGTCGGGGGATGACGTGTATAGTTGTGTGTCATCAGCATAAAGATGGTACTGAAAGCCAAATCTGCTGATAGTCTGTCCAATTGGGGCCGTGTAGAGAGAGAAGAGAAGGGGGCCAAGGACTGAGCCCTGGGGTACACCGACAGTGAGAGGAAGAGGAGATGATGTGGAGCCAGAGAACGAAACACTGAAGGAGCGGTTAGAAAGATAGGAGGAGAACCAGGAGAGAACAGTGTCCTTAATACCTAGTGAGTGGAGCCTAGACAGTAGGTGACGGTGGTCAACCGTGTCAAAAGCTGCCGAAAGGTCCAGAAGAATGAGCAGAGAGTGGTCACCGTTACGTTTTGCTGTAAGAAGGTCATTGGTCACTTTGATGAGTGCAGTTTCAGTCAAATGTAGGGGGCGGAAGCCGGACTGTGAAGGGTCTAGAAGGGAGTAAGTGGAGAGGTAACGGGTGAGGCGGGAGTAGACTAGGCGCTCCAAGAGTTTAGAGGTGAAGGGAGATTGGAGACCGGTCTGTAGTTGTTTGTGCAGGAAGGGTCGAGAGCGGGTTTCTTTAGTAGTGGAGTAATGATGGAGTGTTTGAAGGAGGATGGGAAAATGGCAGAGGAGAGTGAGAGATTAAAGATTTTAGTTAGGTGAGTTGTGATAACTGGAGAGAGAGACTGGAGGAGATGTGAGGGAATGGGGTCGGTAGTGCATGTAGTCGGACGAGAGGAAGAGAGGAGTCTGGAGACTTCTTCTTCTGTGATGGGATCAAATGTGGAAAGTGAGCCAGGGGAACAGCAGGGTGGGATGGGAGTCACAGCCCTTGGTGGTTGAGAGCAGATTTCCTGACGGATAGTATCTATTTTTTCTATAAAATGGGAGGCCAGGTCGTCAGCACAAATGTCTGTGATAGGGGCTTGTGCTTTTGGCCTGAGGAGGGAGTGAAAAGTGTCAAAAAGTTTCTTGGGGTTGTTGGCTAGTGAGGAGATCAGGGTGGTGAAGTAAGTCTGTTTGGCGAGGTGAAGGGCAGCATTATAAGTTCTTAACATGAATTTAAAGTGGATAAAGTCTTCTGGTGTGCGGGTTTTTCTCCAAAGGCGTTCAGCACTCCTAGAGCATCGCTGAAGAAGTTGTGTTTGTAATGTGAGCCAGGGCTGTTTTACTGTGTGTTTGGAAGTTCTGAGGGTGAGCGGTGCTACTTGGTCAAGGGTGCTTCTAAGAGTGTCATTGTAGTGATGAACAGCCAGATTAGGACAAGAAAAAGAGGAGATTGGGGACAGCGATGAGTGTGGGGAGTCTGAAAGTGTCTGAGGGTTAATGGCTTGTAGATTTCTGAATGTGTGGTAGGTAGGAGTGCGCTGGGGTGGTGGAGGATTTGTGAGCGTGAAGGAGAGAATGTTGTGGTCAGACAGTGGAAGCGGTGAGTTATTTAGGTGGGAGATTGAACAGAGGCGGACGAAGACCAGGTCAAGGGTGTTACCATCCTTGTGTGTCTCAGAGGTTGAAAGCTGTGAGAGGCCTAGAGAAGTGGTTAGTGATAGAAGCTGAGATGCAGGTGTGGAAGTAGGGCTGTTAATGGGGATGTTGAAGTCTCCAAGGATAAGGGTTGGTAGTTCTGAGGACATGAAGTGCGGCAGCCAGGCTGAGAAGTGGTCAAGGAACTGGGTGGGCGAGCCTGGGGGCCGATATATGACCGCTACTCTGAGGAGAGGGGACGAAAGAGCCTGATGGTGTGGACCTCAAAAGAAGGGAATGAGAGTGATGGAATTGGGGGGATGACCTGGAAAGTGCATTGTGGGGACAGGAGTATGCCAACTCCACCACCATGTTTGTTTGTGGGTCTCGGGGAATGGGAGAACTGTAAGCCACCATAGGAAATGGCAGCAGGGGAGACCGTGTCAGAATCCTGAATCCAGGTTTCAGTGAGGGCCAACAGATGAAGAGAGTTGTTCAGAAAGTAATTGTGCAGGAAGGTTATCTTGTTGCATGCAGACCGTGGATTCCAGAGGGCACAGTTAAACGAAGGAGATGAGGGAGTGCAAGTAATATTAATAAGATTATTATGGTTTCGATATGAGGTAGGGTAGGGATTGAGGTTGGGGAATGGTGGACCAGGGTTGGGGAGATGTTCCCTGAAATCAGTAGGAGTAGGAAGATAAAGAGCAGGTAGTTGTTGGAGTTGTAAGTAGGTTTTTTCTGTGATGTGTTTGGGCAAGATGGGCTGAGGTTTCTCAGGAAGGTGAGGAGTGCATGGGAACTGTACATGGGAGAGGGAAGTATGGAGGGGCTGATGTGTATGAGTCGTGATGGAGGGGGGATGGGGCGGTGAATGTGGATGGCAAGGGAACACAGGAGGATAGAGGTAATGTACATAATTAAAAAGAAAACAAAAAAACAAGAAACAAATATCCTAAAATAAAATAAAAAAATAAAAATATATTGCAAAACATGCATGAGGTTGTAATAATAATAAGGGTATTTGATAAACATAATTTTGTTCAAATTTTGTTTTTCAGAATTAAAAAGAAAGCAAAGTGTGGGCTACCTGATTCCAGCCCTGATTAACTGCCATGGATAACTGCCGTTTTAGTAGGTAATCACTCATTACAACATTAGACGGCAGAGAGTTCCATAGTCTCACTGCTCTTACAGTAAAGAATCTGCGTCTGTGATTATGACTAAACCTTCTTTCCTCCAGATGTAGAGGATGCCCCCTTGTCCCTGTCACAGGTCTAAGAGTAAAAAGATCATTAGAAAAGTCTTTGTACTGTCCCCTCATATATTTATACATTGTAATAAGATCACCCCTAAGCCTTCGTTTTTCCAAACTAAATAACCCTAAGTGTAATAACCTGTCCTGGTATTGCAGACCCCCCCAGTTCTCTAATAACCTTGGTCGCTCTTCTCTGCACCCGCTCCAGTTCAGCTATGTCTTTCTTATACACCGGAGACCAGAACTGTACACAGTATTCTAAGTGTGGTCGCACCAGTGACTTGTATAGAGGTAAAATTATGTTCTCCTCATGATCATCTATGCCTCTTTTAATGTATCCCATTATTTTTTGCCTTGGCAGCAGCTGCCTGACATTGGCCACTAAATGTGAGTTTTTGATACACCCATACACCCAGGTCTTTTTCAGTGACAGTTTTGCCCAGTGTTTTACAATTAAGCACATAATTATACATCTTGTTTGTTCTACCCAAGTGCATGACCTTACATTTATCCCCATTAAAGCTCATTTGCCAATTATCACCCCAAGCTTCTAGTTTACATAAATCCTCCTGTAATATAAAATTGTCCTCCTCTGTATTGATTACCCTGCAGAGTTTAGTGTCATCTGCAAATATTGAAATACTACTCTGTATGCCCCCTACAAGGTCATTAATAAATATGTTAAAGAGAAGCGGCCCCAATTCTGACCCCTGTGGTACCCCACTGCTAACCGTGACCCAGTCCAAGTATGCTCCATTAATAACCACCCTTTGTTTCCTATCCATGAGCCAGTTCTTAACCCACTTACACATATTTTCCCCTATCCCTATTGTTCTCATTTTATGTATTAACCTTTTGTGTGGCACTGTATCAAAGGTTTTGAGAAGTCCATGAACACCACGTCCACTGCGTTCCCTTGGTCCAGTCCGGAACTTACCCCTTCATAAAAGCTTATCCGATTAGTCTGACAAGAACGGTCCCTCGTAAACCCATGCTGATACTGTGTCATGAGGTTATTCAGCCTCAGATACTCCAATATAGTATCCCTTAAAAAACCCTCCAGGATTTTACCTACAGTAGATGTTAAGCTCACTGGCCTATAATTTCCAGGTTCAGTTTTTGCCCCCTTTTTGAATATTGGCACCACATTTGCTATACGCCAGTCCTGTGGTACAGACCCCATTATTATGGAATCTTTAAAGATTAAAAATAATGGTCTATGACTGTACTTAATTCCTGCAGTACTCGGGGGTGTATCCCATCCGGGCCCAGGGATTTGTCAATTTTAGTGATTTTTAGACGCCGCTGTACTTCCTGCTGGGTTAAGCAGGTGACATTTAATGGAGAAATTTTTTTTAACACTGATCATGTTATCTGTCATGGGATTTTCTTGTGTAAATACAGTTGAAAAAAAGTCATTTAGCATATTGGCTTTTTCCCTATCCTCATCCACCATTTCACCCAGACTATTTTTAAGGGGACCAACACTATCATTTTTTTAGTTTCTTGCTGTTACCCTTGGGAAAATAAAAAATTGGGGACTAAACGATCAGGTTTGTGGAAAAAAATATGATTTTTTATTTTCACGCCCGGGCGTTATAAACTTCTGTGAAGCACTTGGGGTTCAAAGTGCTCACCACACGTCTAGATAAGTTCTTTAGGGGGTCTAGTTTCCAAAATGTGGTCACTTGTGGGGGGTTTCCACTGTTTAGACACATCAGGGCCTCTACAAATGCGACATGGCGTCCAGCCAATTCTGCATTGAAAAAGTAAAACGGCACTCCTTCCCTTGCGACCTTTGCCATGCGCCCAAAAAGTGGTTTACCCCCACATATGGGGTATCGGCATGCTCAGGGCAAATTGCACAAAAACTTTTGTGGTCTTGTTACCCTTGGGAAAATAAAAATTGGGGTGAAAAGATCATTTTTGTGGAAAAAAATGATTTTTTTTTTCACAGCTCTACGTTATAAACTTGTGTGAAGCACTTGGAGGTTCAAAGTGCTCACCAAAGATCTAGATAAGTTCCTTAAGGGGTCTAGTTTCCAAAATGGGGTCACTTGTTGGGGGTTTCCACTGTTTAGGCACATCAGGGGCTCTCTAAACGCGACATGGCATCCAGCCAATTCTGCGTTGAAAAAGTCTAACGGCGCTCCTTCCCTCGCGACCTCTGCCGTGCACCCAAAAAGTGGTTTACCCCCACATATGGGGTATCAGCATGCTCAGGCCAAATTGTACAAAAACTTTTGCAGTCTTGTTACACTTGGGAAAATAAAAATTGGGGTGAAAAGATCATTTTTGTGGAAAAAAAATATTT
This sequence comes from Oophaga sylvatica, assembly GCA_033576555.1. NCBI lineage: Eukaryota > Metazoa > Chordata > Amphibia > Anura > Dendrobatidae > Oophaga > Oophaga sylvatica. The sequence goes on from JARQOD010000005.1 coordinate 515,825,404, forward strand.
TTTTTTTCACGGCTCTACGTTATAAACTTGTGTGAAGCACTTGGAGGTTCAAAGTGCTCACCACACATCTAGATAAGTTCCTTAAGGGGTCTTGTTTCCAAAATGGGGTCACTTGTTGGGGGTTTCCACTGTTTAGGCACATCAGGGGCTCTCTAAATGCGACATGGCATCCAGCCAATTCTGCGTTGAAAAAGTCAAATGGCGCTCCTTCCCTTGCGACCTCTGCCGTGCGCCCAAAAAGTGGTTTACCCCCACATATGGGGTATCGGCGTATTCAGGTGAAATTGCACAACAAATTTTGTGGTTCATTTTTTCTTTTAACACTTGTGAAAATAAAAAAAAATTGGTTCCGAAGTAAAACTTTTGCAAAAAAAGTTAAATGTCAATTTTTTCCTTCCACATTGCTTCAGCTCCTGTGAAGCACCTGAAGGGTTAATAAACTTCTTGAATGTGGTTTTGAGCACCTTGAGGGGTGCAGTTTTTAGAATGGTGTCACTTTGGGTATTTTCTATCATATAGACCCCTCAAAGTGACTTCAAATGTGATGTGGTCCCTAAAAAAAATGGTGTAAAAATGAGAAATCGCTGGTCAACTTTTAACCCTTATAACTTCGTAACAAAAGAAAATTTTGTCCCAAAATTGTGCTGATGTAAAGTAGACATGTGGGAAATGTTATTTATTAAGAAATTTGTGTGACATATCTCTCTGATTTAAAATTTCAAGTTTGAAAATTGCGAAATTTTCTAAATTTTCGCCACACTGCCGTTTTTTTCATAAATAAAAGCAAGTCATATAAATTTTTTTTTGTCACTAACATGAAGTACAATATGTCACGTAAAAACAATCTCAGAATCAGCTAGATTCGTTAAAGCGTTCCAGAGTTATAACCTCATAAAATGACAGTGGTCAGAATTGTAAAAATTGGCCCGGTCATTAAGCTGCAAAATGGCTCTGTCACTAAGGGGTTAATGCTCACTGCTTGCATTGTTATTAGGTATGTATTGACACTTTTAAAAATTGTCCCATTTTTCTATTTTCTGCCGAGAGCTGAGCAGCAGCGACAAGTTCTTCGTTCAGTATGGGAGTAAACATAGGGCAGACATTACTATTTGCAGTTTGGACAGTATCTGTAAACACAGCAATTATTGCCAGGTTTAATGAACGCGCGCATCATCCACAAAGCACAAATAAAACACTTTAAAATGTCAGTCCTCTTGTAACGATGCTCATTATATACTTACAGGTCCGAGTAAATCAGAGGATAGAAGCCAAGCGTGGGCAGGGGCGCTCTGTACTGAAGACGGTCATTATTTATTATTTTCCATGTAAGATGCCTCCGGGACTTTAATCCCTTTTCTTCTTGAAACTGGGGCTCACTGTGTATACATTTATATTTTGTCAAGATTCCACTTGACAAAGACCATTTTCTGGGCAATTAATCAAGAAGAAGTGGGATTAAAACCCCACAGGCATCTAACATGGAAAATAGTAAATAATGACCCTCTTCAGCAAGTGTCCCCACCTATGCCCATTGCCTCCATATAATGTATAGGTGTGTGATTTCATACCCCTGTGGAGATGGAACTGAATGTAAAACCTGAATTCAGTTGCGATACTATATAATATACAGTACAGACCAAAAGTTTGGACACACCTCATTCAATGATTTTTCTGTATTTTCATGACTGTGAAAATTGTAGAATCACACTGAAGGCATCAAAACTATGAATTAACACATGTGGAATTATACATTACACTTTACAAAAAAGTGTGAAACCACTGAAAATATGTCTTATATTCTAGGTTCTTCAGAGTAGCCACCTTTTGCTTTGCTTACTGCTTTGCACGCAGAAAAGGTGAACGGATGGACTCTACATGCCTAGTTCCCACCGTGAAGCATGGAGGAGGTGGTGTGATGGTATGGGGGTGCTTTGCTGGTGACACTGTTGGGGATTTATTCAAAATTGAAGGCATACTGAACCAGCATGGCTACCACAGCATCTTGCAGCAGCATGCTATTCCATCCGGTTTGCGTTTAGTTAGACCATCATTTATTTTTCAACAGGGCAATGACCCCAAACACACCTCCAGACTGTGTAAGGCCTATTTGACCAAGAAGGAGAGTGCTGGGGTGCTACGCCAGATGACCTGGCCTCCACAGTCACCGGACCTGAATCCAATCGAGATGGTTTGGGGTGAGCTGGACCGCTCACCGCTTCAATTTTGAATAATCCCCAACAGTGTCACCAGCAAAGCACCCCCACACCATCTCCTCCATGCTTCACGGTGGGAACCAGGTATGTAGAGTCCATCCGTTCACCTTTTCTGGCATCCCCATTGCGGATTTCGATGACCCAGGGCTGGAGCGACATCATCTGTGCGTCCTGCTCATCTCTAGCTGGGGCCTGTGGATTCATTCACAGTCGTTGCTGCCAGAACTTTCTCATCTTTATGTAGCTTCACTATACGACATCTGGTTTTTTAGTTTCTGTAAGGCCGTGTTCACACGTTGCAGAAATATTGTTTTTATTTAGTTTTCTGTAGGCGTCCACAGCAAACTACACAGTAACAATCAGATTTTTGCTGCATTTTTTTAGCCCCTTTGCCCTTATTTGATGCGTTTCTGGTGCAGATGTGACGCTGCGTTTTTAATGTGTTTTTTTATGGTACAGAAAAGCTTTGATTCTGCACTTCAAACAGTAACTGCAGTTTTTTACATGCTTTTTTCTTAATCTTCACATAGAAGACAAGAGAGACGCACAGGGGGTGCAGTTTTGATTAAATCACATCGACTTTGCTTGAATAGTTAAACAGCAGAATTTCTATGTAAGAAAATGAGCAGAAAATACGGATTTTTGTGTTACTCACCGTAAAATCCTTTTCTCCGAGACGCTCATTGGGGGACACAGGACTGTGGGTGTATGCTACTGCCGCTAGGAGGCTGACACTAAGTAAACATAAAAAAAGGTTAGCTCCTCCTCCGCCGTATACACCTCAGCACTGGCCGCAGGCAAACCCAGTTTAGTGCAAAAAGCAGTAGGAGGCTAAAGAATAAATTAATGTTAATACAGGTACAATATATCCAGAAGTAAATCTACTGATATAGACCCAAGCAAATAAAATTAACTTAGAAATCGAAGCCATCCGGCTAATAGGGAGGGAGCTGTGTCCCCCAATGAGCGTCTCGGAGAAAAGGATTTTACGGTGAGTAACACAAAAATCCGTATTTCTCCTTCGTCTCATTGGGGGACACAGGACTGTGGGACGTCCCAAAGCAGTCCCTTGGGTGGGAAACCGACTCCACAGTGTAAATTATAATCAAGCATTGCTTATATGTGCGCAACCGCGCCCTGAAGAATCCTTCTACCCAGACTGGCATCCGCAGAAGCCTGGGTATGGACATTATAATGCTTGGAAAAGGTATGCAGACTGGACCAGGTTGCTGCTTTACAAACCTGTTCCACTGAAGCCTGATGCCGAAGGGCCCAGGAGGCACCCACCGCTCTGGTGGAGTGAGCCTTGATCCCTGCAGGAACCACCGCGCCTCTGATGCGGTAAGCCTCCTGAATGGCTAACCGAATCCACCTAGCCAAGGTTGATTTAGAGGCAGCGAGTCCCTTCCTGCGACCTTCAGGGAGGACAAACAGCGTGTCCGTCTGTCGAAAGGACGCCGTCCGAGATACATATCTCCTGAGTGCTCTCACCAGATCCAGCGTATGGAGAGCCTTCTCCACTCGGTGCGTCGGAGCTGGGCAAAATGAGGGCAAAACAATGTCCTCATTAATATGAAATGAGGACACGACTTTAGGCAAAAAAGGTGGAGTAGGTCTGAGCACCACCTTATCCTGATGGAAAAGCAAGTACGGAGCTCGACAAGACAGTGCAGCCAGCTCCGAAACCCGCCTTATGGATGTTATGGCTACCAAAAACACCACTTTCCAGGAAAGAAACGACAGAGAAACCTCCTGCAAAGGTTCAAAAGGAGACTCTTGCAGAACTCCCAGGACTAGATTGAGGTCCCAAACCTCTAAAGGAGTCTTGTAGGGAGGAACTATATGGACAACCCCCTGAATAAAGGTCCTAACCTGAAAATTAGACGCGATCCTTCGCTGAAAAAGCACAGACAAGGCTGATATCTGCCGTCTAAGCGTACTTGGCGCTAGACCTGAATCTAGGCCTGCCTGGAGAAATGACAGAATGTTTGGAATTGAAAACCTAAGCGGGGAACAACCATGTTCCCTGCACCAAGCAAAAAAGACCTTCCAAGTACCGTGGTAGATGTGAGCCGAGACGGGCTTTCGGGCGCTAGCCATCGTCGCGGCGACCTTTTTAGAGAATCCAGCCCTGGTCAGGATCCAAGATTCAACGGCCAGGCCGTCAAACACAGGACCGCTGAGTTCTGGTGGTAAACTGGGCCCTGGGAGAGAAGGTCCGCACGCTCTGGCAGTCGCTAGGGTGCGTCGGCGAGCAACTGTACCAGCTCCGCGTACCAAGAGCGACGCGGCCAATCCGGAGCGATTAATATCGCTGGAACCCCCTCTATCCTGATCTTTCTGATCACCCTTGGGAGAAGAGCTATTGGTGGAAATAAGTATGGAAGATGGAATTGATTCCACGGTAGAACCAGGGCGTCCACCGCAATTGCCTGCGGATCCCGGTACCGGGAGACGAAGTTGGGCACCTTGGCATTCATCCTGGAAGCCATCAGGTCCACATCTGGGGTTCCCCAGCGTCGACATATCTGCTGAAATATCTCGGGATGTAGTGACCATTCCCCTGAAGCTATGCCGTGACGGCTGAGAAAATCCGCTGCCCAGTTTTCCTCGCCCGGAATGTGGACTGCTGAAATCACGGAGTGATTTACCTCTGCCCAGGACAGAATCTGTTTTACCTCGTGCATAGCCGCCCGGCTGCGGGTACCTCCCTGATGGTTTATGTATGCCACCGCCGTGGCATTGTCTGACTGAATTCGGACTGGGCGGCCTGCCAGATGCTGGTGAAAATGCCTCAGAGCCAGCCAAATAGCTCGGATCTCTAAAATATTTATTGGGAGGATCGACTCCTGCTGAGACCAAGTCCCCTGGGCTGTGTGGTGACGAAACACTGCTCCCCATCCGAGCAGGCTGGCATCCGTTGTGACTACCATCCAGATATTCGGAGGAAACAAACGGCCCTGTTGAAGAGTGGAACTCCTCGTCCACCACATAAGAGTCTGTCTGACCTTCAGGGACAGACGGCACCGAAGATTGAGGGAATAAAGGCTCCCGTCCCATACTGCCAAGAGTGCATGCTGAAGGGGGCGAAGATGAAACTGGGCAAATGGAATCGCCTCGATCGTTGCCACCATCCTTCCTAGGACCCTCATGCAAAACCGGATGGTATGAGGAATCGGTTTGTGAAGGATCCGTACCTCTTGACGGAGAACTAAGGCCTTGTCCTGAGGAAGGATTATCAACCCTTGAGCGGTGTCGAAATCCATCCCTAAGAAGGTGATCTTTCGAGATGGCACGGGAGATGACTTCTTCATATTCACCAGCCACCCCAGGCGAACAAGAGTGTCTAGGGTAATGCTGACACTTTCCTCGCATGTTTGGAAAGACGGACCCTTGATGAGAAGGTCGTCTAGGTAAGGCAAGATGACTATCCCCCTGGAGTGTAGAATGGATACAACAATAGCCATGACCTTTGTGAACACTCTGGGAGCTGTGGCTAGCCCGAATGGCAAGGCAGCGAACTGAAAGTGAAGTTTGCCGATGGCAAACCGAAGAAACCTTTGATGAGGGGGAAATATGGGGATGTGAAGATAGGCATCCTGGATGTCTATTGATGCTAGAAATTCCCCTTTTTCCATGGCAGCAATGACCGAGCGGAGAGACTCCATTCGAAAATGTCGAATTTTGACGAACCGATTCAGTCTTTTTAGATCCAGAATGGGCCTTACGGTACCGTCCTTTTTGGGTACAATGAACAGATTGGAATAAAACCCCCGCCTCTTTCGACCTCTGGTACAGGTACGACAACCCCGCTGTGTCGAAGAGACTCGACCGCCTTGAATAAGGCGAGAACCCGAGACTCCTCCTTGGGAAGGCGCGAGGGAAAGAAACGATTTGAGGGAAGGCTGGTAAATTCTATCTTGTACCCCGAGGTGACTAATTCTCTGACCCATTCGTCTTGAGTAATTGATAGCCAAGTGGGACGAAACCAGAGTAGACGGCCGCCTACTCTGGAAGAATCGACCGGATTCTGCCTCCAGTCATTTATCCGAAAATCTTTGGGGCCTAGACCCTCTAGATTTCGGTTGTTGAGACCGCATTCTTCCCAATGGGTTGGTCTTGTAAGAGGCCTGACGATCTCTGGCCTGATTAGGTCGACCTGAGCCGCTGGAACTGGCTGTTGCAGCCCAACCTGGGTTGCGAAAGGCTCTAAAGCGAGGCTGAGGCTGTCGGCGAAAGGGCTGTTTGACCTTCTGCTGAGGCAAAAAAGAACTCTTCCCTCCTGTCGCATCAGATATAAGCTGATCCAGTTTTTCACCAAATAAACGACCGCTTTGATAAGGCAAGGACGTAAGTGACTTCTTTGAAGTCGAGTCTGCTCGCCAAGTCCTCAACCACAAGGATCTCCTAATGGCAATCGCATTAGCAGCAGCTAATGCTGCGCAATTTGCCGCATCCATAGAAGCGTTGATCAAAAAATCACCTGCGAGAGCCATCTGATTAGATATCTCCAAAACCTCAGGTGGCACTTCTACACCGTGAAGAGCTCTGTTCAGAGACTCCGACCAGGAAATAGAGATGACCCAGATGCTTCAAACACCGAGCGAGCCAGGCTTTCAATCAGACGATCCGTTGGATCCTTAATCGAGGAACCATCAGGAAGGGAGAGAAGCGTCTTAGATGCCAAGCGTGACACCGGAGGATCGACCACTGGGGATTCCGCCCACTTCTTAAGAAGTTCAGGAGCAAAAGGATACCTGATATTGAGGGCCTTCTGTCCTGTAAAGCGCTTATCCGGTTTTTCTCGGTGGCGCTGCACAAGCTCCTCAAACTCAGGATGAGCACCAAAAACCTTATGGGTCTGTCTGGCTCGTTTGAAAGACACCTTATGACCAGAGGCCAAGGTGGATTCATCGTCTACCCCCAGAGATTGATTGACAGCTTCGATCAGACTGTCAATTGTCTCCTGACAACCTGGAGCTTCCAAATTGAGGGACCCTTCAGTATCGGAATCCGAATATTGATCACTTGTCTCTAAAGGTGAGGGAGAGCGAGAAGCTGAGCTGAAGGATGCCGAAGCCCTGGACGGCATAGGCGACGCAGTGTGGTTCGCTTCCCCTGCGTCTGCCTGGTGAGAGCGCGGCCCCTGCAGGCCGGAGGTTCCTGAGACGTCGCCAAGACGGGTGAACCACTGTCCCTGCTCCTATCAGGAGCTTTAAGGGACTCGATTGCTCTTGTTAATGATGCCACAGATTGAGACAGAGACAGGGCCCATTCCGGGGGACCTGACGCACTGGGCTGGGCTATAGGTGAGGGCTCCTGAGCCCGTTCAGAGTCACAGGCTTCGCAGACCCGATTAGTCTGGGCATGCGGAAAAGGGGATTTACAGGCAATGCATGCGGTATACAGCACCGTGTGAGCCTTAGTTCTTCTGGACATACTGTATCTGTTCAGAGCTCTGTGACGATGCGGAGGTATGGTAGCGGGGCGCAGCGAAGTGGAGCCGGGCTGGAGGTAGCAGCACTTACCCCAGTCCTGTATCCCCGGACGCCCTTAAGCAGCGTTGACAGCGCAAAAGGAAAAGAGCAAAGGCTCCAGACTTTCAAAAAGAGCGCTCCCTGTCAGGGAGGCGTGGCTCATATAGCTGATCACAGGGGCCGGGGTCGAGAGGCGCGGCCTAGCGCCGTCAGATGCCGGAGACGCCACTTCCGGCCGCGGCCTAGTCTCCGGCCGAAGCCGGGGACTAAATTTCCGGCCGCGGCCTAGCGCCGGCCGAAGCCTCGGCCTAAATTTTTGGCGGTGGCCGCCCGAAAAACAGGGGGCGGGCCCGCCGGAAGTGACGCTGCCGGGGGCGGAGCACGGCCTATCTTCCAGCCGACGCCGGGAGCAAAATTAGACATGCGGCCTGGTTCCCGGCCGAAGCCGGGGACTAAATTTCAGCCCGCGGCCTAGCACCGGCCGAAGCCGGGAGCTAGATTTTTGGTGGCGGCCGCCTAGAAGCCAGGCGGACCGTCACACGCAGAGAGGGGATGGCGCTCTCCGGGGGTTTCACAGACAGCCTCGCGGACCGCTCCCACCGAATCTCGACCGCCCCAGACGCTACCTGACGTCCGACACTGTTCTCCGGAGCTTTTGTGTAGCCCTGGTGGTAGGCACACGCAGTACCCTGGAGAGTGTATGGCGAGGCAGCGGCTTAATGCTCAATATGCATTCACTCTACACACACTAGACACACCCTTAGGGTAGTGGAGTATACTCTAGGGAGTGGTCAAGAAGGTATGTGTAGGAGTGATTTTGTTCAGTTGGTCTAGTTCCTGTCTTCGGGCAGTAAGGACGTGGAGAGTCTGCGTCTGGACTACAGTGAGAGAGTCTGTATCTGGAGGGAGGAAGGAGTCTAGATTGCTATCTCATCAGCTTTGAAAGTGGAGTCTGGTATAGGTGTTGGAATACACCTTAGTCTGGTCAGAGCTGTGTCATCTCCTCAGCATACATTGAAGGAAAGAACAAGTTGTAACCCAGAAAGTCTTCAGCATTCCTGTCTAGAGGACGGTATCAGGTACAGTGACGTGCTCCTGCCTGTGATAACTGAGCATCTGTGGCTAACTTGATAGGAAGGAAAAGGAAAGAAGTGACTGCTCGACCCTTGGCTAGTAAGAGTGCTTATGTTACCAGCGTGGACAAGGCGAAAGGCAAGTGGATTCATAAGATTTGTGCTTAACGGATTGCAGAAGTCCAGCACGTTGTAACCGGTCACTGGGGACCGAAGAGTCGCTGTTGTTTCAGGGACAGAGACAGGAAAACCAGGAATCTACCGGACCCTAGGTCGCGGCAGACAAGCCCCTTATAGTCGGTACGTAGCTGGGGTCAGGGGGAGTGAAGACTTTGGAGTTCTGCAGGACCACGAAAGGATTCAGCTCCTTCATAGGAAGGCCCCTAACACAAAGCTGACTGGGCAGGTACAGCAAGCATTGCTGAAGATTAGAGGGAACTACGCTTCAGGCTGGTTGTCCTCGTTATATTGGAGATAAAGGAGGCCCCTAACTTGTCCAGCTGCTGCCTCAAAATACACTCTCCGTGGATCAGCCTCCCTGGGACCTGCCTTAACATCTTGCAAGTAAAGGTATGGAAAGACGCTGACCGTGTGAGACTGTGTTCTTTAACCGCACTCGACTTCACTACTCACATAGACTTTGAGGGACCAGTCCCACCTGTAGGGGACCCGACATCTAGCTGCATCACCATCCCCTCAGAGATCTACAGCAGCGCTGGTACTAATTACCAGAATACTACAGGTGGCGTCACGAACTGTACATAAATCAATCCCCTGTAAATATATCCCCAACATACGCCAGACCGCCCGGGCCACAGACCGAGCCACAGCTACCTGTGACAAAATCCCCATAGACTTCTACGGGCTCGGCTCTGAGTACCCCATTGCCCTGGTAACCCACAATTGTGGTGGCGGGTCGACACAACAAACTTGGCGTCACGAACAGGATACCAAACTCGCGAAATTGCGAGCCCTGTGTGCCTAAGGACTTGTTTTTGTGAAAAAGGACTGTTTGCACTTTTGGCGCCAAAATCGCCATTTTTGTCGCCATATTCGCGCCCTCAGGCGCTGGAGAAGAAGGTGGGCGTACCTTCGTGGGCGTCTACCCCCCAGTGGCGCGAAGAAAATGCCTGCCCTCTCAAAGTGCTACTATAACATGCGGTCCTGCCCAACAGCAAAGGAGGTCCGCCTCCTCTTCACCTTCCCTGCGAGGAGGAGGAGACGCAAATCCCACCTCCACGGAGGAGACCGGATGTCTCCGCAGAAAGAAAAGATCTTCTGGAAAATGATGGAGGCAGGACGTGCGCAGCCGAGTGGGGCAGCGGAGGAAGGCAGGCCCCGTGCCCCCGCCAAGCTGCCATCAGCATCGGAGACTTATGCAATCCTGCACCTGCAACAGGCGTTGTTAGAGCTTCAGGAGGAGAACGCACGCCTAAAGATGTTCCAACCTGGACTGGAGGAGATAGAGAGACGCCGATGTAACCTGCTGAAGTGGCAAATGACAAACACGGCGTCCCCTCCCCTCAATGAACCCCCACGATTCAAAGTACCGAAGAGTCTGCTGCCTAAGGCGAAGGAGCAACCGGAGGCTGCCCCCGAAAGTACCGTTCCCGATCCCACTGGTGAAGCGGTGGATGCGGAGGAGGTTGAGGAGGTACAGCCAATCCCGGAACGCCCGCCCGGCCAAGAGGCCGCAGCAGATTATCGGTCCCCGGCAGGGACACCGGAGGGGTCCTGTCCGTCACTACCAGATGTGGACTGGGACGAAATGGCGCGCCTGGATGACGTCGCCTACACCGCCCAGTGGGAGCAAGAATGGCGGAGTCGTGAGAAAAAGAGGCGCCAGCAGGAGGAAGAGCGGGAAATCCAGAAGAACCGCCAGCGACAGTATGCTGAGCTGATTGCCGACAAGGAGACTGTCCGTCGCGACAAAGGTACCTTACGGGAACCGCGGCGGCGGGGGTGTGTGGCTGAGTTCCAGCTCCGGAAGGGCTGGGGCTTTATTCGTGAACCGGGCCTCTACCCAGCGGTCTTCGTCAGCAGGCGTGACGTGGAATCTCACCTGCCACAAGGCCATCCCGGGAGGGACTTAGTAAACGGCGACATAGTCACCTATACGCGGCATTGGGGAATGAAGGGGTGGTATGCCCTGAACGTCGCCATCGTCCGCGACCCCGTCCTAGACGCCGGTACCGTCACCATTACCGCAGCGTCCCCGTACTCAGTTCAAGCAGCATCTGGCCGTGCCCCAGCATCGCCCCCTGTAAAGTCATCGCAACTAGCGACCCAAAGTTCATCGCAAGTTCAAGCCACCTCCACATCGCCACATGCGACCCAGTCTAAATCGCAAACCCTGACGCGGTCTATATCGCTAACAGTAATTGAGACGCAATCGGTGTCATGTGAAGAGACTGTACCAGTTGCGCCCCTGGAGGTTCGCACCAGAACTGTTGCGACCCAGACCCTGATCGCAGCACATGATTTGCTGGTCTTGGGATCGAGGGCCCATTGCGTTGTTCCAGCCCCCGGGGTGGAAAATGTAGTGGAAAAAGTATTTGCAGAAAATGAATAAATAGTAAGGAGTTGGTGAGATCCATATCGGGTCTACCATCAGTACTATAGCAGAAAGTTTACAATGTTTTTGAAAAAGTTTTGCACAAGTTATATATAATGAATATATATTTCTAGTTATAGAATGCCGGCTGGGTAATTAGTAAATGATAAGCAGTTGCACTTTGATAATGTGTTTTTCCCTATTATGTCTTCTTTTACAAATGGACTTTTGAGGTTAAGGACTATGCTAACCCGGAACTTTCTTGTACATAGTTGCGCTTCGGTGCCCTATCTTGGTTTTACTTAAACCATCCATAACTACCTCTGAAAAACAAAACCCGTGTGGTGTGGCACTAAGTGAGGTCTGCAATCGGACGTCCTGCAGCCCACCCAGGACCCACGTTGAAGGTTTGGTGCGGGTCCTTCACAAGTATATTGTAAATTTATTTATTGAATGACATTTGATACTATTTGTATTTTTGTATTAAAGTTTGTAACGTTCAAAGTATTCTTACCTCCCGGATGGGAAGATGTTATTGTTAAATGTTATTGTATAAATAAAATGTCTTTTGTATTTCACAGCCCGGGAGTGCTGTCGTTTACCATGGGGGAATGTGTAGCCCTGGTGGTAGGCACACGCAGTACCCTGGAGAGTGTATGGCGAGGCAGCGGCTTAATGCTCAATATGCATTCACTCTACACACACTAGACACACCCTTAGGGTAGTGGAGTATACTCTAGGGAGTGGTCAAGAAGGTATGTGTAGGAGTGATTTTGTTCAGTTGGTCTAGTTCCTGTCTTCGGGCAGTAAGGACGTGGAGAGTCTGCGTCTGGACTACAGTGAGAGAGTCTGTATCTGGAGGGAGGAAGGAGTCTAGATTGCTATCTCATCAGCTTTGAAAGTGGAGTCTGGTATAGGTGTTGGAATACACCTTAGTCTGGTCAGAGCTGTGTCATCTCCTCAGCATACATTGAAGGAAAGAACAAGTTGTAACCCAGAAAGTCTTCAGCATTCCTGTCTAGAGGACGGTATCAGGTACAGTGACGTGCTCCTGCCTGTGATAACTGAGCATCTGTGGCTAACTTGATAGGAAGGAAAAGGAAAGAAGTGACTGCTCGACCCTTGGCTAGTAAGAGTGCTTATGTTACCAGCGTGGACAAGGCGAAAGGCAAGTGGATTCATAAGATTTGTGCTTAACGGATTGCAGAAGTCCAGCACGTTGTAACCGGTCACTGGGGACCGAAGAGTCGCTGTTGTTTCAGGCACAGAGACAGGAAAACCAGGAATCTACCGGACCCTAGGTCGCGGCAGACAAGCCCCTTATAGTCGGTACGTAGCTGGGGTCAGGGGGAGTGAAGACTTTGGAGTTCTGCAGGACCACGAAAGGATTCAGCTCCTTCATAGGAAGGCCCCTAACACAAAGCTGACTGGGCAGGTACAGCAAGCATTGCTGAAGATTAGAGGGAACTACGCTTCAGGCTGGTTGTCCTCGTTATATTGGAGATAAAGGAGGCCCCTAACTTGTCCAGCTGCTGCCTCAAAATACACTCTCCGTGGATCAGCCTCCCTGGGACCTGCCTTAACATCTTGCAAGTAAAGGTATGGAAAGACGCTGACCGTGTGAGACTGTGTTCTTTAACCGCACTCGACTTCACTACTCACATAGACTTTGAGGGACCAGTCCCACCTGTAGGGGACCCGACATCTAGCTGCATCACCATCCCCTCAGAGATCTACAGCAGCGCTGGTACTAATTACCAGAATACTACAGGTGGCGTCACGAACTGTACATAAATCAATCCCCTGTAAATATATCCCCAACATACGCCAGACCGCCCGGGCCACAGACCGAGCCACAGCTACCTGTGACAAAATCCCCATAGACTTCTACGGGCTCGGCTCTGAGTACCCCATTGCCCTGGTAACCCACAATTGTGGTGGCGGGTCGACACACTTTGAAGGTGGGTTCTCCTGCTTGCAGTCTTCTACCAAAAAAATGGGGAACGGTGCAGGCTCCAGCTCCATGACCTCTAATGGTGGGTCTTCCTTGCTGCAGTGGACTTGCGGCTCTCCCAGACATTAGTCCAGCGTCTCCCGTCTTTTAGAGGGGGGCTTGCAGCAAAAAAAGGAGGGACGGTGCAGGCACCCTAACTCCATCACCCCTTCAGGGGATGAGGAGAGGGACCGTCCGCCACCTTGCAGCACCGCAGTCTAGCATTGGTGGTGCAGTGGGGGCCGCACGGACTAACTCCTGCCTCTGTACAGCCTAGGGCTTCAATACCTTAGGGTGGTCAGGGCTGAGTCCGGCATTTATGTCCCACGTTGCGGGAGAGGATACGTTGGAGGCTTTACTCCACGTGCTCGCCCGTTGATGGTTTGGGGAGATCGGACCCTTTCAATAGGATCCGTCGCCCCTATCTCATCTTCGTGGGAAAGAAAAAAAAAAAAAAAAAATGGTCTGGAAAAAGAACCAGACGTGTGCCTCCATCAGACACTAAGCAATAACTGGGTTTGCCTGCGGCCAGTGCTGAGGTGTATACGGCGGAGGAGGAGCTAACCTTTTTTTATGTTTACTTAGTGTCAGCCTCCTAGCGGCAGTAGCATACACCCACAGTCCTGTGTCCCCCAATGAGACGAAGGAGAAATACTACATGTGAACATGGTCTAAAATTCCAAGCAAAGTGGATGTTATTCCATGAAATCTCCACCTAAAAACGCTGAGGTTTTGGTGCATTTTTTCTCTACAAGCTTCTTCTAAAAAACAATGCATGAAAAAAACCACCCTTGAATCAAAGCTTTTCTGTACTATTAAAAAAGGGTTAAAAACTCTGCTTCATATCTGCACCAAAATCACATCTAACAAGGGGATAAATGCGTAAAATAAACGCAGCAGACACGTAATACTCAGAGAAGATTGTTATTGCGTTGTGTTGTGACACCTGCAGAAAAGCAGTAGAAAGAGCGCAGCACTTACACTACCTGTGAACACGGCCTCAGCGTTATAGTTTTATTACATTATTTTTACATTTTTTTATGGGTTTAATAGAGAAAAATGTAAATCATGGCATTTTTTTACGTCATTTACCGATCCCCGTAAATAATCTGATCACTGCTCTGTGCAGGTCATTACGATTATTGACCAGCGATTTCGCATTTTTTCAACAAACTTTACAAAACCTTTTTTTAGGGACCACATTACATTTAAAGTGACTTTAAGGGACCTATGTGACAGAAAATACCCACAAGTGACACCATTCTAAATACTGCGCCCCTCAATGTGATCAAAACTACATTCAAGAAGTTTATTAACCCTTCAGGTGCTTCACAGGAATTTTTAGTATGTGGAAGGAAAACATGAACATTTAGCTTTTTTTCACTAACATGTTACTATAGACCCAATTTTTTTTTTTATTTCACAAGGGTAACTGGAAAAAATGGACCACAAAATTTGTTGTGCAATTTCTTCTGTGTACGCAGATACTCAATATGTGAAGAAAAATGTTGGGCGCACAGCAGGGCTCTTAAGGGAAGGAGCGCCATTTGACTTTTTGAATGCAAAATTTGCGGGCATAATTAGCAGACACCATGTTGCGTTTGGAGTGCCCCTGACTTGCCTAAACAGAGGAAACAGCTCACATGTGACACAATTTTGGAACCTAGACCTCTTAGTGAACTTATCTAGATGTGTGGTGAGCACCTTGAACCCCCGGGTGCTTCACAGATGTTTATAGCCGTGAAAATAGAAAAAAAGAAGAGAATAGCAGCATGCTGCGATTGCTTGCTGAATTCGGATTGCATACACTTATATAAGTCTATGGGTACTAGTGCAGTGTGATTCCCACCGACACCGGAAGCAAAGGAGATGGAGAAATTAATTTCTTCATCTCCTCCGCAACTGTGATGTGATCCTCTCTTGCGAGAGGATCGGAGCACAGAGCACTTACACTTGGCTCTCAACTATGATTGAAGCCAGGCATCGTTTTATTGTAGCCCAGCGCTATGCACTCAGCTGCAGTTTCTCTCTGTCACTGTTAACTGCTACTTACAGTGTTCAGGGTTCAGCAGGCAAATCATTGCAGGGTGCTTTGTTCTACATCCTGTAAGCAATTGTGAGCAGTGAGAACAGCGGATGAAGTCATCGCCTCTGCCCTGGTGCTTGGACCTGTGCTTACCATCATTGCCCCTGTGCCCAGACCTGTGCTAACCATCACTGCCTTAGTGCTTGAACCTGTACTCACTAACGCGGCCCTGATGCCCAGACCTGTGCTCATCATCACTTCACCAGTGCTAGGACCTGTGCTGTCACTGGCCTAGCTCCTGGACCTGTGCTCTCCATCACTGCCCTGGTGCCAGGATCTGTGTTGTCATTGCCCTAGCTCCTGGACCTGTGCTCTCCATCACTGCCCTGGTGACAGGATCTGTGTTGTCATTGCCCTAGCTCCTGGACCTGTGCTCTCCATCACTGCCCTGGTGCCAGGATCTGTGCTGTCATTGCCCTAGCTCCTGGACCTGTGCTCTCCATTACTGCCCTGGTGCCAGGATCTGTGTTGTCATTGCCCTAGCTCCTGGACCTGTGCTCACTTCCACTGGCTTAGTGCTTGGACCTGTGCTCACCATCACTGCCCTGGTGCCAGGATCACTGCTGTCACTGGCCTAGCTGCTGGACCTGTGCTCACTTCCACTGCCTTAGTGCTTGGACCTGTGCTCACCATCACTGCTCTGGTGCCAGGATCTGTGCTGTCACTGCCCTAGTGCCTGGCCCTGTGCTCACTTCCACAACCCTGGTGCCTAGACCTTTGCTTACCACCGCTGCCCTAGTGCCTGTACCTGTCCTCACCACCACCACCCTGGTGCACAGACCTGTGCTCACATCTCCTTCCCTGGTGCATGGAGCTGTCCTTTCAACCACTGCCCTGGTGCCTGGTCTTGCCATCACTGCTACAGTGTTCAGTGCACAGCAGCCAAATCATAATGACTGTTGTAATCTTTTTAAAAAATTTTCATAAAAACAATTTTTAGTAAAAATCTCTATCTCGTTCACTTCGTATCCATGGATGGTATTTCCCTCCGTGGATTATGTGTAAATATGATTGATTGAAGTGTCAATTGCCTATCTGAGTTAGGACTATGGGTTTAATTAAGTGTTCAGTGCACAGCAGCCAAATCATAATGGCTGTTGTAATCTGCACACTGAACACTGACTTATTCTTTTAATACTTTTTATACTTTCAGTTAGCCATTAAAAGGTATCAACCACTACAATTTGTTACCATCTTTTCAGTTAGCCATTAAAAGGTATCAACCACTATTAGTCTTCGCCTAATGAAGAGACCTGAGTAGTCTCGAAAGCTTGCAATTTGTTACCATCTTTTCAGTTAGTCATTAAAAGGTATCAACCACTGAGGACTCTCAAGTCTAAATATTATACTTTTAAAACATTCATAGTTTTTGCAATGTAAAATACACAGACTTACTAACAAACTGCATGGTTTATCCAAGTCACCACCTGTCTCACCAATCGACCGTCCAACATACCTTAAATGGGACAGTTTCCATCCAAAACACATAAAAAACTCTATTGTCTACAGCCAAGCCATCAGATACAACCGTATATGTTCCAACCCCATGGATAGAGATGAACACCTTGGTCGCCTCAGAAAGACCTTTTTGAACCAGGGCTACCATCCAAGAACAATTGAAAACCAAATTATAAGAGCCACCAGAATATCAAGGAATCACCTGCTACATTACAAAGCTAAAGAAGAAAATAACCGGGTGCCTCTAGTGGTCACCTACAATCCAAATCTGGAGATGCTAAGGGGAGCTGCACGGAAACTACAACCTTTACTACAAAAAGATGCCCGATTACAATCCATATTTCCAGACCCCCCACTACTGTGTTTTAGGCAGCCCCCAAATCTAAGAAGCATCATTGTCAGAAGCTCCCTGTCCTCCCCAACAGCTGCAGGAACCTTTCCTTGCAACAAGAAGAAATGCAAAACCTTTGCATCTATAATGACCACGGACAAGATAAAGATCCCCAACTCCCATCAGGACTACAAGATCCCAGGTACTTTCAGCTGCATCACATCTAATGTGGTGTACCTAATTATTTGTACGAAATGTCCAACTGGGGGTCTGTATGTGGGAGAGAACGGGCAAAAACTGAGAACAAGGATGAATTCTCATCGCCACACAATAAGAGAAAAAAGAATGGATTTACCTGTGGCAAAACACTTTTGTATGCCCAGTCATAGCATGATGGATATGGAATTACTTGTATTAAAATCTAACTTAAAATCTGAGAAAGATAGAAAAGTCTGGGAATATAAACTTATGATGACCTTTGACACTCTTAGTGCTGGAATGAATATATCCCAAGGTTTCATGTCTTTCTACATAAATTAAGGAATCTGCTTCTCTGACCTTCTAGGGGCATCAAAACACAATAGCAGACTCCAATCAGAGGGCAATAAAACTTTCTCTCCTTATCTATGAACTGTTCCAATATTTATGTTCATCCCTCTGCCATGATGACAGTTCTGCTTCACGTCACTTGTCTTACCTATTGCATTATTCCTGTGTCCTGTTGTGTATAAATATGTGATTTTTCAGATTTTGTATTAGTCTTTGCCTGATGAAGAGACCTGAGTAGTCTCGAAAGCTTGCAATTTGTTACCATCTTTTCAGTTAGCCATTAAAAGGTATCAACCACTGAGGACTCTCAAGTCTAAATATTTTTCCATCCTTGAACAGAGATTTCTTCCCTTCCCTGTTTGGGTGACATGATAAAGGGGCAGTCTGGCTTAGCTTACAACCCCTTTAATAACAAATTCAATAAGAAACCAGCATGCAGCAAGCAAGATCTGCAGCTCCCTCTAGTGGTAGTATTGGAGATTTATATAAAAAATGAGCAATATGAAGATGCAATAAAATCTAATAACGCAGTGTGATCAAACAAGAAGTATCTGTGACTACATGCTGGATTATTTCTTTGGCTATTGTCACAGTAGCATATACTAAAATGTACCTGCTACTAGATAATGGAACTTATTTTACATAAAAAACCCAGAATGGACATTTAGTCTTTTAATTACTGTTCTGAAATCAGCAAGAAACGTTTTCCAGCGTAATCTCTGACTGCCTCTGTAGGCGCTGTGCCCTCAGTCTCAGTCTGCTCCTTCCAGTAGGTGGTGCGATCATTACATGAAGCACTTTCCTCTGATCTTTTTTCTGCAGAGAAGCACTGGCAGGAACAATTCTCAGCTCCTGGATTCTCTGAAGTATTTCCACTGAAGAAAGTGCAGCAATGGTTTGAGAAATCATTACTGAGATCCCTGTGGCAATGAGAGTTGACCAAAGACTCCGCAACCCGAACCGTTTGTTTTCTCTCTGTTTGGCAGCATTTAGCGGTAATTGAGGCGAGTGGTAAATAGTATTTCTTTGTTTTCTCAAATAAAGCAAAGGAGAAATCACTAACGGAGATAACTCTAGAAAAATATAAGTGATAAATGTATGATCACGGGGAGCCCGACGCTGGGACCCTCGCCTGATGTTTGAATGAGGGTCACAAACTGTAAATTCAACACATAAGGGACTGACGGAGAAAGCAAAGGCTGTAATCTGTGTGTGCACTGCACATAGAATGCATCTAATAGACTGTTGAGTTTTTAATAAAAAAAACTGTCTCCTATTTATCTATCTATTATCTATCTAGCTGTTATCTATCTATCTATCATTCTATCTATCATTATCTATTATCTATATATCTATCTATCTATGTATCATCTAACTATCTATCTATCTATCTATCTATATCTATATATCTATCTATCTATGTATCATATATCTATCTATCTATCTATCTAACTATCTATCTATCTATCTATCCATTATCTATCATCTATCTATCTATCTATCTAACTATCTATCTATCTATCTATCTATCTATCTATCTATCTATCTATCTATCTATCTATCTATCTATCTATCTATCTATCTATCCATTATCTATCATCTATCTATCTATCTATGTATCATCTAACTATCTATCTACCTATCTATCTAATTATTGCTTTTAATAAATAATTTCCTAAATGCCACGTTGCTCCTATATGTTATATACCGATATATCATGGTCTTATGTATAAGGGTGTAAACATAGTAGACACACCCAGACCTGGTGATTGAGGGGCTGAAAGGTCCAACCACCACATCAAAAGACATTGGCACATTGCAGATGGGGGTCTTGTTATAAAATGTTGCATTAGGACCCTGGAGCTTCAAGTTTTTCATTTTACAATCTATCCAGAAAGAATCTGAGTGCTGAGCTGTGACAGACTATTCACTGAGGGTGGAGAGGTCTGCCTGGATGAAAGAACGTTTACACAAGTTACGTAGCAAATTGGGTTGAAAAGGGAAATAGACCTGCCGGATTCAACCTTGGCTAAACGAAAAGTGCAGCGCCTCCTCAGTGCGCAGATGTGTTACGAAGGCTTGACCTGCTAAGAAACACCTAATTTACCCAAGGAATTGCTACAAGAGAAATCCATTAAAATGTATTGCACATTGCGAGAAAGTCCAGTCTACACATCTACTATCGGAATAGATGAGGCCATATTTCTGAATGAGAAAAAACTACAATGAATTAGTGAGACCACAGAAATGAGCCGGATTATGTCAGTGTACGTGCAACATAAGCGCGCGTTCACACTGTGGCCATTTCACAGGCAAAACCCAAGAAAAGAAAAACAAAATGAGCATAAACCCTATGGTAAGTAAATAGTAATAGCACATGCAAATAACATAGGGGACTTAGCGGTCGCCTGACGAACACCTGAACCACCAAAAATTTACTTAGAGGGTGAATACTAGTACCCCTTTTTGATTTGAATAGGTAATACGGGGCAAGGATCCAGGTCTTCACTTCTCCATCTGCCATTCTTGTATCCTCTTGTGCTTGTTAGCCCCCACAATGTCATGGTGCAGAAATAAAGACCAGCTGTCATTGAAGACCGGATTAGGAGCTGGACGAGAGCAGCATGAAGCTAATTGCTCATTTATAGTTTTAACTAATAATTTATGGATCGCTGTGTGTCTGACCTCTGGACCCTTGATCCTTAGAATGGGTCTTAGCGAACCTCGTCTGAATGGAGCAGAGGTCCACCATTAATTCTCAGAGTTAGCCAGGTGCTATATTTGGCTATTTTTGCAAGTCATATAAAAGATTAAGGGAGTGCAGATGTGCATGCTCAACATTCGCTCCATTCAGGCAGCGCCCTGCTGAGCCTTGTTCTCAAGATCGCTAGGGGTCCCAGTGGTTTGAACTTCATCGATTTAGTAAATCATTCCCTTTTCTATTGAAAAGGTACAGCCCCTTTATTTGCCTTTAGCATACTTTCTAAGTTTTGTAGGTGAGAATTTCCATTGGTTCCACAATGGCTACTTAAATGTAATTGTTTCGCTAATGCATAGTATACCCCAGAAGAAGCCAAAAGGTGAAACCCAAGATCAGGCCGCAGCATGGCGTGCTCCATGTTATTTTAAATTTGATGATGTGTCTGAATTATTTTTAATTTGATGAATATGAATAAAAATTAAAATGTTCTTCTGCAAGTCTGTGCTATCATATTGCTAAAGTCCCAATTTTGCCGGGACATTAGGACAGCCCGAATTGTAAAAGTGAACTAGTTTATCTTCACACAAAAGTGGATGTTTTGGGTGGTTCATGAGATGGGACTTTAATGTTTCTATTTTGTATGTAAGCATGCTTACCTCTTTTGCAGATGACGAGGGCATCTGGGGAATGGGTGAGGTCGTGAGTATGGTTTAATTAAGATTATTAAAGGAGTCTCTGTCATTCTTTCAATTAAAGGACTTTTTCTGGGTGTCTATCACCCCACTTGTCATCGCTACAGGGCAAGTTGGAAGAGCGAGGGGTTTGTGTTGGTGGGCCCCTCACCCGCCGGGCCCAGTCGTTACGCCCCTCGTAAGGAGCACTACATGGGGTTCATAATACTGAATGGAGGACTATGTGGTGCCCATAATACTGTATATAGGGCTATGTGGTCCCATAATACTGCATGGAGGACTAAATGGGGTCCATAAAACTGTACGGAGGACTATGTGGTGCCCATAATACTGTAAGGAGGGTTATGTGGTTTCCATAATACTGGATATAGGGTTATGTGGTGCCCATAATACTGTATGGAGGAATATGTTTTACCTATAATACAGTATGGAGGACTGTGTGGTGCACATAATACTATATGGAGGACTATATAGGAGGAAAATGACTTTGTAAGGGCTGCAAAGTTGTGAGATATGCTCTTCTGTGACTCTGCTGAATATTAAGGCTTTGTTTTGGGGGGGGGGGCAAATATAACTTCTGCTGTGGGGCCTTATGATTTCTATATATGCTCTTGCCTTTAAAAGACCTGAAATCAATTTACCCAAGAGGGAGCATCAGGGGCTCCAGCCAGATAATGTTGTTGGCAGCCATGTGAAGATAACAGAAACACTGGAGGATGAGACCGCTAGCGGACTGGAGACCGGTGTAGCCATGAGCCAGCATCACAGCAACATACTGTCAAATTTCCTGAAAAAAAAATGCTTAAATTAAAAATGCATCTATTAAATAATTAAAACATTGATTCCATATTGGCGTCACATATAAAACCGCCACTACCTAATGTGCGCCTTGTTTATCAGTTCTTAGCAGACAAGTTATAGCCTAACACACATTATAGATTTCAGGAAGCCTTTTTGTATCAGTAAATTACAGGTTTCCACTTTTTTTTTTATTAAAAATGACTGCTGGATATATTAATTATGCATATTTATTAACATTTCCGTAATTGGATTAACAATGATCAAAGTGAGAAATGATTTGGCTGAAAATGGCATTTTCTCTAATAACTTCTTGCCTAGCAGTAAATGTAGCACTGTCTCATCTCTGTAATTATGAAATGACTTCGACAGTTGAATTGTAAATTGCTCTGCGCGACATAAGTAAAAACTGTTTTATGACTGCACAGTCTGCTCTTATCTTCTGCCCTGGACCTAATGTGACTGTTCAGCTTCCTGTAACATCTAGACATCAATGAAACCTGGAGAGGAGCCTAAGGACTGGACACCAGAGACTACCAGCACCCCGTCACTATTTCAAGGCTAGGGAAGCCATCATCAAAAAAATCACTTGTACCCACCTAATGAACTTGAACTGTTTAGTAAAAGCTGTAACATCTGGACACTGTGGGTTTGACGCACCATAAGTACGCAGTTTCAAACCCACAGCAACTCCGAATTATGGGCATGTACCCTAAAAGGGATAATTATTCAAAGTTTGAAAATTGCTAACTCTTTGAGTTATATTCTAATATTTAAATAAATAAACATAAAACATAACCTAAATTTACCATTAACATAAAGTGCAATGTGTCATGAAAAAACAATCTAAAATCACTTTTTGTGATTTGTTGAAACATTCCAGAGTTCTTACCACATAAAGTGACATGTCAGATTTGAAAAATTTGGCCTCATCATTAATGGGTTACATTTGGCAGTATTTGTTTTGCTTGTTTTATTGTTTTCACATTATAATCTTTATTTAAAACAAAACATAAGTATTCTTGCGATTTTTAACTTGGCATTTGCGGCTCTTTAAGACTCATACTTCCTGTTGCTTCATCAAGAGTTTTCAGGAGGCTTATTATCACAATAGCTGATGTCACAGCTGACGCTACTCCACCTCCGTTCATAGTAACTTTTGCACAGGCTCATTAGACACTTCAATACAGAAGATAGGGTAGAGATCTAATTATTGTGACTATGTACATGTGTTGTTTCCTAAAACATTAATCTACAAAACCCCTAATAATCTATAGATTATGATATGGAAAGAAAAATTTGCAAAAAAAACTTGTGTAACTGCTGTTTTGTGTAATTGTCATTTTAATTTTTATTTTATAAATCAAAAGTGCACATGAAAATATACAACCTTGTGATATATCTTATTTGAGAGATTTTCTTTTTTATCTGACAAATTAATCAGTCATTGTCAAAATTCTCAATTCCGAGATAAAATCTGTGTTCGGTGAAGACAGATTTTCTCATTACTGAGACAGGAGTTGGCAGCTTAGTCTTCCTAAGCCCCTTAGTTGCCCTAGATCACCAAGGATGTTTTTATTAACCCGAACACTAGCTTGCACCATCAGAGATGTCTATGTTTCTGCTCTCACCACACTTCCAGTGCTGTCTCCAATTTCTCACAATTGAAAGTTATTACCTATACATCAGAGAGGCAGAGAGGGAATAACCTACTGATCACTGAGGGTCCCAGCAGTCGAAAATGCACCGATCAGTAAGCTATCCACTACAATGTAATAATAATAATATAAAATAATATGTATTGTATATATTTTTTTATGTATGTATAAATTTGTCAAAACATTAAGGGAACACTTGCACTTCACAGTATAACCCTAAGCTAATGAAATGTCAGATATCAATCTCTGCAGTTAGGAAGCAGAAATGATTGTGAATTGGTTTCATCTGCTTTAGTGCAAATGCAAGTAACAGCAGCAGCACTGGGAAAGCTATAGCAAAACAATCCCCAAAAATTAAAATAAGAGTTTGTTTGCTGAAGGGCTGGAGGGCAGTACAATAATAAAGGTATGCAGGCAGCAGTGAAGCATGGTGGAGGCTCCTTGCATGTTTGGGGCTGCATTTCAGCTAATTAAGTTGGGGATTTGGTCAGTGTCCTCAATCCTGAGAAATATAGGCAGATACTGATCCATCATACAATACCATAAGGGAGGCGTCTGACTGGCTCCAAATTTATTCTGCAACAGAGCAACGACCCCAAACATAGAGTCAATATAATTAAGAACTATCTTGAGAGTAAAGAAGAATAAGGAGTCCTGGAAGTGATGATCCGGCCCCCCACAGAACCCTGATCTCACATCACCCATCTATCTGAGATTACATGAAGAGACAGAAGGATTTGCACAAACGACATCCACAGATCTGCGGTTAGCTGTACGAGATGTTTGGAACAATCTCCCTGCCGAGTTCCTTCAAAAACTGTGTGCAAGTACCTAGAATAATTGATGCTACTTTGAAGGACAATCACCAAATATTGATTTGATTTAGATTTCTCTTTTGTTCATTCACTTTGCATTTTGTTAATAATTAAAAATAAACTATTAACACGTCTATATTTAAAAGAGCTCTCACATTGCAGCATTTTTCCCAATACTAGAAGGCTTCGTTCTGCAGCGTCAGTCTACTATGTCTTGTATTCCGCGAAACAACTTCTTAAAATAATGTTCTCTATATCATCTCCGTTTTGCAAATGTCAGCTCCATTATTACACCGTAACATTGGTATTTAGCTCTTATCTTGCACCCTGCACTATATATCTCTGATGTGAAAACTAGAGCAGATGTTGACTTGAGTATGTGATACAGATATGCGAGTTCACCATCCTTTGCTTGTTTAATACACACGGGGGCTTTTTGAGATTCAGATATAATAATCCTCATGTGAAAACTTGAAAGAATACAACTGCCTCAATTACATAACATTATCAAAGGCATCGGTGTTTGCAGGCATGGCTGTGCCACATGGCAAATTAATTTCCATTTATTTTTCTTACATGTTGATGGTAAATACAAAAATATCTGATAACTTTAATAAGCTTAGATGTGAAGCTCCGCCACCGGAGCCTCGGGGGCTGGAGTCGCACATCCAGTTTTTAGTGTAAATTTTGAGGGTATGTGCACACGTTGCAGATTGGTCTGCAGAATTTTCTGCACAGAATCTGCATCTCTTGGCAGAAACTTTTTTTTTCCTTTTTATCTGCAGATTTACTGCAGTTTTTGTGCGGATTTTCCTTGCCTTTTGAGACCTGCAGATTCCTATAATGTAGCAGGTCTCAAAACGCTGCAGTTCTGCACAAAAGAAGTGACATGCTGCAGTTTTAAATCCACACCAAATCTGCGCAGAAAAATCTGCAGCATGTGCACTGCATTTTTTGATCTCCATTGACTAGAATGGTACTGTACATCACTTGCAGTTCTGCTGCAGATCTGCAAGGCAAAATCTGCTGCAGAACTGCAACAGAATCTGCAACGTGTGCACATACCCGAAACTGTTTTTCTTTTCAGCCAAGTCTAAATGCACTTCTGGATTTGCTTCCAAAAAACTGCATTTGTGTATGCAGCCTGATATTTCACCGTGTAACTTTTATTAGCTAAGTAGGGAATAATGATAAATGTTACACCGATCATTCAGATTAATCTCAGCTGAGACCACCAACTTAGGGATATCTTTACTGTGTCTGCACAGGAGATTTCCCCCGACAGAATCAGGTATGTTTTTTTATGCTCAATTTTTTTTTCCAAAGGGAGATAAGAGGTTTCTAGCAGTTTTTAAGGCCTCCATACATGTTAGATAGCTGTTGACCCCACGGATGTTCGGCAGACAGTTATTTCACCCAACTCCCTGCCGAGTAGTCCTGTTTTCTCTGTGAAAGAGCCGCTGTCAGACTCCTCTGGCACTGGCTTATCTGAAATTCAGCAGGCCGGATCCTTCTCTCTCCTAACATCGTCTGTAAAGGAAGAGTCAGGAGGCCCCCACACGTCAGATTGTCAGACAATACCACCAATTTCAGCGGATTCATCTGACTTTAGTATAATGATTATTGGGAACTTAACTCCGTTCTGTCCCTTTAGAATACATTCATACTCATCCAAAGCAAGAGTGCATGGAAAAGGGAGAAAGGTGGGAGAGCTGCAAGTGAAATGTCCCACCCTGTTGCACTTGCAAACAATATCAACGATGGATTTCTACAAGGAGGGTAAGGATTTTCTCAGCATTAAAGCACCTTAACATCATTGCAGAGGCGTAGCTAGGGTTTCGGTTTAGGGGGGGCGAAACTTCTGAGTGGGCCCCTAACCAGAGAACCTCAGCAAATGACCGCGCTGTTGCCAAAAATAATCTATATATAAAAAGACCAATATTGATATTACCGCCGTATGGTCAGTGGTAAATAATACCAGTCCTACAGAACATATAAGAGATCATAGCAGAGTTACAGATAATGACTTACCACTGACGTTCTTTCTGATGGAATCGTTCACTTTTCATGTCTTTTCCATCTGGCCCAGACCGACATAACGACTCCTCCAGCCGAGACTTGACTGCAGAAAATACAACAAAGACACATTTCACTTCTCATATTTTCAGCACTGTCACGATCACCAATTGGACTATTCTCAACCTGTACAAACTCCTCATCCTGCTGATACCCCAATACTGAGCCGCTGCTGCCATATGTGTTATTATTACTGCACCTGATACCCCAATACTGAGCCGCTGCTGCTGTATGTGCCCCTATAACTGAACCTAGTGTGTGGTTCTGTGTGACCTCTAAATTCTAAAGCACCCCTCTAGAATATAGTACTGCTGGGTGCAAGTGCCCTAGAAAACAGTGCCCGCATTTTGTCCCCTAGAATGTAATATTGCCCCGTGTGCCCCTTTGACAGTCACAGTAACCAGAGTTCCCCTATAACAATAAGTGCCCACTTTACACTTAATAATGTCCCGAGTCTCCCCCCTGTACAGCTCCCCTATACACAGTGTGATGCCCCCTCACTGGATATATACTGACCCCTTAACCCCTTCATGACCCAGCCTATTTTGACCTAAATGACCTGGCCATTTTTTGCAATTCTGACCAGTGTCCCTTTATGAGGTAATAACTCAGGAACGCTTCAACGGATCCTAGCGATTCTGAGATTGTTTTTTCGTGACATATTGGGCTTCATGTTAGTGGTAAATTTAGGTCGATAATTTTTGCGTTTATTTGTGAAAAAAATGGAACTTTGGCCAAAATTTTGAAAATTTCGCAATTTTCAAATTTTGAATTTTTATTCTGTTAAACCAGAGAGTTATGTGACACAAAATAGTTAATAAATAACATTTCCCACATGTCTACTTTACATCAGCACAATTTTGGGAACAACATTTTTTTTTTGTTAGGAAGTTATAAGGGTTAAAAGTTGACCAGCGAGGGACCACCTCACATTTGAAGTCACTTTGAGGGGTCTATATGGCAGAAAATACCCAAAAGTGACACCATTATAAAAACTGCACCCCTCAAGCTACTCAAAACTACATTCAAGAAGATTATTAACCCTTCAGGTGCTTCACAGGAACTAAAGCAACGTGGAAGGAAAAAATGGACATTTTAATTTTTCCAACAAAATTTTTCTTTTAGCATCAATTTTTTCATTTTTGCATGGGCATCAGGATAAAATGGACCCTAAAATTTGTTGGGCAATTTCTCCTGAGTATACAGATACCTCATATGTAGTCATAAACCACTGTTTGGGCGCACGGCAGGGCTCAGAAGGGAAGGAGCTCCATTTGACTTTTTGAATGGAAAATATGCTGGAATATTTAGCGGTTGCCATGTCGCATTTGGAGAGTCCCTGTGTGCCTAAACATTGGAGCTCCCCCACAAGTGACCCCATTTTGGAAACTAGACCCCCCAAGGAACTTATCTAGATGCAGAGTGAGCACTTTAAACCCCCAGGTGCTTCACAAATTGATCCGTAAAAAAAAGAAAGTACTTTGTTTTTCACAAAAATTTTCTTTTAGCCTCAGTTTTTTCATTTTCACATGGGCAACAGTATAAATTGGATCCTAAAATTTGTTGGGCAATTTCTCCTGAGTACACCGATACCTCATATGTGGTCATAAACCACTGTTTGGGCGCACGGCAGGGCTCAGAAGGGAAGGAGCGCCATTTGACTTTTTGAATGGAAAATATGCTGGAATATTTAGCGGATGCCATGTCGCATTTGGAGAGTCCCTGTGTGCCTAAACATTGGAGCTCCCCCACAAGTGACCCCATTTTGGAAACTAGACCCCCCAAGGAACTTATCTAGATGCAGAGTGAGCACTTTGAACCCCCAAGTGCTTCACAAATTGATCCGTAAAAAAAAGAAAGTACTTTTTTTTTCACAAAAATTTTCTTTTAGCCTCAGTTTTTTCATTTTCACATGGGCAACAGTATAAATTGGATCCTAAAATTTGTTGGGCAATTTCTCCTGAGTACACAGATACCTCATATGTGGTCATAAACCACTGTTTGGGCGCACGGCAGGGCTCAGAAGGGAAGGAGCGCCATTTGACTTTTTGAATGGAAAATTAGCTCCAGTCGTTAGCGGACACCATGTCATGTTTGGAGAGCCCCTGTATGCCTAAACTTAGGAGCTCCCCCACAAATGACCCCATTTTGGAAACTAGACCCCCTAAGAAACTTATGCAGATGCACAGTGAGCACTTTGAACCCCCAGGTGCTTCACAAAACTTTATAACGCAGAGCCGTGAAAATAAAAAATCATTTTTTTTTTCTCAAAAAATTATTATTTAGCCCCATATTTTTATTTTCACAATGGTTACAGGAGAAATTGGACCCCAAAAGTTGTTGTCTAATTTGTCCTAAGTACGCTAGTACCTCACATGTGGGGGAGAACCACTGTTTGGGCACACGTCAGGGCTTGGAAGGGATGTAGTGACGCTTTGAAATGCCGACTTGATGGAATGGTCTGCGGGCGGGCAGAGCCCCTGATGTGCCTAAACAGTAGAAACCCCCCACAAGTGACCACATTTTGTAAACTAGACCCTCAAGGAACTTAACTAGATGTGTGGTGAGCACCTTGAACCCCACGTGCTTCACAGAAGTTTGTAATGCAGAGCCGTGAAAATAAAAAATAATTTTTTTCCTCAAAAACTGATTTTTTTAACCCGCAATTTTTTATTTTCACAAGGGTAACAGGAGAAATTGGACCACAAAAGTTGTTGTACAGTTTGTCCTGAGTACACTGTACCCCATATGTGGGGGGGAACCACTGTTTTGGCGCATGGGAGAGCACAGAAGGGAAGGAGCGCCATTTTGGAATGCAGACTTGATGGAATGTTCTGTGGGCGTCATGTTGCCTTTGCAGAAGCCCTGATGTGCCTAAACAGTAGACACCCCCACAAGTGACCCCATTTTGGAAACTAGACCCCCCAAGGAGCTTATCTAGATGTGTAGTGAGCACTTTGAACCCCCAAGGGCTACACAGAAGTTTATAACGCCGGACCATGAAAATAAAAAAATCATATTTTTTCCACAAACATGATCTTTAGTCCCCAATTTTTTTATTTTCCCAAGGGTAACAGGATAAATTAGACCTCAAAAGTTGTTGTCAATTTGTCCTGAGTACGCTGATATCCCATATGTGGGAGAAAACTACTGTATGGGCACACTTCGGGGCTTGGAAGGGAAGTAGTGACGTTTTGAATTGCCGACTTGATGGAATGGTCTGCGGGCATCATGTTACGTTTGCAGAGTCCCTGAGTGCCTAAACAGTATAAAACCCCACAAGTGACCCCATTTTGGAAACTAGACCCCGCAAGGAACTTATCTAGATGTGTGGTGAGCACTTTGAACCCCCAAGTTCTTCACAGAAGTTTATAACACAGAGCCGTGAAAATAAAAAAATCATTTTTTTCCCACAAAAATAACTTTTTAGTCCCCAATTTTTTTCCCAACAGTAACAGGAGAAATTAGACCCCCAAAGTTGTTGTGCAATTTTTCCCGAGTACGCTGATACCCCATATGTGGGGGTAAACCACTGTTTGGGACACGTCGGGGCTTGGAATAAAGGAAGCACTGTTTGGGACTTTTTGAACGCAAAATTTGCAGGAATCAATGGTGGCGCCAGTCGCGTATGGAGATCCCCTGATGTACCTAAATAGTGGAAACCCCTCAATTCTAACTCCAACCCTAACCCCAACACACCCTAACCCCAACCCTAACCCCTACACACCCCTAACCCTAATACAAACCCTAACCCTAACCCCAACACACCCTAACCCTAATCCCAACTCTAACCATAAACCTAACCACAAGCCTAACCCTAATCCCAACCCTAACCCCAAAACACCCCTAACGCTTATCCCAACCCTAACCCTAATCCCAACCTTAACCCTAATTCCACCCTAACCCTAATTCCAACCCTAACCCTAGTTCTAACCCTTACCCTAGTTCTAACCAGGGTGGATTTGATTTAAATCAAACTGATTTAAATCACGATTTAAATCACGATTTAAATCACTAGTCAGTAAGGCTTGATTTAAATCAGTGATTTAAATCAAAGTTCTACCAGACCGGTATATCTAATTTCATCATGTGCGATACGCCCCAGACCGGTGTATCTAATTTCATCATGCGCGATATGCCCAAGACCGGTGTATCTAATCCCATAATGCGATACACTACACTCAGCACTGTATCTAGATACATGCAGTGTGTCATGTGCTGTGAATAATCCCAGTGTGTGATACTCTCCACGTATCTGTGCTCAGTTTATAATACAGTGAGCAGCATGAACTAACAGAATAGATGCTGCCGGTCGTCCTCAGTGACAGCCTACTTGTCCCGTATCACTGGCAGTCCCCAACAAAATGGCTCGCTCTGTGAGCCTAAACTACATCCTCTGTTATTACAAACACCTAGTAACGGAGGAGAGAAGTCACACGTGATCAGACCCCGCCTGCATTTACTACTGTCGCAATACGAGCTAGCAGTTTATATTTCAGCAGCTGCTCTGCCTAGTGTTTAAAAGTGGAAATACCAAACATTTTACAATTATTTTCAGATTTTATTTCTCGGCCTGCTGCCATTATAAGGAAAGAATGTAATAAACCTCAGATCGTACACACAAACAGATCCAGACTTGTTTGTCTGTGGCTATGCTGCAGTATTGTGCTCAAAGTTTCACTTTAATTTTCTTGTCTGCTTGCCCTTCCTCCTCCTCACACTTAGATTCACATTCTTCTTGTGTTGTGCAGATCTATTCCACTCCAAACAATCAAGAAACATATTGTCTAACTTCTTGGACTTGGCACTGGAAGGGGTTGATTCTGTATTCATAGGTTTGTAGAACAATAGGATTAAGTCTTTTTCTCAACTCTGTTCATGTTGTAACATTTTTGCCGTGAAGAAGAGGCTGGGACCTCTGCGGAGTCAAATTCAGTTTTGAGAACTGCGTAAGTAAAGCGAGCGTCTGTGATAATATAGGAGAGAAACTGCCCACTAATCCTACAGAAACCTCTGGAAGAGCATGGCATTGTGAATGTTACACATATACAGCCTTTATTCTACTGAGTTAAAAACTCAGCTTTATCTCATGATGGAAGAACCTTTGGATGGTAAAATATTTTCTCAAAAAGCAGTTTATTGAAAAAATCCGATTTAAATCAAAAAAATCCGATTTAAATCAAAAAATCTGATTTAAAAAAAAAAAAATCCGATTTTTTGATTTTTTAAAAAAAAATCATTGATTTTTATCCACCTGGTTTAACCCTAACCCTAGTTCTAACCCTAAGGCTGGGTTTTATATTGCGTTTTACCAGCCCGTTCAACACGTAGCGTTGACGGGGCTGGTACGGTATAGCATAAACGCGATCCGTTATGCTATTTCCCGCTAGTGCGAGGAATCAGCGATGATTCTCTGTGCTAGCGGTGATGGAGCCCAGACGCTGCAGCCTGCGTCCAAGGCCGTCACTGAATGAACGACACGTCGCGAAGCATGCCGCTTCAATGGCATGCGTTGCAATGGCACACAAATGGGTGAATGGCAGCGATAACGCTGCGTTACACCGCGTTATACCGCGGTGAAAAGCAGTCACAAACGGACTGCCATAATGCAATATGAACCCAGCTGACCCTAAGGCCCCGTAACACTTGCGGATTCACTTGCAGATTTTTCTAAAATCCGCAGGTAAAAACGACCTGCCTTTTACCTGCGATATTTTAGCGCGGATTTGCTGCGGTTTTTCTCTGCGGTTTTACGCCTATATGGAATAGGTGTAAAATCGCTGCGGAATCCGCACAAAGAATTGACATGCTGCGGATTTAAAACCGCAGCAAATCCCGCGCTGAAAAATCTGCAGCATGTGCACAGCGGTTTTTTTTTACCATTTATTTGCATGTACTGTACATGGTTTCTGGATCTGCTGTGGATCCGCAGCGCCAAATCCGCTGCGGATCCGCAGCAAAATCCCTGCTGATCCGCAGCGAAATCCGCTGCGGATTAGCAGCAAAATCCGCTGCGGATCAGCAGCGAAATCAGCTGCGGATTAGCAGGAAAATCCGCTGCGGATCAGCAGCGAAATCAGCTGCGGTTAGCAGCGAAATCCGCTGGATCAGCAGCGAAATCAGCTGCGGATCAGCAGCGAAATCGTGCGGTCAGCAGCGAAA
>JARQOD010000005.1:515858139-515886283 GCA_033576555.1 Oophaga sylvatica
CAACAGAAATTTAGTCTGGACACTACCCAAGACAACTGAGCGTGCAAAACGTCTTCCCCGCTTAGGGCAGACTGAAATAGCATGAGAGGCGTCACCACAGTAGAAACATAACCCATTGCGTTTTCGAAACTCATGACGCTGTGCCCCAGAAGCCACTCTATCACACTGCATGGGTTCAGAAGCTGGTTCACAAGGCAACACTATTCCACCCATACCTCTACGCTCACGCAAACGTCTGTCAATTTGAATCGCTAATGACATAGAATCATTGAGACCAGAGGGAGCAGGGAAACCCACCATAACATCTTTTACATTCTCTGACAGACCCTTCCGAAAAAGGGCTGCCAAAGCATCGTCATTCCATTTGGTCAGGACTGCCCACTTTCGGAATTTCTGACAGTACAACTCAGCATCCTCAAGCCACTGATTTAATGCCAACAAGGTTTTTTCAGCTTGATCAGTGACATTAGGTTCATCGTACAATAACCCCAGAGCCAGAAAAAATGCATCAACATTACTCAAAACAGGGTCCCCAGGTGTCAGGGAAAAAGCCCAATCCTGAGGATCGCCGCGCAGGAGAGAGATGACAATTTGAACCTGCTGTGCTGCGTTCCCTGAGGACTTAGGTTTTAAGGCAAAAAACAACTTACAGTTATTTTTGAAATTCAGAAATTTAGCTCGATCCCCCAAAAAGAAATCTGGCATGGGGATCCTAGGTTCCACAACCGGCAACCCTGCAAGATAGGTAGCAATACTCCGAACTTCAGTGGCAAGCTGATCCACACGGCCAGACAACTGTGCAAACTCCATTGAGAGAAAAAAAAATCCTCCCCAGCACCCAGAGAAAAAGAGGGAAAAATGCAACAAACAGAGAAAAAAAAAAAAAATTCTGACAACTTCCCTTTTTCCTTTTACTATTTTTCCCTTCTGTTGAGTACCATATAATTTTCAGTTTGGCAGGTGATACTGTTATGATTTGGTAGCTGAGGAGAGCAGGCAAAAACGGCAATACACCAGAGAGGTTGGAATCTACTGGATTGCAGTACCCTGACTAACCACCACAACTAAAGGCAGCCGTGGAGCGTACCTACGTTGGTCCTAGACACCTCGTCACAGCCTGAGAGGTTAACTACACCTAAAGATAGAAAGAGGAAAGCTATCTGCCCCGGAGCAGATCCCCAAAGAACATAGGAAGCCCCCAAACATGTAATGGCGGTTAGACAAGAGGAAATACAGACACAGACAGAAAATAATATGAGCAAACGTTGGGGCCCAAACTACCTGGACAGAAAAGGATAGGAAGGACACTTACTGCAATCCAAAAAATCCTAAAAAAATACCAACTCTACTAATTGCAAAAACACCTGAGATCACACGACCTCTACCACCTAAATTAGTTCTCTGGTGTAACAAAACTAAGCCGCAGCCACTGAAAAAACTGGAAAAGGCAAATGAACAAATAACAGAGGCTCAGATAAACTGAGAGGAGCACAAGCCCCCGGAGGGGACCTGTCTGACCTCCACAGAAGTGCAGGGAACAATGCAAAAAGCAAGCACAAAAATAAAAACAGAAAATATCTTATCTGAGAGCAGGAGAAGAGGCAAGACTCATCAAGCTTCCAAGTGAACCAGGAACCACAGTTGAGACAAGAACAATAGATCACCGGCAACCATGATGGGAGGGAACCTCCCTTATATAAGACCAGTCTGTAACTCCTGATTGCCAATCCTCATTGAATGGTTCAGTACTGTTTGTAACCACCAGAGGGAGCTTCTGCTCAGAATTCATTTCTAACACATTCACAACAGCAGCCTAAGGCTGACAATGTGCAAATGACAATATTACATTTTGTTATT
This sequence comes from Oophaga sylvatica, assembly GCA_033576555.1. NCBI lineage: Eukaryota > Metazoa > Chordata > Amphibia > Anura > Dendrobatidae > Oophaga > Oophaga sylvatica. The sequence goes on from JARQOD010000005.1 coordinate 515,859,997, forward strand.
ATGACAACCTGGACTAATACCCAGTTCTTTTGGCAATGGATCGGTGCCCTATTTTATTTCACCTAACAGTGGAGGCCGATTGTAAATGTTTTCAATCATTCAATATATAAAATTTACAGTCGTGATGTATTTGATAGCATTAAATATAGTGTACCAAAGTTTCTACATAATACCAGCTGCACTGTGACAACCATGTTCATAGGGTATACAGAAAACTGTACCAGCCTTCCTTTGAATTTCAGTTTAAAGGGGTTGTTCGAAACTAAATTAATGTCACACTATGTGTTAAACTTTTTGGTGAGTGACAGCAGCAGCAAATTTTTAATTGAAGCACATAGGTTAGATTATTAAAGTAGTTTAAATAGACGTGTACGGCCTGATTCATCAAGACTGGCGATTTTCTCACTGGTCTTGAGAGAGTGTGGTGGAGTAAGGCACTCATGAGTCATGAGTCAGAAGCATCTAACCAGTGGCGTGCGCCTCTGTGCTCCAAGCCAGAAATCTTACTCCAACCTTACTCCATGTCATGAATTACGCCCCCGTGCTGCCCCAACTCCAGCCATTTTGGTAGAGAAGCTGGCATAAAAACACCAAAAAGTTTCAAAACTTTTCCACAACTCCAAGTTGGGCCAAAATTTTGCAACTTTTCAAAGCAATTTACACCAGAATTCTAGCAAAATTGCTTTGATAAATCGGGGGTCCATAGTATGAAATTTGCTGAGATTCAGACAAGCTCCTTAAATTGGAAGTAAAAATAGGTGAAACAGCTAACAATACGCTAAGAGATCAGAACTTCCAGGAAACGTACATTATGGTGTGGGTGGGCACAATCACGATAACAAGGACTTGTCTAAATGAGATTATGTCTCTCTTGTGTCTTTACTTCACTGTGTGAACAGCCGCCTTACATCACCAAACTTCCAATTAATAATTGGTTAATGTTATTATTCTCAACGTTCAACCTACATACATCATTAGAAAATGAACAACATTATCTCGCCCGATGTCGGCTACACAACTACTGTAAAACTCTGGAGGATAAAGTTAATTATCTCTATTTATAGACACAGTAAGACACAGAGGCAGCGTGCAGACACCGAGCTTCACTGCCCACATTGCCTGATTACAAGCGTTTTATCCATACACACATGAGGATTTCTGATAGAAATGTATATCAGCGGTGCTGTGAATGCCTTTAAAAAACTAATGCAAATCATCAGAGAAAAAAATGAATTTCTGCTATCTTCTCACGAACAGTAACTCAATGACAAATTACATTTTCAGAAAATTTGCACAATTAATTTTGCACTTTTTTCCACCAAGAAAAAAATAATTAGCCTAAAGTTTTTCATCATGTTTTGGACCTAGGATAATTATCGTACGTTTAAAAGGGTTTCCCAGCAATGAAAGTGATGGCATATTGCTAGGATATGCCATAACTTTTTGTTTTGATCACTTGTGGTCCTACAGTCAGAATAAAGAAGCTGCAATTTCTGTATTTCCTTGCACCACAGGGCTTCCTTCTACTCCCTTGGAAGGGAACGTGAGCCCTATTTTTAGAGGCCAGAATCCCATAATCTTGATGTTATGCCTTATCCTATTTATATGCCAATTAGCTCTTCTACAAGAGGAAGAAAGTTGAATCTTAAGGGTATGCCACACTAAACGAGATCGCAAACGAGATTGCAAACGAGATCACTAAAACGTCACTATTTTGCGATCTCGTTAGCGACCTCGTTGTGTGTGGCATGTAGCAACTATGTGGCCCCTGCTGTGATCTCGTTGATCGTTCACTAGAGTTCTGGACCGTTTTTTGATCGTTGGCGTCCCGCTGGTGAGCCTATATCGCTGTGTCTGGCACCTTTTGCGAACGACCTCGTTTGTGACGCATATGGGTTTAGCGTCACGGAATGGATCGCAATATCTATAAGTTCTCTTTTGCGTCACAGAGAGGATCGCAGCAGTTGCAAAGCAGGCTAGCAGGACACAGAGAGCAGGAGCGATGCTGGAAATTCCTATGAATCAGAAGCGCTCAGTACATGCTAATGACATCCTAACGACCGCCAAAGTCGTTAAAGAGATCGCTGACCGCTGATGAGTCGTTTATGAGATCTCCTGTTTGGCAGCTACTAGCGACCTAAAAGGGATCTCACAAACGATCTCATTAGCTTGCGTCGTTATTGAGATCGCTAACGAGATCACTAAGTGTGGCAGTACCTTTAGTGTCACCCATTTAAGGTAGATGCCCCATATGTCATTGACTGATCCTTCAATGAGCCGTTACTTTAGCCAAACAAAATGGAAAGATGCAACTTGTATGAAATAGCATCACCACTGGTTCCATGATTTATCGATTTTGAAATTAGATGTCACATGCCAAACTTAAAGCATAAAGCAGTGTCCACACAAACTATCAGAAGGCTTTTGTGCGACATTGTTCTGCGAGACAGACTTCCAGATACTAGTGTCCATTGACCTCACACCACCGCTCTCAAAGTCTATCATGGTGCAGAGTAACATGGAAATGGCAGATAAAATGGGGTTTATCCTCTTTAGCGATTTGTCTTGGATGCAATGATAGCCAGAAATTGGTCTGCAGATCACATGGGAAACACAATAAAAAGGCCTTCACGAGGGAATGTTAAACCGGTCCTACTCCAAGCATTGTAGTATTGGATGGCCTAATGTATGGTAGCCGGACCCCTCTAGTCTTCATTCCAGGACAACTAACAGTTCAGCTTACATTAATTTGATCGTGATACCAGTGGTACAGCCATTTTTCCACAGTGTACCAGGAGCAATTTTTCATCACAACAACACCATGTTTTTCATGCTTCTGTGAGCAGCTACCACGGCCTGCAGGGTCTCCAGAATTGTCTCCCATCAGTCACATCTGAAATGTCCACTACAAAGGGAGCTGCCAGGAGCGGATCTTGATGATTTCCCATGTGCATTCAGCGAGGCAGAAAATTCCTCAGACAACTATTAATAACCTCACTTTTAGCAGCTAAGGCTATAAGTGCGGGGATTTCTGGGAGTGGTGCTCATACTCCACATTGAATAAATCGAGATATATACATGCACATATATATATATTTTTTTTTTTTTTTCTCTTTTGCTTTCCTTACTTGTTCATGACAATATATTTTTCATGTAGTCCATGATCGGTCATTATAATTATAATGTACTGTATATTCTTAACACTCAAACGTTTTCTTCACAAAGTAAAAAACAGCAACTTAACGGCTTATAACGAAATCTGGATGGTTTCCAAAGGTTAGGTACGTTCTAATGTCGAGAGGAAAGAGGAATTAAGGACAGTCTCCGGTCACTTTCTCTGCCCTAGCAGGGATATACATAAAACATGAGATTATTTTACAGGACGCAGTGATCATAAACCACTAAATCTCCACACGGTGAGAAGAATGACAAGCCTTTACCGTCTTTAAGTAATTGCAATTTGAAAGAAAGATAATATTCATAGAACAAGTTGGATTAATAGCAATACAAGAAGAATGTAGCCATGGCAGCGCTTGTATTGTCCAAAAAAAAAAAAAGCTGGTAACTGGGGGAGATGTCTCTCATCTATGTACTGTACATTGGTGTTAAAGATGTAATTACACATGAAAATCACTAAATCACCAACCCCATAGTGGCCTCAATCTACTGCTACCTTTTCTGACTCTTAAAGGGAATCTGTCACTTTGAGAGCAGCATAATGTAGAGACCCTGATTCCAGCAATGTGCCACTTACTGGGCTGCTTGCTATAGTTTTGCTAAAAATCAATATTTTATCAGCATAATATCACTAGAGGACTACTTGACCTGTTGCCTCATAGTCCTCCATACTCATGAGCTCTGTGTAACCCCTGATTAGCAGCTTTCTACCTATCCACAGTGTACACAGAAAACTGCCAATCAGGGGTGTGGACCAGGTTATACACAGCTCAGCATTCAGAGAACTGCTAGATCTGCAAAAGATAAAACTGTGATTTTATAGAAACTGGGCAAGCTGCCCAGGATGGGGTAGCAAAAACCCTGCTGACATATTCCCTTTAAATGGATTGGTCACCAAATTTCACAATACAGTCCTTCAACCTCTTTAATTAGATCTCATAGACCTGGTAAGGCTTGTCTACTTATTTAAAAAAAATCATTTCTGAATTGCTGTATAAATCGATATTCATATCAGATTTTTTTTTGGTTTGTGCACGTAGAATATCATGTTATTGGCAGTACATATCTTGTTTAGACCTCCAAACATGGTGTATTATGGCATCCAAAGCGTTCAATTTTGGCCTCATCTGACCAGACTATATTCTCCCAGTATATCACAGGCTTGTCTACATGTTGTTAAGCAAACTTTAAAAGCACTTGAACATGCTTTTTATTCAGCAATGGAGTCTGGCGTGGTGAGCATGCATGCAGGTCGAAAGGCCCCGTCACACATAGCGACACACCAGCGATCCCGACAACGATAACAGGATCGCTGGTGTGTCGCTACAAGATCGCTGGTGAGCTGCCAAACAGGCAGCTCAGGCAGCGATCAGCACAGCGACACTGCGGGTAACGTCGCTTAGTTACCCACAGTGTACGTTGGATACCAGCCCGCTGGTGCAGGGAGCTAGTAACCAAGGTACACATCGGGTTTCTAGGCACTGCGCGGCACCTGGAAACCCGATGTGTACCTTGGTTACCAGCTCCCCTGCAGCAGCGCGCTGGTATCCGATGTGTACCTTGGTTACCTGCTGATCGCTGGTCTCCTGCCTGCCACACGCAGCGATACGCGCTGGCCAGCAGGAGACCAACGAACAAAAAAATGTCCAGGACATTCAGCGACGATCAGCGATACCCAGCAGGGGGGGTGATAGTCGCTGAATGTCACACACAGCGATATCGCAGGGGAGATTGCTGTTGCGTCACAAAACTAGTGACTCAGCAGCGATCTCGCTAGCGAGATCCTGTGTGTGACGGGGGCTATAGAGATTAAGTGAAGTACTTATAGTTTTCTTTGAAACAATTGTACCTGCTGACTCCAGGTCTTTGTGTAGCTCTCCACAGGTGATACTTACCTCTTGGACAACTCTTCTGATAATTATTTTCAATCCTCTGTCTGAGATCTTGCAGGGAGCTCCTGGTTGTGGCCAGTTTATGGTGAAATTATGTTCTTTCCACTTCTGGATTATGGCCCCAACAGTGCTCACTGGAATCTTCAGTAGTTTAGAAATTCTTCTGTAACCAATGCCATCAATATGTTTTGCAACAATAAGGTTGTGAAGGTCTTGCGACAGCTGAGTGGTTTTACCGTTTTTATCGGCTGTAAAAACTGTGCTCAGCATAAATGAATACACACCCCTTTAAAAATTAATAATTTAATCAATATCTCAGTGAACACAAGAACAATTTCCAACATTTTGACAAGACTGAGTTTCATAGAAAATATTTTTAACCCATAAAGTGAAATTACTGTTAATAATATAACTTTCTTTGCAAAATCTTCAGTATTACTCAAATTAGTTGATGCAAAAAATAAATACACCAAATATCAAGAACTACTAAATCTAGTTTCTTGTATGACCTCCATGATTTTGAAGGACAGCACTAAGGGCCCAGTTACACATAGCGACACTCCAGTGATCCCAACAACGATGCGACCTGGTAAGGATCCCTGGTACGTCGCTAGATGGTCGCTAGTAAGCTGCCAAACAGGCAGATCTACTCAACGATGCAGTAACGATACAGTGATCTGTATAACGACCTCGGCGGTCACACAGCAGCTATTGTGACGACTCTGACCTCGATAGGCGTGCTTCAGCCTTGCCTTTTCCACTCCCCTCTGCTGCGATTGGTGGCCACTGCTGTAGTCTCATTCTCTTATTGTGCGACCGCGTCATAAAAGACAACGTAGTAGCGCTCCCATCCATTGCTCCCGAGCGCTGTGGATTACACGGTATTCCTGCAGCGGTCCCGTGCCAGTCACTAGTGCATTCTTCGTGGATTTTACTACGCGGCTTGCTTCAGCGTCCTTGTCTGAGTCACAGCAGCGACTCAGAAAGGGACGCTGGAGCAGGCCGCTCAGGAACAATGGACGGGAGCGCTGCTACGTTGTCTTTTATGACGAGGTCGCAGTAGTGGTCACCAATCGGAGCTGAGGGGGCGTTGGAAAGAAAAAGTTAAATCACGCCTGCGTCGCAGAGTTCTGAGTCGCCAACGAGGTCGCTCGTCGCTGATTAAGGGCATCAAACACAGCGATGCATGCTGGCCAGCGGGATGCCAACGATCAAAAAATGGCCCAGGACATTCGAGCACGATCAGCGACATCGCAGTGGGGGCCCGGTCGCCACTGCGTGTCACACGTAGCGAGATCGCTGGCGAGATCTCTGTTGTGTCACAAAATCGGTGACTTTTCAGCGATCTCGCTATGTGTGAAGTACCCTTAAGTCTTCTAAGTCTCTAAGTCTGGAATGGACAATTTACGACATATTGCAACATCTATCTATTTCCATTCTTCAAGACCGAGGTCTTTTAGAGCCTGGATGCTAGATGGAGAGTGAGACTCAACTTGAAATGCTACAGTATCCTTAGATGTGTTTTTGATCATTGTCACGGAGATGCTAGTGGTGGTAGCATCTTCTTTTATAATATTATTAATATCAAACAGTACATCTGTGAATTCATGATATCATCAATGAAATGTAGCTCCCCAACACCAGTAGCCCCACATAAGGACTCAGCTGCCACCATGTTTTTCTGTAGCCATTCTGTTATTTTTGGTAGCTGAGGAGAGCAGAAAAGGATAGAAAGGATACTCATTGCAATCCAAAAAAACCCTAAAAAATGCCAACGCTACTGATTGCAAAAACACCTGAGATCACACGACCTCTACCACCTAAATCAGTTCTCTGGTGTAACAAAACTAAGCCGCAGCCACTGAAAAAACTGGAAAAGGCAAATGAACAAATAACAGTGGCTCCAGCGGAACTGAGAGGAGCCCAAGCCACCCGGGGGGGGGGAACCTGGCTAACCTCACAGAAATGCAGAGAAATATGCAAAAGGTAAGCACAAAAACAAAAACAGAAAATATCTTATCTGAAAGCAGAAGAAGAGGCAAGACTCAGCAAGCTTCCAAGTGAACCAGGAACCACAGTTGAGACAAAAACAATTGATCACCGGCAACCATGATGGGAGGGAACCTCCCTTATATCAAGCCAGTCTGTGACTCCTGATTGCCAATCCTCATTGAATGGTTCAGTACTGTTTGTAACCACCAGAGGGAGCTTCTGCTCAGAATTCATTTCCAAAATATTCACAACACATTCTTCATTGTTCTCTTCAATTTCTCAACGTCATCCAGTTTTTCAACTCTTCTCATCAGAAGATGCTTCTTTTTAGGTGATAACTTCTGTGGTCGGCCTAGACGTCTCTGTGAGATGGTTGCAGTTCCATCTTTTTCAAATTTGTTTAGGACTTTTGATACAGTATTCTGACTGATAAATAAAGCTTTGTTGATCTTCTTGTAGCCTTCACCTTTCTTGTGTAATGAATTTATTTTCTTTCTCAGGTCTTGCTGCATTTCTCTGATTAACCAGAGTCAGCATGGGTTTGTAACTAATAAGTCATGTCAGACTAATTTAATTTCCTTCTATGACAGAATCACTGACTGGGTGGATCAGGGAAATGCTGTAGATATATTATATCTTGACTTCAGCAAAGCATTTGACAAAGTATCTCACACAATCCTTATTGAAAAAATGACTAAGTATGGAATGGACAAGGCAACTGTTAGGTGGATTCATAACTGGCTTAGTGATCGGACTCAAAGAGTGGTAGTAAATGGCTGCACATCGAGTTGGAAGAATGTATCAAGTGGGGTACCACAGGGCTCTGTCTTGGGCCCTGTATTGTTCAACATCTTTATCAATGATTTAGATGAAGGAATTGAGGTAAACTGATTAAATTTTCTGATGACACAAAGCTAGGAGGGATAGCTAATACTAGAGAAGAGAGAGAGAGGATTCAAAAAGATATAAATAAACTGGAGCAGTGGGCAGCAACTAACAGAATGGTTTTTAACAGGGAAAAATGCAAAGTACTTAATCTGGGAAATAAAAATGAAAAAAGCGTATACAGAATGGGAGGAATAAGGCTAAGCAACAGCACATGTGAAAAAGACTTGGGTATACTAATAGATCACAGACTGAACATGAGTCAACAGTGTGATGCAGCAGCAAAAAAGGCAAATACAATTCTGGGATGTATTAACAGAAGCATACAGTCTAGATCACGTGAGGTCATTATTGCCCTCTACTCCTCTTTGGTCAGACCTCATCTGGAATACTGTGTCCAGTTTTGGGCACCACATTTTAAAAAAGACATCAACAAACTGGAGCAAGTTCAGAGAAGAGCGACCAGAATGGTGTTCGGTCTGCAAACCATGTCCTATGAGGAACGGTTACAGGATTTGGGAATGTTTAGCTTGCAAAAAAGAAGACTGAGAGGTGACTTAATAGCTGTATACAAATATCTCAAGGGCTGTCACATTGTAGAAGGATTATCTTTATTCTCATTTGCACACGGAAAGACTAGAAGCAATGGGATGAAACTGAATGGGAGGAGACACAGATTAGATATTAGAAAAAACTTTTTGACAGTTAGAGTGATCAATGAGTGGAACAGGCTGCCTCGAGAGGTGGTGAGTTCTCCTTCAATGGAAGTCTTCAAACAGAGGCTGGACAGACATCTGTCTGGGATGATTTAGTGAATCCTGCTTTGAGCAGGGGTTGGACCAGATGACCCAGGAGGTCCCTTCCAACTCTACCATTCTATGATTCTATGATTCTATGATTCTTCTATGTGGTGCCATTTCTGACAGCATGAAATGGGATAGGGTTTTTTTTAAGTAATGCCCTTCATAGCCAACTGTCTGCTGGACACCTTTTAATGAATAATTAGACATACTTGTGGTTGAATTCTTGCTAATTAGAATGTTAGAATGTTGAAGTCTAAACTTTATCTTTGAACATGACTTTTACTGGGGTGCACTCATTTTTGTAGCATCATCTTAAATTATATATACATTGTAGGGGTTCACTTGCTCTGGTAGGCACTAGACATTAGGCCTGAGGTAGATTTCACACAGGCAATGCAGTTCTGGTCCAAACATGTGCAGGCTTTTATTGCTTTCCACAGGTTGCACAGCAATAAAAACAACAAAATCATAAACATGAATCACAAGCCTTGACTAAAAGCTAATTAAACAGTATAGACAGTGACTAATTCAGACACTGCTGAGCTAGCCCTAGTTCAATCAAACAAAAATAGCAACCACTGATACTTGCAGTTTTGTGCACATGGCCTGTGCAGACTATTCTCAAAGAGATTTTGGCTTGTTTCTCTCTTTAACTTCAAGACACATCCAGTCTGCTCAACCTGTCCAGCAGACTGACTTAGATGAACATATAGCCTGTTTATATGCAGAGCTAGCCAGGTGTAATAATCAAAGACTGCACAGATAGGATTTAGCCCTAGTCTACCTGGCATTAATACAACATATATATGAAATGTTAGCTTATACAAATCTCTAAATTGTGAATATAAACTACAACTCATCTTGCAATAAAACACAACCTGTTTTGTAGCTATATCAAACTGCTTGTGTATAGAGGGGCATTAGGGCACTTGGAAGAAAATCATTCTTTTTGCAGAGTTCCAGCTTGTTTGACATTTTAAGGGCAATTGTCTCCGGGAAAAATTTTGCAGACTATTAGCTCTCCTCCAGAAGGAACATTGTCCCAGTATGACGACCTATTGGTAACTTTTCTTTATCAGCCAAAAACTGTGAGATACCCATCTGTAGGTTGTACTCTTTCTGCATTGCTGCCCCTCATCAGTACAGAGTAGCTTTTAGTGGGTATGGCCGAACAGCCTAGAAAATGCGAATTCCCAAATAATGTATGTACAAAGAATACATGCATACACACTTAGATTGTGGGAAATGGACTTAGGGTTCTTTTTGACTAAGGGGACAAAATACAAAATAAACAACAAGATGTCTTCTCCCGTTGCTCGATAATGATTTTAACAATTAGTTAATTTTTGCCTTATTGATAATCATTGCATTTTTGCATTTTTTTTCTATATATGAAATCAGCAATATATGTATTACTGATGGTTCCGATACTGTGTAATTGGATTGAAGGACTTTATTTTATATTATCGGCTTGGGAACGGATATATTTTCATGGAAGGAATTGTGTACCTGTACTGACATCTTATTTTTTTTTACTTAGCCGGTGTTTTGTTGACTCTTTTGGATTTTTATGTACTGACTTTGGGGAATATCAACTGATTATTTAATTAAATAGAGAGGGATTTCCAGGGTAGAGATAAGAATGTGTTATCCTTGAGATAGGTTATCCATATCAGATTGGTAGGGGTCCAACACCTTGTACCCTCAATAATTGTCTGTCTTCAGCTCCTGCTTCTTTTTCAGTTTCTATTCACTTCCTATTAAAGTGAATGGGATCTGAGTTGCAGTGCCCAGGAAAGTCCAAAACACAGTGTCTGGAGCTGTGCTGTTCGACACTGTAGACTGTTCACATCCAGCCATCACCTAAGCTGTAAACAGGTGATCCCTGGGGGTCCGGTTGTCAGACCCAACCGATATGATATTGATAACTTACTATATATTAAACATAGCTTATCACTATCTTAAACCCCGGTCAAATAAAGATTGTATTATTTTTATATATGATTATCTTTCAACATTTTTTTGGGAAGTCTTATTTTTTGCTGGTTATTGTGGTTTATCTCAGAGCATGATGTTTTTGTGCTACATATACCTTAGGTGTTCTTGAAATTTATAGATATAAATATCATTCCTAAAAAAAAATATACATATATGTAGAGGGAAAAGTAAAAAAAAAGCCCCCTGCTCCTGAAGATCAAAATTCATAACATAATTATATTATATATATATATATATATATTTATAAATGTAAAGTAATAATGCATTGATTTTTCATACTGTCATGGACACTTACAAGAACAAAATACTAAAGGGAAGTAATATTGACCTTCATGACGGAGGAAATATGAATGAGATCTAAACTTCAAAAAGTCAATATATTAATAATCTGTCTCTCTAGCGGAGTGATAAATGCCATCTCGTTCAGTTGAACCGCCTTGACATGCTATCGCTTTAGTCCTTTTTTTAATCTTAGTTTGTATATTGTCTCTGCAAAACACAGAAAAGAGTTTCTAGTACGACCTGTACCTGTCCCTTCTTCATAATAATGATTACAATTTTACAAAGAACACAGTGCCATGATACCGAGCGGAGAGCATGGATCGGCTTCTCTACCGCAAGAATAAGCATGAAAATGAAGAGCAAATTTGTCCAGTTTGTATGGGGTCAACTACTGATATGGCCTATTAGGTGATATTGATGTCATAAAATATTGGTTCCTTCCTCACTCCCACCCTCTTCATTAGCTGGATTAGAAACAAAGAACAATGTTCACTCTAAAGGGCCCATCTAATTATTAAATGGTTGGCCATTCATTTCACTCCTAACTTGATAAATATCCCTTGCAACAATATTTTGTGATTCCCAGACAGGAGCCCTAAAAACCTCCTCTTACATGCCAGAATCTCCAAGTGTCTTACGATTTGTAGGGTTGACATTATGCCTACAAATCACAAAAAACGTCAGGGATTCCATCTGGTAGGTGGCAGTTCAGGGCTCCCGCAAATTGACTCACTCGTCTCTACTTGTATGTTTTGCATTCTGTCAATAGGTGACAATCACACGATCAGCAGCAGAAAACCTTCAATGTCAAGGTCATGTATGTGACAAAAATAACAGTGTATAAATACTATTCGTTTATAGACAGTCTTGTAATTGGATAAACCCATTTTGTATAACACTCCTACCTCAATAAGAAGTTTGTAGCATTGAAGGCCTAAAATTAAAGTGGAATGTTTTTTCTTATCGGACTACGAACTTACAGGCAGAGAGTTATTAACCACCTGTCTGTTTTGCCTGGTGCTGACCTCTGCCGGCTCAACGCGGTAACGCACAGTTCCTGTTGGTTATTCTGTTACTTTATTTGACCTTATGTCAACAGAGCAGCTCTTCCTATTCCAGGCTGCTCTGTGGAGTAGGCGTCTCTGCCAATGTCATGCTGATTGATGGCCAGCTTCCTGCAGTTAGGCAGTCAATCAGCATGACATCAGCAGAAACACCCCTTCAAAAGAGAACAGTGGAAGATAGGAAACTACTCTGTCACCATGATGTCAAGATGCAGATTTGCTGGCAGGAGCGGTCCCGTAAGAAAAAAAAAACAAAATACACATAAGGGAAGGTGGAAAATAATGATGAGTGTAAAGCCCATGTAGTTCCTATGTATATCTAATGGATACGGTGTGTCATCCATAAGTTCAACATGTCGTGTGAGCACAGAAACCAATTTCATTGCCAAAAATGATCTCACTGTGACATCAAAAGTCTTCAAAATACATAGAGGATTATTGAAGAACCAGAACAGTGGTGATGAGGGATAGAGCACAATTATAAAGTAGTAAAATGCTGTGAATCCTATATTTTTAGATGATTTCAGCCATGAATTTGCTTGTAAAACTTCTTTAACAAGAATAGGTTTATCTTTTAATAGCAAATTTCATACCCTGGATGAATGCTTTCCATGCATGTGAGAAAAATAAATCTTTCCCAGTATCCATTAAACCTGCACATCTTTAGCCAGCGGCGTAGATTAAGTAACTAGTCTGCTGATACGTATATTCGAGAGAGACACTGGATAAGTGCCTTAGTTTTCAATATTATGAACAGCTGGATAGAGTCTAGATTATCTGAGACGAGATGATTTCCACAGTGAACAAACAGTTACTATGTGAGTAGACAAATTGGTAGGTTTCATATGGGAACTCTCAGAATGGTAAGATTTCTTTACATGGGAACATTTGCTAGCAAGGCTGCATTCACATGTTGCAGGCACGATGCCTTTTTTGATGCAGCAAATAAAAAACATAAACACATAATTTTGCAGTGTTTTAAAAATTGCCACAAAAAAGGAGCAAAGAAACGCACCAAGGTTGCAGCGTGTGAACGCAGTTTAATACGCCCATCACTTAAGCAGTCACTTGTAACTAGAGGAAATATCTGCTCATTACTGTGGTCATAATGGTCATACAGTCACATGCAGTTTTTGCATGAATGAGCTTTCCCAGGCTGTGCAGTTATTGATTGCAAGTTATTCAGTGGGGTAATTAACAAGGATGCTTCACATTAATTAAATTTACATTATTAAATTTGGGTCATGCAGTCAGAGGTGACATCATGGCCTAAGGTCGGACAGATCACGGGAGCCAAAACCTTTACAATTGTCAACTAAAATCATGCGGCAATTGGTGGATTTTCAGCCTCCTGCGATCAAGTGCATCATCTGCTTGTACCCCAATGCAGAAGGTATATCTGGGACCAGTTAACTATCATCGCCATATAATCCTTTTTGCGCATGAATATAAAAGTAATCATGATGTTTTATATTTTATACTATGTTCTAGGCTGCATCACCATCAAAATACTGCACACCCAAAGGATCATTTATGGACAATGGAAATTCCCATCTGATTGCAGGTGGGGAACATAGAGGCTCAGACAGGAAAATTCCCATACTTAGGGTACATACTCACTGGCGCCGAAAACGGATGATATTCAGGCGAAAAGAAATCGGCTTCAAATCTGACCAATGTTATTCAATAGGTGAGTTCTCATTTGCGATTTTTTTCTCATCAGAAATTGGTGTGAGAAAAAAATCGCAGCAAGCTGTGATTTGATGCGATTTTGGGATGATAATCGCCAATGCAAGTCAATGGGTGTGATTAAAAAACGCACAGCACTCGCACCATGCAAGTGCTGTCCGATTTATACGCACCAGTCTCCTTTGAAAAGCCGGCAATTCATCCCCGGCTACTGTAAAATCACACTGACAGCTCACAAAACACTAGATACATATACATAGAATATATATAATATATATATATATATATATATATATACATGTCATTGTGACATGTATATATATATATTTATAGTTCATACACTTCTACATAGTATAATAGCCGCTAATTCAATTACCGGCTTTTGTGAAATCACAGAAGCCGACATGAAATGATACATTGTTTCCACACAGTTAACCATGTAATTTCATGTATTTTGATATATGGTTTTAACTTACAATTACATAAGTGTATGTGTGCAAAATTTCAGACATGTAGGGGTTAATTAAAGGTGAAAATTCGTTGAAAAAAATGCGTGGGCTCCCGCTGTATTTTCTCCACCAGACAGACAAAGCAAGCGAGTGGGGGCAGATAATAATAGCCTAGGGAGGGTACATTTTTTTTGTGCCCCCCTGGCTACTAACATCTGCCCCCAGACACCCCAGAAAGGGCAAATCTCTAATTAGATTCACCCTTTCTGGCACTTTGCCCGTCTATTCCCATTGCCCTGTAGCGGTGGCGAATGGGTTAATAAGAGGTTAAAGCCACCTTGCAATTGAAAGGTGACTTTAAGCCAGGTTGATAATTGAGAGCTGTCAATTAGACAACTATCAATTATTAATCCTATTGAAGGAAATAAAAAAATCACACACACACTTTAAGAATAAATAATTTTAATGAAATAAAAACACATTTTTTTGACCATCTTTTATTTAACTCTTAATCCCTGCGAAGCCCTTGATCTTCTATAATAAAGAAAAAATAATAAAACAACATTATTCTTACCTATCTGGCGGTCTGTCACGTCCCACGATGTAATCCTTCACAAAGGGTTAACTAGCAATCAGCTAAGCAGCGCAAGTAATCCTGCCTACTCATAATGAAAGTCTCGCTCTAACGCTCCATAGGCTTACATTGCAAAATCTACTTCTGTGTCACACAGAGTGTACTGTGACCCGAAGAGTCCCAAAGAAGACAGCAGTAATATATATATATATATATTTATATACTGTATAGTGTGAGGCAGTGAGGGGAATTATATGCGAGAGTCGGTATGTATCCCCCAGGATGCACATAGAAGCATATTTAGCACGCTGAAGTGCATTGCAGTCACAGACATAGCTGCGGTTGCAGTGCAGAATAAAAGTAAGTGTGGACTTGGTCAAGCTATTTGCTCAAGGCAGATTTACGAGAAACCGGCATGGGCTTTTATTTTTGGAGTTAACTACAGGATGGTAGTAGGGCGGTTCACTCCCTCCAGCGGGGCCTTACAAGTGGCTCATGGCCACAGATTCATTTAAAAACCCGCAGCAAAGGTTTTGGTGTGTCAGTGTTGGTTTGCAAGCTGCAGAGCAGGTGGCTCTGCAACATCCGGCTTGTGTGTGATGTCAACATAGAGCCAAGGGGAGCAAACGCCTGGCGCTCCCTCAATGTGACACGGTGGAACAGTCACCCACAGCAACTGGTCCCGGATACAGACTGTTTTGACGCCCCGGCTGCGATCTGGGGATACCGTTTGCTTTTCATTTGTAACTTTTGGACAATAAAGACATTTTGTGATGAACTTTACTGGGACACTGCCTCATTACCACACTACTACAATATATATTAACACATTGACACATATACATAAGTATAGATATATACAGGTTATGGGGAAAAAACTTAATGGGAGGACTTCTGTTATGAATGTGCTAGAGATGGTTTCTGAGCAGAGGCTCCCTCTGGTGGTTACAGACAGTACTGAACCTTTCAGCGAGGAGTGGCAATCTGGAATCACGGACTGGTCTGATATAAGGGAGGTTCCCTCCCATGATGGTTGCCGGTGATCAATTGTTCTTGTCTCAATTGTGGTTCCTGGTTCATTTGGAAGTTTGCTGGAGTCCTGTCTGCATCTCCTGCTTTCAGATAAGATATTTTTTCTTTTCTTTTTGTGCTTGCTTTTTGCATCGTTTTCTGCACTCTTGTGGAGGTCAGCCAGGTCCCCTCCTGGGGCCTGAGCTCCTCACAGTTTTTCTGCAGCCACTGTTATTTGCTCATTTGCTTTTTCCTGATCTGATTTAGAGGGAGGTGAGATCGTGTGATCTCAGTATTTTTGTAATCAGAATTGTTGGATTTTTGTAGGGTTTTCTGGGTTGCAGAAAGTAATCTCTCCTGTCCTATCCTATTTAGTCAGCTTGTGGCCCCAGCGTTTGCTCAGTCTATTTTCTGCCTATGTTTGTATTTTCATCTTGTCTAACCGCCATTATATGTTTGGGGGCTTCCTATTTTCTTTGGGGATCTGCTCCGGGGCAGATAGCTTTCATCTTTCTACCTTTAGGTGTAGTTATCTCTCAGGCTGTGACGAGGCGTCTAGGATCAACGTAGGAACGCTCCACGGCTACCTCTAGTTGTGTCGTTAGTTTAGGAATCTGCAACCCATCAGTTACCAACATCTCAGGTGTTCGGCTGCCCTGCTGTTGTTCCTGTCCTCCCCAGCTACCGAAACATAACAGACTTCTTTAAGAAGGTGCGTATTATTGACCGCCACTCAGCTTTTTGTGGCTCTTGAGAGCCCTTGCTCTCGGGCTCAGTCGGATTCCCAATAGTTTAGACCCTCAATGATCGAGAAGTTGTCCCCAGAGGATAGCAGATAACTTGCACTTTAATAGAAGTAAAATAAAACTAACTAATCCTGACTTCGGAACATAAGCACATTAGTCTGTACTTTCTTAATTATTGAGTAGAGAAAGTAAAACTTTTCTGCACATAATGGCATAATGACTGATACTACTGAGATAATGATTTTATTTTGTAATCAGTTTAAGCTTGTTACAAGCAGGAGATGGGCAGCGTGATGCCTCTGCAGGTGCAAAGAAAGAAAACAAGGAGGGAATAAATGCATGAGATGTCAAGGGCACTGCTGAGCTAGAAAACATATACATGAGCCAATCGAGTGTCGAAACAATTATTCCATTAACCCGCTGTGAACAACTACAGCTTTGTGTAAAATTATCTTATGACTGGCTATTGAAATATTTAAAATGTATACTTTATGCATAAATCAGTACTACAAAAAAATACATGCAAATTAAACTATGTTTCAAGAGTAGTCATCATAAGAAAATGATCAATTGTTTAAACCAGATTTTTGTTTTAATTTTTTTTCACTAATTTTTTCAATATCGTAATCTGTATTAAAAACAGAAATTTCCAATTTTCACTCTGGCCACTGGGGACTTTTTTTTAGACTCTAATGTCCTGTAGTTTCAGGAAACAATACATGTATATGAGCAGCAATGAGCAGACCGCGACCCTATCTTTTGTATTAAAAAAGCACTCCTCCTCCTATCAAATTTTTTATCCTCTTAATATATTGCCATCATCATATTATATAGCACTGTGTACTTACAATTGCTCATTTTGCCCTTCTAGCAGGTTAATTCTACTCTTTTCTCTGCTGTATGTAGAAACAGGAAGTCTCTTATCCCTGCATGAATCATTGCTCTCTTCAACTCCTGACCCAGCTGTTCCTTCCTCCCCTCTGCCAGAGGCTTTTTCAGTGACTCATGACACATACAGGGAAAATTGACCTCCTGTTTCTACATAGAGCTTAGAAGGATTCAGCTAATCAGTTTTTAATCACGTGATGTCATAGACCGAATGGAAAAAAAGAAGAATTAGCTGTGTAGAAATGCAAAATGAGCAATTGTAAGTACACAGTGCTGTATAATATGATTGCAATATATTAAAAGGTTAACAACTTGGATGGGAGGAGGAGGAGGAGGAGTGCTTCTTAAAACATCTAATGAGCATGTCTGAATATCATTGTGACAGGATGGGAAACAGGGACAGCTGTGACATCACCTATTGTGATTAGTGGATCCTGAGTTTTCAACTCTATATAGAAGAGTTACCTGTCATTGTATTCATGCCTATGATGATAAAGAGCCTGCTGAAAACTCTTCTTACAATAACAAGTAATTTTAAGATATAAAAATAAAACTCCAGTGGCCACTGTGATAATTGCAGCATTATTCATTTTTTTTAATAAAGGTTGTGATATGAGAAAAAAAGACAATTTTTTAACCACTTAATGACTGCCAATTAAAATGGTGGCCACTAATAGGCCTTATTCCCTCAACGCCGTTTTAAAACGGTCCTTGGGAATAAGGGTATAGTGCTCCCCAAAGTCAGATTTTCCGGTCCCCGATCATGTGATCACTGTTATTCATTGGATAACGACGATCCCATAAAAAAAGTGTGCCTGCTGTTAAAATTATTTCTCCCTCTTCTGACATGATATATGTGTTAGAGGAGTGAGAAATTATGTCCCCAAGCCCCTTCCCAGTACCTCCACCATCCCCTTGTCGCTCCTGCTCCTTCCCCTGGCCCTCCGCCTCCTCTTCTGCTTGCGCAGTGCACCCGTCAAGATCTGGCGGCCGGCAGGTTTTTTTTCTATTGGTTCCTTTTGATTATTGCGATAGACCCTATCACAGTGACCAAAATCAATAATTAGTATGTCATCCCCCTGTGTCATCCTAGGACAAATTATTTTTTTTATATTATAATTTTCATTTATTTTATTCTTTGACATTAGGGTGAAAGTTGGGGTTAGGGTTGAGGGTTATTGTTGAGGGTTAGGGTTAGCGTTGGGTTTATTGTTAGGGTTGAGGGTTAAAGTTGGGGTTGGGCTTTTTCCAAAGTTAAAAAGAAATGATGACGATATGACGAATAGTGTTATGTTTCGGTAGCTGAGGAGTGCAGGAAAAAAAAGGCAATACACCAGAGCAGTTGGAATCTATGAGATTGCAGTACCCTGAGTAACCACCACAACTAGAGGCAGCCGTGGAGCGTTCCCACGTTGGTCCCAGACGCCTCGTCACAGCCCGAGAAACTAACCACACCTAAAGATAGAAATAGGAAAGCTATCTGCCCCGGAGCAGAACCCCAAAGATAATAGAAAGCCCCCAAACATGCAATGGCGGCTAGACAAGAGGAAATACTGACACAGACAGAAAATAGTATGAGCAAACGCTGGGGCCCAAACTATCTAAATAGAAAAGGACAGGAAGGGTACTTACTGCAATCCCAGAAAACCCTGAAAAGCACCAACTCTACTAATTTCAAAATCACCTGAGATCACACGACCTCTACCACCTAAATTAGTTCTCTGGTGTAACAAAATCAAAACAGCAGCCACTGAAAAAACTGGAAAAAGCAAAAAAAACAAAACTCAGTGGCTGAACTAAACTGAGAGGGCAGAAGCCCCCGGAGGGGACCCAGAAGGCCCCCACAGAAGAGCAGGACAAAATGTAAAAATATAGCACAAACACAAAAGCAGAAAAAGTCTTATCTGTTAGCAGGAGATGCAGACACGACACAGCAGGCTACAAGGGAAACTGGAATGAAGGATTTAGACCAGAACAATTGATCACCGGCAACCCTGATGGGAAAATGACTCCCTTATATAAGACCAGTCAGTAACACCTGATTCCCAGTCCTTACAATCTTCACTAGCACCGCTTGTAACCACCAGAGGGAGCCTCTGCTCAGAACTCATCTCAAACCCATTCACAACAGTACCCCCCCTTGAGGAGGGGTCACCGAACCCTCATTTGGGCAACCAGGTCGGTCAGGATGAGTTCTATGATACGCACGGATAAGTCTCCTAGCATGGATGTCCGAAGCAAACACCCAAGAATTGTCTTCCTGACCATAACCTCTCCATTTAACCAAATACTGGAGTTTCCGTCTAGAAAAACGAGAATCCAATATTTTTCTCAACCACATACTCCAGATTGCCCTCAACCAAAACAGGGTCAGGAGGCACAGCAGCAGGAACCACTGGCTCAACAAACCTCTTCAACAAGGACTTGTGGAACACGTTATGGATCTTAAATGTCCCTGGAAGAAGCAAACGAAAAGAAACAGGATTAATAATCTCCATGATCTTATAAGGTCCAATGAACCTAGGCTTAAATTTAGGAGATGCTACTCTCATAGGAATATTCTTTGAGGACAACCAGACCAAGTCCCCCACTTTAAACCGAGGACCATAAGTCCTATGCCGGTTAGCAAACCGCTGGGCCCTCTCCCGAGAGAGGGACAACCTCTCCACCACCTGGTCCCAAATCTGCCGCATACGCTCCACAACAGAGTCAACACCTGGACAGACAGAAGCCTCCGTCTGTCCTGAAGAAAATCGAGGGTGAAACCCAGAATTACAGAAAAACGGTCTCTTGGGCACAGGCAATGGCATCAACAAACCACTAGAGCGAGAGCAAGGCTTGGAGCGAGAGCAAGTCCCGCAGGACTGCACAAATTCCCTGACATCACGAGACAAGGTAGGCCACCAAAAGGACCGACTAACCAAGTCTCTGGTACCAAAAATTCCGGGATGCCCAGCCAATGCGGAACAATGAATCTCAGACATCACACTCTTTTTCCATTGGTCCGGGACAAACAATTTTCCAACAGGGCAGCGCTCGGGCCTATCCTCCTGACACCCCTCCAGAGCAAGTCTCAAATTGGGCGAGATGGCGGAAAGAACTACACCCTCTTTCAAAATAACAGAAGGATCAGATAACTCAGGAGAGTCCGCAAGGAAACTCCTCGAGAGGGCATCCGCCTTAACATTCTTAGTGCCAGGAAGAAAGGAAACCACAAAATTAAAACGTGTGAAAAACAAGGCCCACCTGGCCTGTCTAGGATTGAGTCGCTTGGCAGATTCCAGATAGACCAGATTCTTATGGTCCGTAAGGACCACCACCTGATGTTTGGCTCCCTCCAGCCAATGTCTCCACTCTTCAAAAGCCCACTTCATGGCCAATAACTCCCGATTATCCACGTCATAATTACGTTCAGTAGGAGAAAATTTTCGAGAGAAAAAGGCACAAGGGTTACTTTTAGAGGTCTCTGGATCTTTTTGGGACAAAACGGCACCTGCCCCAATTTCAGAGGCATCAACCTCCACCTGAAATGGCAGAGAAACATCAGGCTGCCGTAGAACAGGAGCAGAAGTGAATCTCTGCTTAAGTTCCTGAAATGCAGAGACTGCCTCAGGAGGCCAATTCACCACATCAGAACCCTTTCTGGTCAAATCAGTTAATGGTTTAACAATAACCGAGAAATTACCAATAAATTTACGATAAAAATTGGCAAAACCCAAAAATCTCTGAAGAGCATTTAATGAAGTAGGTTGGACCCAATCACAGATGGCCTGAACCTTGACCGGGTCCATTTCAATAACAGATGGGGACAAAATGAATCCCAGAAATGAGATCCTCTGTACGCCAAAAAGACACTTTGATCCCTTCACATACAGAGCATTCTCTCTCAAAATCTGGAATACAGTTCGAACATGTTTCACATGAGAGTCCCAGTCATTAGAAAAAATCAAGATATCATCCAAATAAACAATCAGAAATTTGTCCACAAAATCCCTGAAAATGTCATTCATGAAGGACTGGAAGACGGAAGGAGCATTAGTGAGCCCAAAGGGCATCACTAGGTACTCAAAATGCCCTTCAGGGGTATTGAATGCCGTCTTCCATTCATCCCCGTGCTTAATGCGAATAAGGTTATACGGCCCCCTGAGGTCAAGCTTGGTAAACCAAGTAGCGTTTTTCACCCTGGAAAACAGGTCAGAAATCAAGGGTAACGGGTATTGATATTTCACAGTAATATTGTTCAAGAGACGATAATCAATACACGGCCTTAATGAACCATCTTTTTTGGCCACAAAGAAAAAACCGGCACCTAAGGGTGAAGAGGATGGTCTGATATGACCCTTCTCCAATGATTCCTTGATATAAGACCGCATAGCGTCATGTTCAGGTACAGACAAGTTAAAAAGGCGACCTTTAGGGAATTTACTACCCGGCACTAATTCAATAGCGCAGTCATAGCTCCTATGGGGAGGCAAGGATGCAGATTTACTTTCGCTAAACACATCAGAAAAATCAAACAAAAAGTCAGGAACATCCTGAGCCTGGGGGAGGCAGAAAAAACAGGAGTGTTGGTATTAACACATTGGCAGCCCCAACTGGTTACAGACACAGATTTCCAATCCAAAACAGGATTATGAGACTGTAACCAAGGGAAACCCAGCACGATAATGTCATGCAGATTATATAGAACCAAAAATTTGCAGCACTCCTGGTGATCAGGTTCAACCCTCATTATCACCTGAGTAGAAAACTGGGGTTTATTCTCAGCCAAAGGGGTAGAATCGATCCCCAGTAGGGGAATAGACTTCTGTAGGGGTATCAAGGGAAACCCACAACGTTTAGCAAAATCATAATCCATCAGGTTAATAGCTGCTCCAGAATCAACGAAAGCCTGAGCAGAAAATGAGGACAGAGAGCATATCAGAGTGACAGTTAATAAAAACTTAGTCTGAACACTACCCAAGACAACTGAGCGTGCAAAACGTCTTCCCCGCTTAGGGCAGACTGAAATAGCATGAGAGGCATCACCACAGTAGAAACATAACCCATTGCGCTTTCGAAACTCATGACGCTGTGCCCCAGACACCACTCTATCACACTGCATGGGTTCAGAAGCTGGCTCACAAGGCAACACCATTCCACGCATACTTCTCCGCTCACGCAAACGTCTGTCAATTTGAATCGCTAATGACATAGAATCATTGAGACCAGAGGGGACAGGGAATCCCACCATAACATCCTTTACATTATCTGACAGACCCTTCCGGAAAAGGGCCGCCAAAGCGTCTCATTCCATTTGGTCAGGACTGCCCACCTACGGAATCTCTGACAGTATAACTCAGCGTCATCAAGCCCCTGATTTAATGCCAACAAGGCTTTTTCAGCTTGATCAGTGACATTAGGCTCATCGTACAATAACCCCAAAGCCTGAAAAAACGCATCAACATCACTCAAAACAGGATCCCCAGGTATCAGGGAAAAAGCCCAATCCTGAGGATCGCCGCGCAGGAGAGAGATGATAATTTGAACCTGCTGCGCTGCGTTTCCTGAGGACTTAGATTTTAAGGCAAAAAACAATTTACAATTATTTTTGAAATTCTGAAACTTAGCTCGATCCCCAAAAACAAATCTGGCATGGGGATCCTAGGTTCCACAACAGGCAACCCAGCAAGATAGATAGCAATACTCCGAACCTCAGTGGCAAGCTGATCCACACGGCCAGACAACTGTGCAAACTCCATTGGGAGAAAAGATCCTCCCCAGCACCCAGAGATACAGAGAGAAAAAAAAATGCAACAAACAGAAAAATATCTCTGACAACTCTGACAACCTTTTTCTTTCAAAATATTTTTTCCCTTCTGTGAGTACCATACAATTTTCAATTTTTAGGCCGGTGATACTGTTATGTTTCGGTAGCTGAGGAGTGCAGGAAAAAAAAGGCAATACACCAGAGCAGTTGGAATCTATGAGATTGCAGTACCCTGAGAAACACCACACAACTAGAGGCAGCCGTGGAGCGTTCCCACGTTGGTCCCAGACGCCTCGTCACAGCCCGAGAAACTAACCACACCTAAAGATAGAAATAGGAAAGCTATCTGCCCCGGAGCAGAACCCCAAAGATAATAGAAAGCCCCCAAACATGCAATGGCGGCTAGACAAGAGGAAATACTGACACAGACAGAAAATAGTATGAGCAAACGCTGGGGCCCAAACTATCTAAATAGAAAAGGACAGGAAGGGTACTTACTGCAATCCCAGAAAACCCTGAAAAGCACCAACTCTACTAATTTCAAAATCACCTGAGATCACACGACCTCTACCACCTAAATTAGTTCTCTGGTGTAACAAAATCAAAACAGCAGCCACTGAAAAAACTGGAAAAAGCAAAAAAACAAAACTCAGTGGCTGAACTAAACTGAGAGGGCAGAAGCCCCCGGAGGGGACCCAGAAGGCCCCCACAGAAGAGCAGGACAAAATGCAAAAATATAGCACAAACACAAAAGCAGAAAAAGTCTTATCTGTTAGCAGGAGATGCAGACACGACACAGCAGGCTACAAGGGAAACTGGAATGAAGGATTCAGACCAGAACAATTGATCACCGGCAACCCTGATGGGAAAATGACTCCCTTATATAAGACCAGTCAGGAACACCTGATTCCCAGTCCTCACAATCTTCACTAGCACCGCTTGTAACCACCAGAGGGAGCCTCTGCTCAGAACTCATCTCAAACCCATTCACAACAGAATAGTGTTCAGCACAAGTGCTTGCTACTCGAGTTTGCACCAGGGTTCTCGGGTATGCACCTAGTATCGTGAGTGCTCGAGTAATATGCTAGAGTCTCCAACACGCATGTTTTGCTGCTGTTAAACAGACAAAAAACATGTGAGGATTGCCTCTTTTACACGGTCAAAATGCGGGGCGGGGACTTGAGCATGTCGCTTAAGCAGTCACGATACTCGTTGCATACCCGAGCACCCGATGCAAACTCGAGTACCAAGCACTTGAACTCAACACTAATAATGACATATTTAATATGACGATCTAATGTTATCAAATTCTATGTAGTACTTTTGTGTTCAAAATCCTCACTATGCCCCTGTATAAAATCCTTGAGGGGTGTAGTTTTCAAAATGGGGTCACTTGTGGGGAGTTTCCACTGTTTAGGCACAACAGGAGCTCTCGATTCCAGCCATTTTTGTGTTCAAAAAGTCAAGCAGTGCTGCTTCCCTTTCGAGCTCTGCCGTGTAACCAAATAGTAGTTTTCTCCCACATATGAGGCATTGGCATACTCAGGAGAAATTGTACAACAAATTTTGGGGTTCATTTTCTCCTGTTACCCTTGTGAAAGTAAAAAATTTAGGGCTAAAGTAAAATTTTAGTGAAAAAAGTAGAATGTTAATTTTTTCATTCCACATTCCATTAATCCCTGTGAAGCACCTGAAGGGTTAATAAAGTTCTTGTATGTGATTTTGACCACTTTGAGGATCTAGTTTTTAAAATAGTGCAACTTTTGGGTATTTTCTGCCATATAGTCCCCGCAAAGTCACTTCAAATGGGATGCGGTCCCTAAAAAATTGGTTTTGTAAATTTTGTTGGAAAAATGAGAGATTGCTGGTCAACTTTGAACCCTTCTAACGTACAAATAAAACAAATTATATGTAAAAAATTATGCAGATGTAAATTAGACATATGGGAAATGTTATTTATTAACTATTTTGTGTAGTATAACTATCTGATTTAAGTGCCTAAAATTTTTTAATCAAAATTTATTTATTTTCATAAATATACGCAAATCATATCGACCAAAATATATCACTAACATGAAGTACAATATGTCACAAAAAACATTCCCAGAATCAGAGGGATCCGTTGATGCATTATTACAATATAAAGTGAAACTGGTCAGATTTCACAAATTTTACCTAGTCATTAAGATCAAAATTAGCTCTATCACTAAGGGGTTAAATACATGTAACATAAATAAGTAGAAGTGGCACCTCCCTCACATTCCAGTAGACTGTAGATCATCAGCTAAATAGTCCATTATAAAACAATAAACGGACATTAGAGAGGTGGGGAGAGGGGAGATGCAGCTGCAGAAACTCCTCAGTCTGTGTGTCAGACGCATGCTGTGAGAGGGAGGAAGGCGAGCAGAGTCTGCTGTAATCATGACTAGTACTGCTGCTGTCATCGACCCTACGCTCGTGTATAGTATGGCGCTTAGGATAGGTTAACGACGATATGCCGTTAGATTCTTAAGATTTGCTGTAAAAATCAACTAAGACTAAATACTTCCTTCACAGAAATAGTCGAACTTCACCAATCCGTGTATAAGCTGCATGAACTTCTAACGGATCGCGTGACGTTTTAGGTCCCTGTTAGCCTATCTGTATATGGCATCCTATACTATCTGCCGTGATAGCCTAGACATGTCTCCCATGATCGTATAGATATTTTCTCAATAATAAAAACTAAGACAAATATTTTCACAAAGAAATATAGAACTTCACCAATCCTGATATAACAGACTAGCTATGAACTCGTTCACCCCGGTGTTCTACGCCCGGGTGGCAAGCATTTTTATAGCTATATGGTCTCCCATCCTGGTATGTGCTGCCCCCCTCCTATCCTGGTATGCATGGCACCCCTCATCACTATCCTGGTATGCATGGTCTTCATCCCTATCCTGGTATGTATGGTCCCCTCACCCCCACCCAAATCTGGTATGCATGACACCCCATTCCTCATCCTGTATGCATGGTCCCCTCATCCCCCAATCCTGGTATGCATGGTACCCCCTCATCCCTATCCTGGTATTCATGGTTCCCTCACCCC
>JARQOD010000005.1:515886383-516010477 GCA_033576555.1 Oophaga sylvatica
CGCTTGCCCCAGATAAAATTAAAAAAAGCTTATACTCACCTCCTGTACTGTCACCATTCGTGCGGAATCAGTACTCGCTCTCCCTGGGTCTCCAGTGCTGTTGTTGTTACATGTGACCTGAACTTTATGTCCTGGAAAAAGTCAAAATAAATCCTATCGTCTGGATTTTATACCCCAAACTAATGGCATATAGATATATAAGAGCTCTTTCACATGTCTGGCCAAGCATCTCTCGACCTGAGTATGACAGCTTCATATATTTCTATGGAGGACCTCACGCTTGGTTCAGGAGTATCAGTCCTTGCATTGTGATCCGTGATTGGACCGATGATCCCAGACGTCTGAAAGAGCCCTAAAGATGCTTTAATACTGATTAAATCTTTACTTTTCTTATAAAAATCTGTTTTGCCAATTTAGAGAAATTCATAGTTGAATTTTATGCTAGTTAGTTGCAAGAGGTACCTAGGATCTGAAACAACTTGTGCATCTCCTCGCTAAAGCTCCTCCGGGGATGAATCTAGTATCAGAAATCATTTCATTTTTTTTTATCATGTTAAAGTCTCCAGATGAACTTGATTGTTTAAAGGGAAACGCGTCAGGCATATGGTGCAAGTGACAGAGTAACGGTCGGACATGCCCTCGAGATTGGAGGTACACTACAAGCACAATTGATATCTGTTTTTGCTATGTATAAGTGGACACTAATAAGCGCCCTCATGGTATTAAAGCTTGTAATTTTTCATCACTTATAGCTTAGGTTCACCCATGGTGTAGGAACATCCACCGTCACCGCTGCATATAGTGCACCAACCTCCGCTGTTAGGAGAGGATGAACATTTCATTTCAGAGTTTACTGGTGACAATATATTGATTTATAGTGATCGCCTCTTGTCCATTACTAGTCTTCATAGAGGCGTTTACTACAGTGTACAATTTGTCACCAGCTGTCAATATTTGTACATTGTTATTTTTGCCATATAGATAGATAACAATTTACAGATCAGTTCACGATTGTGTGTTCATTCAAACTGTTTTTCCTGCTCTGCTCTCATTGCCCCATCTCACTCTACCCCCCCACCAGACCTGTCCATCAACGTCAATGGCTGCTCACTTTCCCCAGTCCCACATGCTCGGTGCCTCGGAGTGATCCTCGACTCTGCCCTCTCTTTCAAGCCACATGTCCAAACCCTTGCCTCCTCCTGCCGTCTCAAACTCAAAAATATTTCCTGGATCCGTGCATTCCTTGACCATGAAACTACAAAAACACTAGTGCATGCCCTCATCATCTCCCGCCTCGACTACTGCAACCTCCTACTCTCTGGCCTTCCCTCTAGCACTCTGGCACCACTCCAATCCATCCTGCACTCTGCTGCCCGACTAATACACCTGTCTCCCCGTTATTCCCCAGCCTCTCCTCTCTGCCAAGCCCTTCATTGGCTTCCTATCGTCCAGAGGCTCCAGTTCAAAACCCTAACCATGACCTACAAAGCCATCCACAATCTGTCTCCTCCATACATCTGTGACATGGTCTCCCGGTACATACCCACACGCAACCTTCGATTCTCTCAAGATCTCCTCCTCTACAACCCTCTTATCTCTTCTTCCCACAACCGCATACAAGACTTCTCCCGTGCCTCTCCCTACTCTGGAACTCTCTACCCCAACACATCAGACTCGCGCCTACCATGGAAACCTTCAAAAAGAACCTGAAGACCCACCTCTTCCGACAAGCCTACAACCTGCAGTGATCATCAGTCTACTGAACCACCGCACGACCAGCTCTACCCTCTCCTAGTGTATCCTCACCCATCCCTGTAGACTGTGAGCCCTTGAGGGCAGGGTCCTCTCTCCTTCTGTACTTGTGTGTGCCTTGTATTGCTCATGTTTACTGTACTTGTCCATATTTCCCCCTCTTCACATGTAAAGCGCCATGGAATAAATGGCGCTATAAAAATCTATAATAATAATAATTGCTGGACAGATTTAATTATTGGTGCTGCTGGCTAATTAGTATGGCCATTTTGTTTATGGTATTTATTAGCTACTATATCCTTTAGGGCTGTAGTTACTTTTTTGGGGTGACATTTACTACTTTAGTTTTTAATTGACCCCTAGGGTACCACAACAAGCACGTTTCAATCTGGCTGGGGCTGACTTTTTGCGACTTGTTTGCTTTCCCCTATGGTTTGCAGTGAGACTCCATTCACTAGCAGCAGCACATCAATCTTTAGCAGTGCAACCATTGTCCAGGAGAAAATTGCCATGTAGCCTCAGTCTTCTCAAAAGGTAAAAGTATTTGGGAACCACAGCAACTCTGCCATGAAGAGCAGACCACAGAGTTAGAGCAGGGTCCCCAATACTCTGACTACATTACAACTGTGCACACGTGCCTGTGCTGCAGAGTCCAAATTTCCTTTGATGTTATCAGCACAACCTTTACCCTGTTGGAAGCCTCATGACATGGGTTTCCATAGCTGTGCAACTGCATGCAGCATAAAATCAAAGCACAATGCTAAGCATCAGATATAATCAGGGGTGTGATTCAAATTTTTAACAACAGGTTCTGTGTTTGTGCGTCGGAAAACCACACCCATTTTTCAGCCACACCTATTTTAAACCACACCCATTTTTCAGCCACACCTATTTTTAAACCACACCCATTTTTAAAGCCACACCCATTTACACACACCTTTTCCTCAAACATATGCCATGACGTCACGTGCCGTGCAGCCCCTGGCTTATTCACACCGAGCAGCCCCCGGCTTATTCACCGAGCATCATAAAGGCAGATTTAACACTTTGTGAGACTAATATCAGTCATTTGTCTCCTAATATCGGACTTCCAGGGCCAGGTCAGATATTGGCAGCAGACGTGGGTTCTTCTGTCACCTGGGGGTCACATACTTTGCCGATAATATAAGTGGTGGCTCTGTGACTGATGCCTGGAAAGCAGGAACATTTCAGGGTGAATTTCTGATCTTTTTGGCACAGAATTTACATTGGCTCCTCCACTAATGTAAACATAGGCCCAGAAGAGGGAATATGGCCTGGTCTGGTGGCTGTGGCCTGTGGGCACAGTGACATAACACAGGGCCACTGCTAACAGGCCCTCAGGGCTCAGCACCACTGGGCATAGCAGGCAGGTCTGGATATAGCATGCTGACCCATAGAAGTTGAACTTGGGGTGCAGAGGGCTGCTGTGATATATGGACGAATGATGGACGAATCCTTCCGGAAAAGAGTTTGGCTAATACAATTTTGACAAAGCCTTTTAGGGTAATTAAATGGAAGGGGCTGTGTGCACAAAGCACATTCCCTATGCTTAGTCTTCCCAGTCTTTTTAAGGCCAGTTTCACACATCAGTGGCTCCAGTACATGTAGTGACAGTTTTCTCACGTACCGGAGACACTGACACATGTAGACCCATTAAAATGAATGGGTCTATGCACATATCAGCGTGTTTTCACGGACCATGTGTCCGTGTGCAAAATATGCTGACATGTCCTTTTTTCTCCGGCAGCACGGTGCACACGGAGAACAGTTCACACTGTCCTCCATGTGCACTGACGGCAGTCGGGGAAGAAGCGGTTACTGTAAGCTGCTATCCCCCTGCTTGTGGTGCTGAAGTCGGCTGTCATTATTCTCCCTGCTCTGCCGGCAACGGCATGCGCAGGGAGAATAAATGAAAAACAAACCGACGTGGAGTCCCCCTTATTTTTTTAACCAACCCGGCAAAACTATACAGGTGGGGGCTGCTATTCTCAGGCTGGAAAGGGGCCATGAATATGGGCCCCCCCAGCCTAAAAACAGCAGCCCGCAGCTGCCCAGAAAAGGCGCATCTATGTGTGTGTGTTTATTTAACCCTTTACTTACTATAGGATTAGTAATGTAGAGGTCTTATTGACATCTCTTCATTACTAAGCCGGGCTTAATGTCACCTTACAATAGAAAGGTGACATTAACCCCTTATTAACCCCACTTGCCACCCCTACAGGGCAAGTGGGAAGAACCCGACAAAGCTCCAGATTAGGGCATCTAATAGGTGCGCCTTTTCTGGGCAGCTGCAGGCTGCTGTTTTTAGGCTGGGGGGGCCATATTTATTTCCAGCCTGAGAATAGCAGCCCGCACCTGTATAGTTTTGCCGGGTTGGTTCAAAAACTAAAGGGGGATACCACGTTGGGTTTTCTTTCATTCATTCTCCCTGCTCGCTGTTGCCGGCAGAGCAGGGAGAATAATGACAGCCGACTTCAGCACCACAAGCAGGGGAACAGCGCTTACTGTAGCGCTTCTTCCCCTGCAACCGTCCACGTGGTCCTGATGCGGCACACGTGTGCCACACGGATATTTCACGTATTTACACGGACATCTCCAGTACCGTGTTTAACGGTACCAGAAATATCTGGACGCGTGAAACCGGCCTTACCTGAAGGTGTATACAGAAAGAAGAGGCAATCAGCTTAATAGTTAAAACAGTAGTCACAAGAAGCACTATGTAACAAGAATATCAGAAGAAGCCAAATGCTTCACTCCATAATTGTGGCACAACTTTTTCCATATCCACTCTCCTTTATGGGCCTATATTGTTGGCATGTAATTTGTATTTATAGGGGGTCTGCAGGGAGATACACGGACTCGACCAAAGACATGGGTAAGCGTAACTAATATTTTGGATGGTGGACATTATGATTGGGATTTTTTGTATATATGCAGATAATCTATTTACTCCCGCTATCGCTACTATTTTCGTAACCGCCATCCTATCTATTTATGCATATTTTTAATGATATTGACCTTACTCAGGGTATTTTGTAGTCTGTTGTATACTCCCAGTTTTTTCCTGCAGCTTTTCCATATCCACTCTCCTCTTTGGGCCTATACTGTTGGCATGTAACTTGTATTTATTGGATTAATAAAGATTCTGTAATTTTTATCTGATGGTTTTTCTTTACTCCTTTTCTTTTTTGTGTGTGTGAATCAGCTTACTAGGTAGAGCCCTGTAACACTAACTCAGTGAAGCTTGTCAGCATGGTACTGGTTCTGGAGGTGGAGGCACAGCCTGAGACGTGGATTGCCTAGACTTCTTGTCTCTTCCGCTCTTTTTGGTGGAGTCCCCCTCACGGGAGCGTCCACTGCTGCTCTTGCTTTTCCTGCTGTGCGCCTGCACCTCCACATCCTGTGGGTGCACTACGGAGTCTACTGGGGAGGACATCTTGGCACACTGGCAGGCTCCCACCCGCCAGTTTTATACTCATACCGCCTCCCCCCCGAAGCACCTATGCTACTTCCGGGGCAGGAGCGC
The DNA here is from genome assembly GCA_033576555.1 of Oophaga sylvatica. Lineage (NCBI taxonomy): Eukaryota > Metazoa > Chordata > Amphibia > Anura > Dendrobatidae > Oophaga > Oophaga sylvatica. Next base: position 515,891,683 of record JARQOD010000005.1, read on the forward strand.
TACTGCGCACGCGCAGCCCGACTTTCTCCCTCCCGGCACCGCCTTGCAGGGTCTCTGTTTTTTTTACCGCTTCTCCAGCCCCCCGGAAGTAATCTTTGCTACTTCCGGGGCAGGAGCGCTCACCTGCCACTGCGCATGCGCGGCCCAGCTTCCTTCCTCCTGGCACCACCACGCAGACCTTAGGCAAAATGGAGGAGCCGGGCGGCCGATGCCCGCACCCCGCTCCTCCCAGATGAGTGCCAGCCCGTCCTGCAGCACCATGCCCCCACGTGAGCCAGGTCGGCCTCTCCCGGACCCTGGCCTCACACCATCCATCCAGACGAGGGGGGAGCTGACCAGCAGGACTCCCTCCCCCCGACGTTGCTTCTGGTGCGTCAACCCCTGGATACCACGGATACCGCACAGGCGGCCTACACAGCCCAGGAATCCTCCTTCTTGCAGGTTTCCGTAGGAACAAGAAACCAACTGAGAGGCGAGGGTGGACCGCTCCTTTTATTTCTGTAGGTTTCCTATTCCTAGGAGCGGATCCCCTCTCTCAGTGGGTGCTGTCGTGGCGAAGAGAAACCGGTTATAATATCCCGGAATAGGATTTTACGGAGTCCACGACAGCACCCACCGAGAAAAAGGGGATCCGCCCACCATCAGGACAGGAACCTACAGATAAAAAAGGGGCGGGTCCCCTCGCCTCCTCAGTTGTGTTTCAGAGTATGAGAGGCACCGTAAAATCCTATTACTGGTACGTAATAACCGGTTTTCCTATCTCCACGACACCCGACAGCACCCACCCAGAGACTTTCAGAGACTATCACCTGGGAGGGACCACAGCATTAAGTACTGATCGTCCTAAGTTTAAACTGGAGGTGGATGAAAGATCAAGACTGTAGTGTCTGTAGAAGGTGGAAGGTGACGACCACGTTGCTGCCTTACAAATTAAGTCAATGTAATCGTCTTCCTTTTCAGCCCAGAAGATGCCATGGCCCGTGCCGAATGAGCTCTCACTTCCTCTGGTGGAGATTCTCCTTTGGCCGAATATGCTAGACAGATCGCATATCTTATCCACCGGGCGATGGTGTTCTTTGTGACGCTTAACCCCCTTCTTCGACCCTAAAAGGAGACAAACAGTGCCCTACTTTGCCTCCAAGCCTGAGTCCTCCAATACTGTTCTTTTAACATCTAGAGTATTGAACCTTCGCTCCTCTGCTGTAGCCGGGTTATCAAAGAATGGAGGCAAATAGATCTCCTGGCTCCTATGAAACTTAGAAGCAACTTTTGGTAAATAGGCCGGGTCCGGTTTTAACACACTCTTATCCTGATAGACTATTAAGAAAGGAGCATCCACTGACAAGTCTTGCAGAAGTCAAGGCTACTTAGAGGTGTATCCAGGGGGGCAGCCGGGGCATGTGCCACGGGTGCAGCCAACAGGGGGGCGCAGTCGGGCCGCCTAATGCGGCGGTCTGCAGCATCTCCCCCGTGGCTGCATTCTGCCTCCCCCGCCCTGGGAGTCGGCGGTTCCCTGTTCCAGCTGTCAAGCTGACAGCCGGCGCAAAGAAGCTGCCGCTGCCGGCTCCCAGGGATCAATTGTACTGGCGTCTATACAGACCCCAGTACAATTGAAGCTATGACCGCCGGGTCAGAGCAACGCCAGCGGCGTGATTAGGTCATGTGATCATCACGCTGCTGACGTCACTAGCTGGCGGCGTCCAGGAGGAACACGGGTGGTAAGTGTGCTCCACTGTGGAGCTGAAGAATCACCAAAGATTAACGGGGGCATAATATGTGTGGGGGAGGGATTTAGAGTGGGGATGGGGGAGTACTTTTTTGTGGGGGGGATTTGGAGTGGGGATGGGGAATACATTATGTGTGGGGGGGATTTGGAGTGGGTATGGGGGGGTTATTTTATGTGTGGGGGGGATTTGGAGTGGAGAAGGGGGGTTATTTTGTGTGGGGGATTTGGAGTGGGGATGGGGGATTATTTTATGTGTGGGGGTATTTGGAGTGGGGATGGGGGGGTTATTTTATGTGGGGGGGGATTTGGAGTGGGGATGGGGGTTATTTTATGTGTGGGGGGATTTGGAGTGGGGGTGGTGGGGTTATTTTATGTGTGGGGGATTTGGCATGGGGATTGGGGCATTTAATGTGTGGGGGGATTTGGAGTGGGGCTGGGGGATTTAGTGTGTGTGGGGGGATTTGAGGACACTGAAGAGTATGTATGAGGAAACAGTATGGTGGATGGGTGAAGACAGTAGGGGGAGCGAACAGGTGAATATGTGGACACAGTATGAGTAGCTATGGGAAAAATGTATGTGGACACAGTATGGGGAGTGAGGGGTATGTATGAGCAGACAGTATAGAGAGTGGGGATGGGGAGTACTCTTTTGTGGGGGGGATTTAGAGTGGGGATGGGGATTACTTTTTTGTGGGGGGATTTGGAGTGGGGATGGGGGATACATTATGTGTGGGGGATTTGGAGTGGGAATGGGGGGTTATTTTATGTGTGGGGGGTTTTGGAATGGGGATGGGGGATACATTATGTGTGGGGGGGATTTGGCGTGGGGATGGGGGATTATTTTATGTTTGGGGGTATTTGGAGTGGGGATGGGGGGTTATTTTATGTGGGGGGATTTGGAGTGGGGATGGGTGGTTATTTTATGTGGGGGATTTGGAGTGGAGATGGGTGTTATGATTTGGTAGCTGAGGAGTGCAGGTAAAAAGGCAATACACCAGAGCAGTTGGAATCTATGAGATTGCAGTACCCTGACTAACCACCACAACTAGAGGCAGCCGTGGAGCGTTCCTACGTTGGTCCTAGACGCCTCGTCACAGCCTGAGAAACTAATTACACCTAAAGATAGAAATAGGAAAGCTATCTGCCCCGGAGCAGAACCCCAAAGATAATAGAAAGCCCCCAAACATGTAATGGCGGTTAGACAAGAAGAAATACTGACACAGAAAGAAAATAGTATGAGCAAACGCTGGGGCCCAAACTAACTAAATAGAAAAGGATAGGAAGGGTACTTACTGCAATCCCAGAAAACCCTGAAAAGCACCAACTCTACTAATTTCAAAAACACCTGAGATCACACGACCTCTACCACCTAAATTAGTTCTCTGGTGTAACAAAATCAAAACAGCAGCCACTGAAAAAACTGTAAAAAGCAAAAGTACAAACATCAGTGGCTGAACTAAACTGAGAGGGCAAAAGCCCCCGGAGGGGACCCTGAAGGCCCCCACAGAAGTGCAGGACAAAATGCAAAAATCTAGCACAAAAACAAAAAGAAGAAAAAGTCTTATCTGATAGCAGGAGATGCAGACACGACACAGCAGGCTACAAGGGAAACAGGATTCAAGGATTGAGACCAGAACAATTGCTCACCGGCAACCCTGATGGGAAGGTGACTCCCTTATATAAGACCAGTCAGTAACACCTGATTCCCAATCCTCACAATCTTCACTGGACAGACCAGCACCGCTTGTAACCACCAGAGGAAGCCTCTGCTCAGAACTCATCTCAAACCCATTCACAACAGATGGGGGGTTATTTTATGTGTGGGGGATTTGGAGTGGGGATGGGGGGGTTATTTTATGTGTGGGGGATTTGAGTGGGGATGGGGGATTATTTTATGTGTGGGGGGATTTGGAGTGGGGATAGGGGGTTATTTTATGTGTGGGGGGATTTGGAGTGGGGATGGGGGCATTTAATGTGTGTGGGGGATTTGGAGTGGGGATGGGGATACATTATGTGTGGGGGGATTTGGAGTGGGGATGGGGATACATTATGTGGGGGGATTTGGAGTGGGGATGGGGGGTTATTTTATGTGCGGGGGATTTGGAGTGGGGATGGGGGTTATTTTATGTGTGGGGGGATTTGAGTGGGGATGGGGGTTATTTTATGTGTGGGGGATTTGGAGTGGGGATGGGGGGTTATTTTATGTGTGGGGGATTTGTAGTGGGGATGGGGGGTACTTAATGTGTGTGGGGATTTGGCGTGGGGATTGGGGCATTTAATGTGTGGGGGGATTTGGAGTGGGGCTGGGGGATTTAGTGTGTGTGGGGGGATTTGAGAACACTGAAGAGTATGTATGAGGAAACAGCATGGTGGATGGGTGCAGACAGTATGGGGAGCGAACAGGTGAATGTGTGGACACAGTATGAGTAGCTATGGGAAAAATGTATGTGGACACAGTATGGGGAGTGAGGGGTATGTTGAGCAGACAGTATAGAGAGAGGGGGTAAATATATGAGGAGACCGTATGGTGAACAGGTGGGATGTTAGAGGAGACCGTATGAGGAGGGAGGGGAATAGTGTGAGGTGACCGTATATTGCAGATATTTTTATTCAGGAGCATTATAATGACTCTTCTATCTTTAAGGGCATCGTGTGGAGAGTTGGTGCAGAAGACCGGAGAAGATGGAAGTCTGCAGAGACGGCTGTGGATGAGAAAACTCATCATGGGGTCTGGACAAGAAGAACGACTCCAGTGACGACATAATCTATCAGGTACCTGGATGTTAATATTATTTGTGTAACGGGTCTGGTAGGTGGAACCACTGACGGAAACGGGTCTGGTTGGTGGAACCACTAAGCTTTATTATACAAGACAATTTACTTGCAAGAGAGCGGGTGGCATCCGGGAATAGGACAGGGAATCACGGCAATTAGCCAGGCAGTCTCTGGACAGGCAGGTTGTCACAATAAGTGACCAAGGAAGTCTCTGGACAGGCAGGTTGTCACGGCAAGTGACCTGGGCAGTCTCTGGACAGGCAGGTTGTCACGGCAAGTGACCTGGGCAGTCTCTGGACAGGCAGGTTGTCACGGCAAGTGACCAGGGCAGTCTCTGGACAGGCAGGTTGTCACGGCAAGTGACCAGGGCAGTCTCTGGGCAGGCAGGTTTGTCACGGCAAGTGACCAGGGCAGTCTCTGGGCAGGCAGGTTGTCACGGCAAGTGACCAGGGCAGTCTCTGAACAGGCAGGTTGTCACGGCAAGTGACCCGGGCAGTCTCTGGACAGGCAGGTTGTCACGGCAAGTGACCAGGGCAGTCTCTGGACAGGCAGGTTGTCACGGCAAGTGACCAGGGCAATCTCTGGGCAGGCAGGTTTGTCACGGCAAGTGACCAGGGTAGTCTCTGGGCAGGCAGGTTGTCACGGCAAGTGACCAGGGCAGTCTCTAGACAAACAGGCATATACGACCTGAGCTGGTGGAGCCTCCTGGTAGGCTGCAGTCGGATGGCAGATGATCGCTCCCAGGTGAGCAGGCAAGAGTCTCTGGAATAGCTGGGATCTCTGCTGATGATGTCCGAACCTCTAGATAGAGCTGCAGTCGGATGGCAGATGATCGCTCCCAGGTGAGCAGGCAAGAGTCTCTGCAATAGCCGGGGATCTCCGCAGATGATGTCCGAACCTCTGGATAGAGCTGCAGTCGGATGGCAGATGATCGCTCCCAGGTGAGCAGGCAACAGCCGGGGATCTCTGCTGAAGATGTCCGAACCTCTGGATAGAGCTGCAGTCAGATGGCCGACAGGCAAACAGACAGGTAACAGGCAGGCAACTGGAAACAGGAGCTGATGGCTGAAGCAGAGTTAGACTGCACAGAAACAACATTGCTCGGGCACCTCCATTAAGGAGGAAGCCCTTAATATAGGGTGGAGTCCACCAGCATTGGCTGGAGACTGATTTGGAAAATGCGCGCGGCTCCTTTAAGAGCGGGGGAGGGTGCGGGCGCGCGCCCTAAGGCCAGCAGCAGGGAAGGAGCGCGCGGGACCAGCAGCGCGGAAGGAGGACGCCGAGGATGCCAGAGGCGCAGAGGAGGCTGAGAGCACTGAGGACGCTGAGCGCAGGTGAGGAGAGCGACGTCCCTGTCTGGCAGCAGGCAGGGACGCGGGCGCTACAGTACCCCCCCCTCTAGGCCCCCCCCTTTTTAGGCCAGAAAAAAATTTAGCTAGGATGAGAGGGGCATGGATGTTCTCCCGAGGTTCCCAGGTTCTCTCCTCAGGACCAAACCCCTTCCAATCCACCAAAAAATAAGTCTTTTTTCCTACCCTTTTTGTGGCCAGAATGTTCTCTACCTCAAATTCATCATCAGCAGACACTGGAGCAGGAGGTGTACCTGTAGACTTAAAAAAGAGTTAAGAACCACAGGTTTGAGGAGAGATACATGAAAAGAATTAGGAATTCGCAAATTGACCGGGAGTTTCAATTTATAGGACACCGGGTTGATCTGACTGATGATCTCAAAAGGACCGATGAACCGAGGACCTAACTTGTAGGACGGAATTTTGAGTCGAACATATTTGGACGAAAGCCAGACTTTGTCCCCAGGACGGAATTGAGGAGGATCCAGACGTTTTTTGTCAGCATGTCTTTTCATGCGCTCGGATGACTGAATGAGTGCGGACCGGGTACTCTCCCAGATGGAGGAGAATTCTCTAACCAGAGATTCCGCAGCTGGATTGTCCACAGAGATGGAAACAGGGACAGGGATCCGAGGGTGTTGACCGAAGACTACAAAAAACGGAGACTTGGTGGAAGATTCGCTCTCATGATTATTGTAGGAGAATTCGGCCCAAGGCAGGAGCTCCACCCAGTCAGAATGGTGGGCATTAACGAAGTGTCGAAGATAACTGGTCAAATTCTGATTTATTCGTTCAACTTGTCCATTGGACTGTGGGTGGTAAGCGGAGGAAAAATCCAGGGTGACGTCTAGCAACTTACAAGTGGCTCTCCAGAAACGTGAGGTGAACTGAACCCCACGATCCGACACAATGTGACGAGGCAGACCATGAAGATGGAAGATGTGGCGGATAAAGTCTTTAGCCAACTCGGGTGCAGACGGAAGACCTGGCAGAGGAATGAAGTGAGCCATCTTGGAAAAGCGGTCAGTGACCACCCAAATGACTGTACAACCAGCAGAGACGGGAAGATCAGTAATGAAGTCCATGGCTATATGCTGCCAGGGGGCAGCGGGTACAGGAAGCGGAAGAAGACGGCCGGTAGGCAGGTGTCTCGGAACTTTGTTGCGGGCACAGGAAACACAGGCAGAAACAAAGTCTATTACGTCTTTGTGCAGGGTAGGCCACCAATAATGCCGGGTAATGAGTTGGAGGGTCTTTTTTTGACCAGCAGTGGCCAGCGAGTTTAGATTAATGACCCCAATGTAGGATTCTCTTCCGATCAGTTTCTGATACGAACGTCTTACCAGGAGGGAGACGATTTAAACTCACGGGAGCCACCTGCATCACTCTGGCGGGATCGATGATATGCTTAGGTTCCTCCTCGAGATCCGACACCAGGAAAGACCGAGACAAGGCATCCGCCTTGATGTTTTTGTCAGCTGGGCGAAAATGCAAAAGAAAATCGAAGCGGGCAAAAAACAAGGACCACCGGGCTTGGCGAGGGTTAAGTCTCTGGGCATGCTGGAGGTATGCCAGATTCTTGTGGTCCGTGTAAATGATTACCGGATGAAGAGCCCCTTCGAGTAGGTAACGCCACTCCTCCAATGCCAACTTGATGGCCAATAACTCTCGGTCTCCTATGGAGTAGTTGCGCTCGGAGGAGGAGAAGAGTTTGGAGAAGAAACCGCAGGATACCATCCTCCCGGATGAAGCTTTTTGGGTAAGTACCGCTCCGGCTCCAGCAGAGGAAGCGTCCACCTCCAGGAAGAACTGCTTGTTGCCATCCGGGCGATGCAGCACTGGAGCGGAAGAGAAGGCCTGTTTTAGAGAAAGGAAGGCCTCCTCTGCTTCGGGCGTCCACTGTTTGGGGTTAGCATCCTTGCGGGTGAGCGCGGAGATTGGAGCAGTCCTGGAAGAGAAGTGCGGTATGAAGAGACGGTAATAGTTGGCAAATCCCAGGAACCGCTGAATGGCCTTCAACCCCTCCGGTCGGGGCCACTTCTCGATGGCAGACAATTTCTCCGGATCCATTCGTAGGCCTGTCTGAGAAATGATGTAGCCCAGAAACGGAAGCGATGTCTGCTCAAAGAGGCACTTCTCATATTTGGCGAAGAGGTGATTCTGCCTGAGCCTGAGCAGAACCTGACGAACATCCCTCCGGTGAGACTGAAGATCCGGAGAGAAGACCAAGATGTCGTCAAGGTACACCACAACGCAGGAGTAGAGGAGGTCCCGGAAGATGTCATTGACCAACTCCTGAAAGACTGCTGGAGCATTACAGAGACCAAAGGGCATCACCAAGTACTCGCTAGTGGCCGTCCCGGGTGTTGAATGCCGTCTTCCATTCATCTCCTCGACGGATACGAACCAGGTTGTATGCTCCACGAAGATCTAGTTTGGTGAAGACTCTAGCCCCTCTAAGACGATCAAACAATTCTGGAATGAGCGGAAGAGGGTACTTATTCTTCACCGTGATCAAATTTAGGCCTCTGTAGTCAATACAGGGACGAGAGAGATCCGTCCTTCTTTTTTACGAAGAAGAAACCTGCTCCCGCTGGGGAGGTAGATTTCCGGATGAATCCTTTTGCTAAGTTCTCCTCGATATATTCGGACATCGACCTGGTCTCAGCAGCGGACAACGGGTAAATACGCCCACGGGGAGGCGTGGTACCGGGTAGCAGGTCGATCGGGCAATCATATGGTCTATGCGGGGGTAATGTCTCTGCTTCCTTTTTATTGAAGACATCAGCAAATGACCAATATGGAATCGGGAGTCCTGGTAGATTAGCAGGAGTAGGAGAAGGACAGACGGGATGAACAGGCACCAGACACGTTTTATGACAGTCCTGTCCCCAGCGAAGAATCTCTCCATTCTGCCAGTCAAGCACAGGTGCATGCTTTTGGAGCCAAGGCAGACCTAGTAAGAAAGCATGAGAGAGTCCAGGCAGAACATGAAATGAGATGCTCTCAGAATGCAACATTCCCACCTGCAGGGTTATGGCTTCGGTGATAAGTCGGATGGGACGAGGTAGGAGACCCCCATCCACAGCAGCAACAGATACTGGTTCAACAAGAGGTTTGGTGGGAATGCGATACTTCTCTACTAGAGCCTGTGACACGAGATTCCCAGCTGCTCCAGAATCAAGTTGGGCCATCTCGAAGTAACGGTTCTTACCGAGAAGAATTGAGACCGAGAGCAGCAGAGATTAAGAGGATTTATTTTTGTCTAGATTGACCTCTCCGAGCGAACCTAGACACAGGCGTTTCCCGACTTCTCCGGACAGGTTCGGATCCAGTGCTCCTTACTGCCGCAGTAGAAGCAACTTTTCTCGGCACGGCGTGAGTCCTGACGGGCTTTGACCATCTTGGTCTGGTCGACCTGCATAGGCTCAGCAGTGTGCACCTGGGGAGAAACGGAAGGGGTTAAATGAGGAAACTTTTTTTCACGGGTGACCTCTTTGGCTCGTTCCTGGAACCGTAGATCAATCCGATTGGCAAGATTTATTAAATCATCAAGCGAGGTTGGAATGTCCCGACCGGCAAGTTCGTCTTTAATACGGCCGGACAGACCCTCCCAGAAGACCGAAATTAGAGCTTCATTGTCCCAAGCCAGTTCTGAGGCTAGAGTACGGAACCGTATGGCATATTGACCAACGGTGAGACTTCCCTGACGGAGACGCAACAGAGATGATGCAGAGGAGGTCCTCCGTCCAGGTTCGTCGAATACCCTCCGGAAGGCGCGAGAGAAAAGCAGGCAGGTCTGACACCAGAGGATCTTCTCTCTCCCAGAGAGGATTAAGCCAGGCCAGAGCCTCTCCGGTGAGATGGGACATGATGAAGGCAATTTTGGCCCGGTCAGAATTAAACTGGTGTGCCAGGACTTCGAAATGCAGGGTGCACTGGTTAATGAAACCCCGAGCCATAACAGGGTCACCTCCATACCTAGGAGGAGCTGAAAGTCGGGGACCGGGAATGGAAACCACGGAATTGGGAGTCAGCGGGGCTGCCGGATTATGAGTCATGGCTCCAGCGGTGGTTGCTGGTGATGGATTCAGAGTGTCCAAGCGGGAATTGACGTTCCGCAGGTGACCCAGGATAGCCTCCTGTTGAGACCTCTGGCGAGACAGCTCATGACACAGTTCCGGAAGTGAAGGGGTTTGGGTGCCACCGGGTTCCATGGCCCGAGCAAACTGTAACGGGTCTGGTAGGTGGAACCACTGACGGAAACGGGTCTGGTTGGTGGAACCACTAAGCTTTATTATACAAGACAATTTACTTGCAAGAGAGCGGGTGGCATCCGGGAATAGGACAGGGAATCACGGCAATTAGCCAGGCAGTCTCTGGACAGGCAGGTTGTCACAATAAGTGACCAAGGAAGTCTCTGGACAGGCAGGTTGTCACGGCAAGTGACCTGGGCAGTCTCTGGACAGGCAGGTTGTCACGGCAAGTGACCAGGGCAGTCTCTGGACAGGCAGGTTGTCACGGCAAGTGACCAGGGCAGTCTCTGGGCAGGCAGGTTTGACACGGCAAGTGACCAGGGCAGTCTCTGGGCAGGCAGGTTGTCACGGCAAGTGACCAGGGCAGTCTCTGAACAGGCAGGTTGTCACGGCAAGTGACCAGGGCAGTCTCTGAACAGGCAGGTTGTCACGGCAAGTGACCCGGGCAGTCTCTGGACAGGCAGGTTGTCACGGCAAGTGACCAGGGCAGTCTCTGGACAGGCAGGTTGTCACGGCAAGTGACCAGGGCAATCTCTGGGCAGGCAGGTTTGTCACGGCAAGTGACCAGGGTAGTCTGTGGGCAGGCAGGTTGTCACGGCAAGTGACCAGGGCAGTCTCTAGACAAACAGGCATATACGACCTGAGCTGGTGGAGCCTCCTGGTAGGCTGCAGTCGGATGGCAGATGATCGCTCCCAGGTGAGCAGGCAAGAGTCTCTGGAATAGCTGGGGATCTCTGCTGATGATGTCCGAACCTCTAGATAGAGCTGCAGTCGGATGGCAGATGATCGCTCCCAGGTGAGCAGGCAAGAGTCTCTGCAATAGCCGGGGATCTCTGCTGATGATGTCCGAACCTCTAGATAGAGCTGCAGTCGGATGGCAGATGATCGCTCCCAGGTGAGCAGGCAAGAGTCTCTGCAATAGCCGGGGATCTCCGCAGATGATGTCCGAACCTCTGGATAGAGCTGCAGTCGGATGGCAGATGATCGCTCCCAGGTGAGCAGGCAACAGCCGGGGATCTCTGCTGAAGATGTCCGAACCTCTGGATAGAGCTGCAGTCAGATGGCCGACAGGCAAACAGACAGGTAACAGGCAGGCAACTGGAAACAGGAGCTGATGGCTGAAGCAGAGTTAGACTGCACAGAAACAACATTGCTCGGGCACCTCCATTAAGGAGGAAGCCCTTAATATAGGGTGGAGTCCACCAGCATTGGCTGGAGACTGATTTGGAAAATGCGCGCGGCTCCTTTAAGAGCGGGGGAGGGTGCGGGCGCGCGCCCTAAGGCCAGCAGCAGGGAAGGAGCGCGCGGGACCAGCAGGGCGGAAGGAGGACGCCGAGGATGCCAGAGGCGCAGAGGAGGCTGAGAGCACTGAGGACGCTGAGCGCAGGTGAGGAGAGCGACGTCCCTGTCTGGCAGCAGGCAGGGACGCGGGCGCTACAATTTGTGAAACTATTTCTCATGTTTTTTTTTTTTATGTTAGGAGCATTAAAGAGGTTGTCCAGGTCTGTGCCGAGTCTGCAGTCCTTTTATGTGACTGCAGACTTCTGAATTCTCACAGTGCGCACTGAACGCTGTCAGGATTCTCTCGTGCCGGTGATTTACATACGTGATCACATGCTGACTAGACATGTGTGGCCTCAATGAAAATGAACAGAGCGAGGCCGGGCACATCTAGTCGGAATGTGGCCAGAAGTATATAAATGACATGTTTGTGCTGACATGAATGTGTACTCTTGCCACCGGTAAGGGAGAATCTTAAAAGTGTGCAGTGTATTCGTTGTGAGAATTCAGAATCTGCAATGTCAGGATTCAGCTCTGCAGGTTCCAGTAGTCATCATATGGACACTTCACTCATATGCGATTTTCATACTTATGGTCCTGTGACATCGAGCTTCTCTTCCTGCTTCTCTCAGTTTTTCACTGAACATTGAAAGCATTAGGAAGAGCAGCTCGTCGGTACATGGCTAAGTGTGCAAATCGCATGTGTGCTGGGGTGGTGCCAAACCAAATTCTTGCTCCGGGTGCCAGAAAGCCTAGATACACCTCGGAGGCTACTAACAAAGCTGTTTTAAGGTTTAGGACCTTAACTGAGGACGAGTATAGGGATTCGAAGGGGGACCCGTCAATGCATCTAGCACTAGGTTCAAGTCCCATGGAGGCAATCTAGCCACACACACTGGGTTACTGCGGTCACAGGTCCATATGAATCTAGCAAACCACCTGTCCCCTACTACATTATAGTTATACAGCGCCCCGAACACCGACATCTGTACGCCAAGGGTATTGATAGATAACCCCAATTCTTGGCCCCTCTGTAGGAATTCTAGAATCGCTGATATTGGAACTTGGTGCGACAGGGGTGCTGAGTAAAGCAAAAATGTTTTCCAGGTTTTACAGTAAATTTTTGTGGCAATCTCCTTTCTACTAGTGCTGACTAGGCCTTCTGAAAACCCTCTGCGCCTCAGCAGCTCCCTCTCAAATTCTACGCTGTCAAGTGGAGACCCTCCATCTGTGGATGATGGAATGGGCCCTGAGAGAGAAGCCCTGGGCTCATTGGTAGTACCTAAGGGTCAGTCACAGACATCCCCTTCAGCCAGGAAAACCAAGGTCTCTTGGGCCAGAATGGGGCAATCAGAATCACTCTTGCTCTGTCCTCCCTGATCTTTCTGAGGACCAGCAGAAAGACACATTCGGTGGGAAACGTGTAGGCCAGAGTCTAATCCCACCAGACCTGAAGGGAGTCCACCATCTCTGGCTGGTCTGATGCCCGTAGTGATGCTAATCTGCTGACCTGTCTGTTGCTTCTTGTGGCAAAAAGGTCTATTACCAGGAGGCCCCATAAGTGTACGATCTCCCTGAAAACCTGTCAGTCTAAGTACCATTCCCCTGGTGCAAGGAATGTCGACAGATAGGGGAGCACAATGTTCAGGCGGACTATGATTGTGAAGTGCCAACAGGGATAGGAGGTGATTTTCTGCCAATGCGAGTATGTCACCTGCAGTGGACATCAGTGATTGAGATCTTGTCCCCTCTTTATGGTTTAAATAGGCCATCACTGTGGTGTTGTCTGTATGTATCCGTACATGTGAATTCTGCAGAGTTGGTAGAAATTCTAGAAGCACATACATCACTGCCCTGAGTTCCTTCAGGTTTGAGGAATACCCTTCCTCCCTGGTTATCCACCTCCCTTGGGCTAGTCTGTCTCCCCCAGCGATACCACCACTGGTGGTGGTAAGTGCTCCTCTACCGAAGACATCTTCGCAGCACACTTCATGCTGCATAGTGCCGACATAAGACGGCCCCACCTTCTGTGACGCGCCTAACCAGTACCACCCAGAAGTTCCACTTACTCCTTCCAGGGCACGGGCGCTTCCTTGACTCCCTCTGCTGCCGCCGGGAATACTCACAGGCCGACTCTTCTGGATGGACACAGGGAGCCTCACCTCCTCCTGCGCCGCACCCACGGTGACCTCACCCGGAACCTGGGTTCACGACATCCCACCTAGCCGAGGAGGGGGTCTGTGTGCAGAACGCCCCCAATTCCTCTTCCGGTGCCCCAGGCTCTGCTGTTCTCTACAGACACCGCACAGAGGCTGCTGGACCTGGGTAAGCTTGCTGCCAGTTCCCATCAGGACAGGAATCCAACTGAGGCGGCAAGGGGACCGCCCCCCCTTTTTTATCTGTAGGTTCCTGTCCTGAAGGTGGGCGGATCCGTTCTTCGGTGGGTGCTGTCGTGGCGATAGGAAAAAGACCCCTTAGTTGTAATATGTAGGTGTCCAAAACTTTTCTACATGTACTTTATTTTGAATGTTTGCTGCTTGTCAAGAACACGACAATGTAAAAACACTTTTCCATTGTTTATTTAATCCAATTTACATTAAAAAAAGTCACTCAAGGATATTTACATAAAAAAGTTCATATTTGGTTTTCTAGAAAACCATATACCCTCCCACCCCACCCTCTTTTCCCTCTACAAAAACTTGGGTTGGATCATTCCCACCAAGTAATTTGACCATAAAACCTGAGTCTATCCAAAATGTCCCTAAGGGCATTTAAGGATCTACAAAGTTTAAAAAAAAAAAAAATCCACTAATGCAACGTCTCAAAGATGACAGACAATACATAAATGTCAGGTACGGAAGTTCGTGGAGGAATTGCCAAGATAAATATCTGTTACTCTGCACAATAGGCTTGGAGAACATCACTTGCTCCAGTCATTCAGCTTCATGATGGATCACGCACACAAGTATTGACAAACAGTCAAAGGGCATTTGCGGGTTTTTCCTAGCTCCTCTTGCATCACATTTATGAGTTCAGTTCTTTCTGCATTTCATTCATCTCCTTCATCTGGAAAGAAAATTAAGATGTTATAAGTCACATTGGCAGACACCTCAAATATGACATTTCTTTAGTTCATAAATAGGGAAATTAACAACGAAGAGATTGAATGAACCATTATGCTGCCAGTGATACCAATTGGTTAGTGCTTAGATTTTTCCAATAAAGTTTCTCTGCACATTTACGTCTCACTTCAGCCCCATTAGGTCACCCTCTGATCACTTAATATATTCTGCCCATTAAGGCAGGCCATTAGGCACTTTTAGTTAGACCTTGGGATCATTTTTAGGCCCTTGGGAAGTCAGATACCAGATTGTATGCATAAAGACCAATTACATTATAGAAATGTGGGGTGAAAGTGTTAATTCCTTACCTCAGCCTTCTCATATTTGCCCTTCTTCCTTCGTGTGATGATCAAGACCACTATTCCTGCCACAATAGCCACAACCACCACCACGATGACTGCAATCACACCAGCAGTCAGGCGTTTCATTTTCAGCTCATGAGGCTTCTCATCGATGAACATGATAAGAGGTTCTTTAACAGAGAAGCTTTTGCCATTGACAAGGATTTCAAACTTATTGTCAGGATACATGAGGCTGTCTCCCTTAATCTGGAAGAGAAAGTATTTGACGTTTAGCACTGCTCATTCCACAAATGCCATCACGGTTCTGTCCAACGCCACCATGACATTAGAAGTTAAGGCTCACTGACAAAACAGCATTAGATACAGACTATGGATACACTTACATCCTTTTCCATGTAGTAGCCAACATCAGCAATGTCAACGTCACCAGCAGCCTTGTCAGTGGAATTTTGTTCCAAATTAATATAGATGTAAGGGTCTTCCATCTATAGAGAAAATGGGTAGAGCTGTAAAAGGTATATATTGTCTGCCAATGGCATTTTCTTTAAGTGTCCTGCTAATAACATATGACAAAAGTGGAGTCCCACCACCCATTGCCTGCTGAAACAAGAGTCCTTTGTGCCATTTACAAGGAGGGGTAATCAGTTGAGCATGTATGTGGATCTGTTCAGTGTCTATGGGACCAATGTCAGGGCTAAAATTACCCAGACAATGAAGCAGCAATGTGCACACTTGACCAGTGCTTAAAGGGTATTTGGGGACCCCTGTTCCAGTGATCAGTGTGACCCAGGACTGTCTGGTTCCACCAGCAAGACCCACCATGTAGTGTCAATGGGAAGTCTCTCACCTCAACGCTTTTAAAGTATTTCTCAGGCAGCTTGTAACGGGTTGTGACCAAGTTCTTTAGTGCCCTGTTATGTGGAAGAAAGTGTTAATGTAGCATTCAAAAATATATTTATATATTTGTCATAAGTACATATAAAGGTAACTTACGCCTCCACATCTGCAATGTTCACACTGTTTGTGTCATTACGCTTCATTTCCACCATTACCCAGCTGTAAAAAGGGAAAAAAAAAAAAAGTTATGTAGCATCTTCCCATCCACACCTTGTTTCAGATCAACTAGATGTTAAATGCAGAAAAAAAAAAAAAAAAAAAACGACATGGACCACACGTTGATCTAAGGCCGCTAGTCAAAAATTCACAATACTAAACAAGAAGGTCTACGTTCAACAGTCTGATCAGACTGTATGAAGCTCACTGCCACATCACAGCGAACCTCTCAGTGGGTCCCCAACTTTTTAGAGCCCTGCTGGTGCACTGTTGCTGCAGCAGTGGTTGGCACAATAAGTTGGGGATCCACAAAGGTTCACTGTGGCTTCATACAGTCTGACCAGAATATTAACCAAGACCCTCATGTTCCGGTTAGATGTAAAAATGTGCAGTCCATGTCTACACTGTAGTTATGGCATCACTCCTGTGGAGTTACTGGAGAAGGGGGGGGGGGGGGGGAGGGGAAGGTAATGCAGAATTAGTTTTTAACATGAGCCAGCAGATTGCTCTTAAGTTATGAACGGAAAACCTTTTAAAGGGAACCTGTCACCTCGTTTTTCAGCTATAAGCTGCAGCCGCTGCCTTTCAGGGATTGTCTACAGCATTCTGTAATGCTGTAGATATCTTTCAGGTTAGATCGGGGGTTAAGAAAAACAAGTTATATTATACTCATCCGGGGGCTGTCCGTTCCGAGGGGCGTCGCACGTCTCCATCTTCGTATGATGTCATCATCCTCCTTGCTTGATGTCGCGGCCTCTCTGACCTTTCCCCGCGCACTGCAGTACTTTGCTCTGCCTTCAACAGGGCAGATCAGTTCTCCTGCGCAGGAGCCGTGACACGAAGCAAGGAGGATGACGACATCGTACGAAGATGGAAGGTGCCGGACCAGGACGTGCAACGCCCATCGGACTGGACCGCCCCCGGGTGAGTATAATAACTTATTTTTCTTATCTTTCAGGTTAGATCAGGGGCTTATCTACAGCATTATAGAATGCTGTAGATAAGTCCCCGAAGGCAGTGGCCACAGCCTATAGCTGAAAAACAAGGTGACAGGTTCCCTTTAAGTGAAAGACTGTATAGGAGAAAGTGTTACATGGCAGAAGGCACCCCTTAAATAACTTTGGCACAATATCAGACTGCTTGGACCAAGTTTACACAGACAAACGATAAGAAAGCCTCAGTAAATGGACATGAGCTGACCAGTTGACATTTTGGTCAGTGATGTCATTATGGTCTGGATTTAGATTCTCTATAGGAATAGAAAAACAAATCAAGAAAAGACTCCTGAACACCAATAGGTGGGCACTTACTAAGTCCTAACAAGCTCGGGACACTTCTTAGTTTGTATGTCTTCCTTTTCAGTTCTTCTGACTCCAGCCGAGTTGACACACCAGCAGGTCTGTGTACCATTGCATTGCCTTGCTTTAAAGGAACCATCAGCTTCACAGTCAGGATTGTAGAGGCCATCGTTGTCAATGAGGGCATTTGGAGGTCTCTGTCTTCTCCCAGCTTTTGTACCAAGGCTTTCCTTCTTCATTAGCAAGCATTTTGGAATCACTGAAAGAAACAAAAAAAAAAAAAAATATAAGTAGAATGCTATGAAATCACTTATCCTTCAAAGTGTGAATGTTTATGTGCATCTTTCAGACCCATGGATATGCAGTTAGCTACCAAGTCAAAGTTTCATATTTTTCTTGTAGAAGTGTCTCCCAGTAGCATGGGTTGGATGTGAGGAGTTTAGACAAGATGTTGCTCCTCCCATTAGCCCATATTGGCACAAATTATTTTAATGCCATTTTTTGTCTATAGCATGGTTTCTCTGCCCTCCCTGAAGCTTCTTTCCCCCTCCCCTCATGATACTGTGGAAATCCACTCAACTCCCTCTGTGCTGTTAATATATTTAACACCCAAGGGGGAGGTGGAGCAGAGCTATCAAAACCAAGAAACCTTACAAATTTGTATTTTTTGCAGATCACTCATCTGGAAGAAATAAAAATTCACTGCAACGACCGTGGTCGAAATTTCTTCTTTGACTACTTAGAAAGTTGCTTAACTTTGCATTTAGGAGGAGGAAGAAACAAGCCCATAAATTCAGCATTGCTCATGTAGCTCAAAACAAAGTGTGCCCCAACATCTGCTTGGCAGGAATTATGGTACCAAATACGTGTAATACTTACATTTTTGCAGTCCACCTCCTTTGTGTCAAGCCCTATAGTGAGTGTGCACGCACAGTTAGCAGCACCACTGCCTCCAGCAGGAGCACATTTACCATCGAAGTGTGTGTTTGCATTTGCAGTCTGTAGAGGAAAATACATCGTACTATATAAATTCACATCAATAATAGAGATTCAAACTACAAATCATAATATATACGCTCAGAATTACAGGCACAAGGAAAATTGCTCAAGTGCAGCTCACGCCTCAAGCAACGATCCAGTGAGTGCAATTATGGCCATCATTATGGAGTTACTGATTAAATGCTGCTTAAACTGGTGCATAGTACAACAATTCACTGACCACCACAGATCTCCTGAATGGAAAAATCGTTGCAAAAGTCTACAAGACCCCACTGGTCTGGCAGGACCATGCTGCTGCAAGGTGCATTAAAAATCTTAATGTATCTGCATAATGTATATTGAAGTCTCCCAATCCTATTTTTTGCAATAAATGAGCTTCACTTATAACCAGAGCTTTTAGGGCATTTGCTCTTCCCCCCATACACAATGCATAAGGGATATTTTATAAAGATATTACAGGTATATTCATGACCATAGCCATAGACCTCCAAAAATATAGGAATGCAACAGCAGACTGACAGCACAGGATTTGCACCATTTGCTCATGAAAGTATTCTGGAACATTATAAGACTGCCCTGTTAGACCACATTCCCCATAAGCACGATTGATCTCATTACAGGTATAGTACCCCCATTTAAAAACACTCCTATCCTGATGAGACCATTTTTAGTTGTGTTTTTCTACTACCCACATGTGGAACTTTCTTGACTTCTGGCCAAAATGAAACTAAATGCAGCACATGTCAGCAAGGCCAAGGTAGGAGCCACCAAAGAAGAGTGATCAGTCCAGCTTTGATTCTTCTACTTTTCAAAATGATGGCATCCTCCGACTGACTACATACAATGCAGGGAAGCATGGCAAGTCCCATAGTCCATTTGAAGCTGCTCATGACCAGAGACACGCTTGTGTCAAGCTGCAGCACAACTTGCCAGAAGTTGTTAAAGGGAATCTGTCACCACATTTGACCTCTGTAAACTATTAATATGGGCACACAAGTTCTAGACTGCTGAAAACAGTCCTCCCCGTGTGCCTCATAGCAGATCCCTTGTTGCTTAGAAATCATCTTTATATAAAATTACCTTTTTCAGGCTCTGGGGCAGATGGTGCCTCTACAGACTGGGGCTGCAATTCAGCCCTGGCATTTGAAATCACACAGGCCTATGCTGTCCCCGTCCCCAAGCACCAGATGGGATCTTGAACACCGGATTGAAGAAAGCAAGATTTGGCCTGCTGGGGTAAGTGACTTTGTGCTCCGTCACAACTCTTAACAGTATAGGTGTCTTGAGAACACAGATTCTGTTAACGTAGCAGACAAGGCAGCCCATAACCAGACAGGCCCTTCTGACACTTGCCAGAATTGCCAGATGGCCAGTCCGGCTGCGCCTCTAAGATAACTCCCCTTCATGTAAAACAAGCTCTGGAGGCAGAATTACCAGTCTATGTAACAGAAATTAACATGCTGCAGCTCAAACCCACACCGTGGGTGAGTTTACACGGCGTCAAATAGAAGCACAGTGGGCATGGGATTTCTATAAATCTCATCCACTGTGCTTGTAATCTAGAATGCAGCACTATTCCCAAGTGTGGGCACATACCCATAGACATGTAATGACTGTTCTCTGCTCTCCTGACCTCACTGTAGAGCTGTGTGTGATTATAACTGCAGGACACATCTGCAGGTTCCTCTCAGCTTCCAGCTCACAGGCAGACAGAGCTGCTACAGTGTTACACTACAACAGGGCCGAGAGAAGCAAAAAATGTGTTTGCAAGATGACAAATTTCACTTCTGCTGCTGTGTCTCACACTGGTAACCATTACACATCACACTGGTAACTCTGGAGGCAAGAGTTATCTTCCAGGAACCATCCTCCTTGGAGCCTGGAATGGGTCATTTATATGAAGTGATAAGATAATAAGGCATCTGATAAGAGACACAGGTAGGACTTAATCAGCATTCTATATCCTGTATGGCCATCGTAATCGTTTAGATATGTCAAATGTGGTGACAGTTTCCCTTGAAGGAATGGAGTTATTATTTGAAAGACAGTGGCCATGTTGGTTTCAAGGAGATTGAAAGTAGAGGGCACTAAAGATTGCAAACCACGCAGGAGAGTGAGATGAGGATCCAAGGATGAAGGCCAAATATTTATAGTCATGGCAGGTTCAGACAAGGTCTATGGGGGCCTCCCAACAATCACCAAATGACAGCTGTCAAGACATGTTAAGATTTTTTTTGTTCCAGGGGAAATCAACTGCTAGAGTCACCAGGCAAAAAAATAAATAAATACACCTGTTGGCCAAATGACTCTTGCCCGACTACTCTCCCCAATACACTGGAATGTTCTGCCAATGTTTCAATGTTTTTTGACTAGAGGTGAAAGCCAATGACAGAATTGACTGGCAGCAGCTTATTTCATCGCTGGATGAGAGGTTGGCATTCAATCTCCGTGTCTCTGACCATAGCACGAGAAAAATGGGACCATACATATTAGATGGTTGGCCAATGCCAACGCAATCAGTGGTATTGGATGACTTCCATATTGTGTATTTGAGCCTTTACTTAATTCATGTCAAAACAAAAAGAGTCTTAATTTTGAGAAAAGTTGGCAACAGCCATCCTATGGCCAGTCCAAGTCTAGGTGTACAGAACTGTCCAATATGTCTCAGGTACTATGAGTTAATGGAAACTATGTGCAACTGGTCTGTTATATGAAAGGCATTACATGATTTAGAGGCAAGCCATCACTGTTCAATTTTTTTTTTTTGCAGGTTTGAATGCTTGTAAAATTTTTAATACAGGTACCATTTTCTGTAGTGCAACAGTATCAAGCCTGAAAAACACTTACTGCAGGTGTGATCACACAGTAAAGTCTAAAATCCACCATACCGACCAACACCAGCAGTCAATGTGTATGGGAGCCTCCCAACTCTCCCTTGATAGAAGTGCCAGGTCCTTCTCTCAACGGCAGATTTCCAGTGGCTGATCCTTTTGTTCTCAAGCAGGATAACCTGCCGCAAGAGGAGTCTGGCATTAGCTCCAACATGAGCGGTCAGAGGAACCAAGTATTCCTGTGTATGGGGAATGGAGCGGTCAGAGGAACCAAGTATTCCTGTGTATGGGGAATGGAGCGGTCAGAGGAACCAAGTATTCCTGTGTATGCGGAACGGAGCGGTCAGAGGAACCAGTATCCTGTGTATGCGGATGGAGCGGTCAGGAACCAAGTATTCCTGTGTATGGAATGGAGCGGCAGAGGAACCAAGTATCCTGTGTATGCGAATGAGCGGTCAGAGGAACCAGTATTCTGTGTATGCGGAATGGAGCGGTCAGAGGAACAGTATTCCTGTGTATGGGGAATGGAGCGGTCAGAGGAACCAAGTATTCCTGTGTATGGGGAATGGAGCGGTCAGAGGAACCAAGTATTCCTGTGTATGGGGAATGGAGCGGTCAGAGGAACCAAGTATTCCTGTGTATGCGGAATGGAGCGGTCAGAGGAACCAAGTATTCCTGTGTATGCGGAATGGAGCGGTCAGAGGAACCAAGTATTCCTGTGTATGGGGAATGGAGCGGTCAGAGGAACCAAGTATTCCTGTGTATGGGGAATTCAGGAGCAATAGCTGTCCACCGAATGATCAGCCAAAATAACCGGTCATCCATTGTGTATGGTGGGGTAAAAAAAAAAAAAAGGGGTAATTGCCAAGAAATTAGGTGTACACTTAGTCTTTCACTACAGAAAAGTCTGAAAACCCTAAAAGTCAGAAAATATTTAAGACATATCCTTACCAACCAGGATGCCATGGTGGACAGGGGTAAATACTGAAAATAAGGTTCCCACTGTCTCAAGTCTAAACGTATTCTTGTACAAGTTATTAGAAGCTAACCTTAAGCAGAATATTGAGCCAAGTTGATAAAACCCTTTATACCTTACAGCTCAGCCTATTTTTCTGTAATTGTATTCGGGCTGACAGCATTAACAACCACACAAAGCTCCGCTCCCCCACCAGACCCTATTCACCACCATACAGAGTCATAATAGACAAGTCTACAGGAAGCCACAGCCCCAGGTACAGTCACCGCCACTCCCTGTAACGTCACAGGAGTAAGCAGGGATAAATAGGGCCATCTGCCCCCCTCCCCCTGAGGGAGCACTACCCAGCGCCATTTTGTTCTAGAGCCGCACCTCATGTAGGGCAGCCTAGGCGGGAAGCTGCCCTCATGCCAGACTGAGAGCCATGAAATATGCTCATATTATAGAAGCATAGTGCAGCCAAGGAGAAGATAACGGTTCAGAGGCGCTATCTTATCAGCACCAGCTGCAGATAGCACACTAATCACACATACACCTTCCCATCTTATCATTGATTACACAGGCCACATGTACCTGCCATCTACTGGAAGACAAACACAAATGAGAGCTTGGACCAATATGTCAGAGCAAAAAGGGGAGCAACAGTAAGGCTGTGTTCACATTGCTTTAGGTCACAATTCTGTTTAATCACATTAAAAAAACAGTGATTTTATAACAAGGCTTTAGAAAATTGGAAAGGAAGAAAACAAAACCGTGTAAGCATGCCCTAATGGTTTGCAGCCTGTGACCCACATATTCCAGCAGAGGGTTTGCTGGGATTTGTGGTTCACCCAGCAGCACAGGTTACAAGACAGGTTGTCAGACTGCTTCCATAGTAGAAACCAGCAGAGCTACAGCAGGTGCAGGGGTTACAGTAACACCAGGGCATTGTAGTCTAGCCAGGCCCAAAAGAGAAGACCACCACTCTAAGAGACCTACAGTATAACAGGGGATTCTGGTGGACATTTTGCATTGGGGCTCAGAGTTCAATTTCCACTTAACATAGTGAATCCTATTGATCAAAGACCAAAACTTGGCAAAAGTTTTGAGTGACCATTTTATGCACTAGTCTGGCAAATTTACAGAACAGACAAAAAAAAAATCAGGATGGGGAGAACCCTAGAGCACCACACCACCCAGCAGGCTTGCCCATAGTTTGCTACATTGTATCACTCCAACGTTCTATGTCAGTCAATCAAAAGCTGGAAACATCTAATCCTGGGAGAGGGGGATCAGGGTACAGCACTGGATTATTTGCCACCATTACAACACCCCTCCAGGACCCCACAGGGGCTTGTGCAGGGACTCACCTTGGCTTTGAGCCTGTGTGATGAGGATACAGCAGATCAGGGCAGCTCCAAGCACTAACATAGTGGAGGTCTTCATCTTTCTGGACTCCTCTGCCTGGATTATGTCCTTTGGGGTCTGATCCCTCAGAGCCTTCACCTGCAGTGGCTTCCTACTCCTCCTCCTTATACCAGGTCAGACCGGTCAGACAGGTCCCTCCCTGAATCACAAACAAGGACGAAACTTGCTGTTCTCTAGTTACACCTGGATACTCTGCAGCTCCCCTCCCCCACCGAAACCAGTGCCCTGGGGGGTTCTGTGCAGATCCTCAGAACTGGAGCAGCAGAAGGAAGCTCTGAGCCTGGGATCCAGATGTCAGACACAGCAGCAGAAGAAGAAGGACCAGGTCTCCAGAAGAGTGCAAACCCCAGGGTCTCCTGCAGGTGAGATATATAGAAGAGTGCAGTGACGTCACAGGTCACCTGGCTGAAACTAGGAGTGGTGACTCACCTGGGCAGGAGGAGGGAAGTCTCCAGCACTACCTGCTCTGTGTCATCTGTGACCCTCTGCTCACAGGGAAACTCTCTGCATCCTGCCCACAGCTTGCTGAAACTTATTACTCATCTACACAAGTCTCTGTCCCAAATGAGTAAATAAACTGCAAAGGTTTCTGTGGTTTGTGTGTTACCTATTAGAAGCAGGAATGATCAGAAAAGTCAGATCAGAAGAAAATAAGTATGGCAATCCTAAATCATTGGAAGCAGGTTTGTAAATATTTTACGTTTGTACAAAAAAAAAAAAAATGCTGCTGTGTTTCTGTAACTCTGAAAATCCAAGGGAAAAAGTCTCAAGTCTTAACAAGTCTCAATTTATACTAAATATAAGTTAAAATGAAAGATAAAAAAATAGTTTTCCTTTATACTTTGCATAAAAAGGATGTATATTATAGAGACATATATCGATACAAATAAACATACATATAAAAAGCAATAATATATATAATAACAAAGACTATCAAAGCAAAATTTCTCAAAGCAATGATGGCAGAATGCGGCCATAAATTTTTATTCATTTATTTGACTCACTTATATAGAACCATTAATTCCACATCACTTTATAGACATCATCGTCACTGTCCCATTGGGGCTCACAATCTAGATTCCCTATCATTATGTCTTTGGAGTGTGGGAGGAAACACATACAAACACGGGGAGAACATACAAACTCCTTGCAGATGTTGTCCTTGGTGGGATTAGAACCCAAGATCCCAGCGCTGCAAGGCAGCAGTGCTAACCACTGAGCCACCGCACTCTCCAAAATCACTTTTAAAAGTAAAAAAATCTTTGCACAACTCGGGAGTTCTGTTGAAATTTTATGATTTCTGAGCCACGTTCGCAAGTTCAGTATTTGGTCAGTATTTTACATAATTTGTAAACCAAAATCAGAAGGGGAACAATCAAAGTAAAAGAATTATAGAAACACGTCAGCATTTCTGCATTTTTCTCCCACTTCTGGTTTTGGCTTACAAATACTGATGTAAAGTACTGACCAAATATTGAATGTGTGAACGTGGCCTTGGCGTTTTCACACCAGTTTCATCCGGCTCTCACAAAATGTAAGGAGTTGGAGCGGGACAGGGGCGTGACGCCATATATCATTGAATTCACGATGAGCTTTGGCGTGCCTTATGCCAGAAATCTTACTCCAGTCCCCAGCAGGAGTAAGATTTGTGTTGATTCACACGGAGGCGCACACCACTTGTTAGACGCTCCTAATTCATTAAGAGCATCTGAATTCAACACATCCTGACTGATGTGAGCATCGCTGTGCCTGATAAATCAGAGATACAGTGTTTATTAAATATACACTCCTCAATATTGAAATTGTAACACCAAGATGGAAACGTTATGGAATTCTGGAAATCACAGGACAGATAGACATCTTAATGATATGCAAATGATGAGAAAATGGAAGCGACATTTTGAAAACTTCTTCCTTTATTCAATAATGAGTATGGGCACAACTTGCAGAAATCCCCGCTCTTACAGTCTTGGCTTCCATCAATGAGGTTATTAATGGTTGTCTGATTAAAGTTCTGCTGCTCTAAACGCACTTGAACAAATCATCAAGATCCACTACTGGCAGCTGCCTTTGCATTTTCCGACCAATGACGTACCAGATCTGCTCTATGGAAGACAAGTCTGGAAACGCTGAATAAATAATAATAATAATCTTTATATAGCGCCAACATATTCCGCAGCGCTTTACAGTTTAACAGTTTCAAAACACAAGTCATAAGTAACAACGTTAACAATACAATAATTAAAGCAAAAGAAGCCGCCCCTGCTCATGAGAGCTTACAATCTACAATGAGGTAGGGGAGATGCAAAGCACAGGTGTGTATATACAATGGTGTATTTACAATGATGGTCCAGCCATCTTGAGGGAGTGAGGGATGGATGGAGATAGTGAATGGGCTACACACACACACTTACACATAGAACGACTTTGATTAGTGAATGTGATAGGCCGCTTTGAACAAATGTGTTTTGAGGGAGCGCCTGAAACCATGCAAATTGTGGATAGTCCTAATTTCTTGGGGTAGAGCATTCCAGAGGATTGGCGCAGCGCGGGAGAAGTCTTGGAGTCGGGAGTGGGAGATACGGATTAGTGCAGAGGTTAGTCGAAAGTCGTTTGCAGAGCGCAGCAGTCGGTTAGGCCGATAGATAGAAATGAGGGAGGAGATGTAGGGGGGTGCTGCACTGTGGAGAGCTTTGTGGGTGAGAACCAGTACTTTGAATTGGATCCTATAATGAATGGGCAGCCAGTGTAAGGACTGGCGAAGAGCGGACGCGTCCGAGTACCGATTAGCCAGATGGATGACCCTGGCTGCTGCATTAAGAATGGACTGGAGAGGGGATAGTCGAGTAATGGGTAGGCCAAGTAATAGAGCATTGCAGTAGTCCAGGCGGGAGTGGATCAATGCTACAGTGAGGGTTTTTGTTGTTTCCATGGTGAGAAAAGAGCGGATTCTAGAGATGTTCTTTAGGTGTAGGCGGCAAGAGCGGGCAAGAGATTGTATATGGGAGGTGAAGGAGAGATTGGTGTCAAACATAACACCCACACAGCGAGCCTGCTGCCGGGGTGTTATTATGGTGCCGCCCACGGAGAGGGAAATGTGAGATTTAGGGAGGTTTGTTGTGAGTGGGCTTGGGATGAGTTCTGAGCAGAGGCTCCCTCTGGTGGTTACAAGCGGTGCTGGTGTAAGGTTCTGTGTACATGTTCCTGAAACTCAGTTTGTTTGTCAGCCATTTTACTTTCTGTCTTGCTGCAGCTATCTTGCCCTCAGTCAAAATGGAGTTTCCAGCTTGCATGTTCCCGCCCTGATTCTCTCCTTTTGCTTCTTAAGCAGCCACAGCTGAGCAATCAGTGCTTCAGAATCTAGCCTGCAGTGAACCTGTGACCTGACTCCTAAAGCCTTGGACCTTGTACTCCAGCTATTCCTACTGAGGAACTCTGAAGCACTTGTGGACTCTGAACCCTGCTCTTTGAAAGACCCACGTTTGCATGGACTTACGGTAACAGAGAAGAAGATCCTGAACCTGTTGTGGAGAGTGATTGCTGAGCTTAGATTACTCTGGCCTGCTGTGTCTCCTGCTTCTGTGTCTGCAAACTGTGTGACTATTTTTGCCAACTTGTATGAAGTAATACAAGACTTTCTATATCAAACCTGTGTCTCATGTATTTTCATCGCACCCAAGCACAAGACGCTATATGAACTGTACCACATACATTACAAGATTCTGAAGCCAAAACGTTAGTGTCTGCTGGGTCTGGAAAGGCTGTGTCTGCTGTAACTGTGGATATCGGATGTCCGGTTGTACTTTCTGTGATGACAGTGGTTGTGACTTCTCACAACCATTCCAGGTGAGCAATTCCCTTAAGTGTTTTTTTTTCTGCAGTGTTACCACAGGTAAACACTATTGTTTTTTTTTTTTCTTTTCTCTTTTTTGTCTGCTGTAACTGTGGATATCAGATGTCCGGGTGAACTTTCTGTGATGATAGTGGTTGTGACTTCTCACAACCATTCCAGGTGAGCAGTTCCCTTAATTTTTTGTTTCTCTCTGCAGTGTTACCACAGGTAAACACTATTGTTTTTTTTTTTCTCCTCTCCTCTTCTTCCAGTACTCCTGTCTTAAAAGATCTGGAAAATGGAGGCCCGCATAAAGGAACTTTGCGGAGTGACTGATGATATCCTTGCAGATTTGCAGAATTAAAGACCCGTTTTTCAAGCCTACAGGACCTCACTAATCACAATTTGCAAGTGTTTGGACAGACTGCCCAGGATTTGCGAGCCAGGATTGAGGTTCTAGAAGAGCGAGTCCAGGCTCCTGCCGTAGCCCCGAGTTCTGGGATTCCCAAGTTGCCCCCTTTTCGTTTTGGCGGTGAACGTGAGAAATTCAGGGGATTTATTAATCAATGCAATCTTTTTTTTTCTGCACATGCTTCACAATTTCCCACTGAACGATCTAAGGTGCTTACTATAATTATGTTGCTTACCAACAAGGCTTTGATGTGGGCAAACCCTCTGATTGAGACTGAGGATGATTGTTTGAATCACCTTGATGCTTTTGTTTCGGCCATGGGGCAGGTGTTTGATGACCCCAATCGAGGTGCAACAGCTGAAGCAGCCATGTTAGCTTTGCGCCAAGGTAAGCACTCGGTAGCTGAATATGCCTTGGAGTTCAGGAGATGGGCCCTTGATACCACCTGGGACAGTTCCGCCAAAAAATCTATTTTTCGAAAGGGGTTATCTCCACTGATTAAGGATGAACTTGCTCGTGCCGACCCTCCCACTGCGTTAGGTGACTTTATTAACTACTGCATCCGTATTGATACTCGTCTGACTGAACGCAGGCAAGAGAGATGGTTCGAAAGCAATCGCACTAACCTTTTCCTACCTTCCTCTCCAGCTAAGGAACCTTTGAGTAGGATTACACGGGAACCTGAACCTGAACCCATGCAGGTAGACTCTTTACAACGACGGGTTAGTGATGCACGCAAGGAACATCGTTTTAAGGAGAATCTATGTTTCTATTGTGGTAAGTCAGGGCACTTCATTATAAACTGCCCCAGCCGTTCTCGTAAGACTACTGCAGCACTCATTCATTGTGAGTGTTGCGAGAGGGGATCTGTCAGGTCCGAGCCTCAGGCTCCAGAGAGATCTGCAGCAACAGATCTTGATTTCTCGGACTTAAACTCCGTTACCTCTGAGGACGTTGACTGTGTAAACGCTGCCATTTTTCAAGTTTCCTCAGCGGTGTCCCAGCTGAGTTGTAAGAAAAACAATTCTCATTGCTTTCTTTCCATCAAACTCTGGGTTGACTCAGCTTGGGTGTCTAGCTCTGCTATGATCGACTCAGGGGCAAGTGGAAATTTTATGGATGTCTCCTTTGCTCTGAAACAGGGGATACGTTCAGTGAAGAAGGCTACTCCAGTACAGATGGAAACTGTGGATGGCTCCCTGCTGACCTCTGGACCAGTGGATCAGGAAACAGAGCCTTTGAGGGTTCTTATGGGTAAAGATCATCAAGAGAAACTGTCCTTTATGCTTATCTCTTCTCCCCACTTTCCCATTATTCTAGGGCTACCATGGCTGCAGGCTCAGAATCCTACCATTAACTGGGAGACCAAGGAATTACACTTTCCAGAGAAACAGATGAGTCCAAAAGTTTCAGCTTGCTCTGTTCCTAAAGGAACCATGTCAGTCCCTGAACTACCAGCTGTATACCAGGACTATGTGGATTTATGTGACAAGAAGAACGCTGACCAGCTTCCTCCTCACCGTCCATATGATTGTCCAATTGAATTATTGCCTGGAGCGGAGATACCTTTTGGTAAGATCTACCCCCTGGCGGGGCCCGAGCTAAAGGCTTTAAAGGATTACATAGACGAAAATCTAGCCAAGGGCTTCATACGCCCCTCTTCATCTCCTGCAGGTGCACCCATCTTCTTTGTAAAGAAGAAAGATGGATCTCTGAGACCATGCGTAGACTATAGGGAACTCAATAAGGTTACTATTAGAAACCGTTATCCATTGCCTTTAATCCCTGAGTTATTGGAGAGAGTGCGACATGCCAAAATTTTCTCTAAACTAGATCTTCGTGGGGCCTATAACTTAGTCCGTATTAGACCTGGGGATGAATGGAAGACTGCATTCAGGTCACGCTATGGACACTTTGAATATCTAGTTATGCCTTTTGGTCTGAGTACCGCCCCAGCCACTTTCCAACACTTGGTGAATGACATCTTCAGGGATCTCCTAGATACATTCGTGGTAATTTATTTGGATGATATTCTAATTTTTTCTAACTCCACAGAGGAACATCATGGACATGTGAGAATGGTCTTGGAACGTCTAAGACAAAATCATCTTTACATCAAACTTGAAAAGTGTGAATTCCATAGGACCGAAATTCAATTTCTGGGGTATGTACTGTCTACACAAGGAATTAGTATGGATGGAAGCAAAACCCAAGCCATCAAGGATTGGCCAAGTCCTAGAAATGTGAAGGAGGTACAGCGCTTCATCGGGTTTGCCAACTTCTATAGACGTTTCATTAGAAATTTCTCTGAGGTAGTGTCACCTATCACCCAACTTACCCGGAAAGAGTCTAGGTTCTCCTGGACTCCCCAAGCCCAGGAAGCATTTTCCCGTCTAAAAGATAAATTTACCACTGCACCTATCTTAGTACATCCCAACCCCGAGCTTGCCTTCATAATAGAGGTGGATGCTTCAGACTGTGCCGTTGGAGCTATACTCTCTCAGAGAACAGGTGAGAAGAATGTCTTGCATCCCTGTGCCTTCTTTTCCCAGCAGTTGTCTTCGGCTGAGAGGAACTACGATGTGGGCAATAGAGAGTTGTTGGCCATTATTGCCGCCTTCAAAGAATGGAGACACCTTCTTCAGGGAGCTGCACAGCAAATAGTCGTCCTGACAGACCATCGTAACCTTGAGTTTATCAGGTCGGCTAAGTGCCTGACTCCTCGCCAGGCTCGCTGGAATCTTTTCTTAAACCAATTTAATTTTATCATTTCTTATAGACCAGGATCGCGCAATGGAAAGGCTGATGCACTCTCTAGGATTTACTCAGCAGAGACACGTCCAATTACTCCTCCTAAGACTATTCTTCCTGACTCTAGATTCCTAGGAGTAATTCATAATCAAGACCTACTTAAGGACATCAAGGAAGCATACCATGCGGATTCCTTTTTGGCACAACCCCCAAGGGACGTAAGTCTTGTCTTTAAGAATGGTGTGTGGATTCAGGGACAACGCCTGTATATTCCTGAAACAGTCAGATTGAGAGTATTGCAACTCATTCACGATTCCAAGATAGCTGGGCATAGAGGAATTCTAAAGACACAGGAATTTCTCTCTCGTTTCTTTTGGTGGCCCACTTGCAGGAAGGATGTTTTAAACTATGTCACTTCATGTGAAGTCTGTGCAAGATGCAAAACACCTCGCTCCTCACCAACTGGTCTGTTACATCCTCTTCCCACCCCGTCCCGCCCGTGGGGATCCATTTCTATGGACTTCATTGTGGAGTTACCAACCTCTCAAGGGAAGAACACCATTCTAGTGGTGGTTGACCGTCTAACAAAGGCAGCTCATTTTATCCCTTGTGTCGGCTTACCCACTGCAAAACAGACATCAGATTTGATGATTAAAGATGTGTTTCGCTTACATGGAGTACCGGATGAGGTTATTTCGGATCGAGGGGTGCAATTCACTTCTAGGTTTTGGCAAAATTTCTGTGCAGCATTGGACATTAAAGTAAACCTTTCTTCTGCTTTTCATCCTCAGACTAATGGACAGACCGAACGAACCAATCAGACCCTGGAGCAGTATCTCCGCTGCTTTATCTGCCACCTACAGGATGATTGGGTGGATCTACTTCCATTAGCTGAGTTCTCGTATAACAACTCTCAGAGTGCCTCCACTAAGCAGTCTCCTTTTTACTCTAATCTAGGTTATCATCCTAACATTCTACCATGATATCCCATAGAAATGCCTTTACCAGCAGTGGCTGAAAGAATCACGTCTTTACAGAAGAATATGGATCTTCTAAAGGAGAATCTGGAATCGGCTCAGGAAAGGTACAAGAAAGCAGCAGATAAATTTCGTAAACCTGCACCAGCTTTCAAGGTAGGAGACTTGGTCTGGCTGTCAACCAGAAATCTTAAGTTAAGGATTCCATCGTCTAAGTTGGGACATAAGTACATTGGACCCTATAAAATCAGTAAAATTATAAGTGCCGTTGCTTGTCGTCTTCAACTGCCCAGAACTATGAGAATTCACCCTGTCTTTCATGTATCCCTACTAAAGGCTGCGACACCCAATACGTTTCCTGGACGTTCTTCTCCTTGCCCTGACCCAGTGCTAGTCGATGGTCAGGAAGAATTTGTGGTGGAAAGGATTTTAGATTCCAGGTTGTATAGAAATCAGTTACAATATCTGATTTAAATGGCAGGGCTACCCAGTGGAGGACAACTCATGGGAACCAGTCAATAACGTTAATGCTCCTCGCTTGCTCCGTCAGTTTCATCAGAGGTACCCACACAAGCCTGGCTGAGGTCATCCGGAGGTTGTCCCTAAGGGGGGAGTAATGTAAGGTTCTGTGTACATGTTCCTGAAACTCAGTTTGTTCGTCAGCCATTTTACTTTCTGTCTTGCTGCAGCTATCTTGCCCTCAGTCAAAATGGAGTTTCCAGCTTGCATGTTCCCGCCCTGATTCTCTCCTTTTGCTTCTTAAGCAGCCACAGCTGAGCAATCAGTGCTTCAGAATCTAGCCTGCAGTGAACCTGTGACCTGACTCCTAAAGCCTTGGACCTTGTACTCCAGCTATTCCTACTGAGGAACTCTGAAGCACTTGTGGACTCTGAACCCTGCTCTTTGAAAGACCCACGTTTGCATGGACTTACGGTAACAGAGAAGAAGATCCTGAACCTGTTGTGGAGAGTGATTGCTGAGCTTAGATTACTCTGGCCTGCTGTGTCTCCTGCTTCTGTGTCTGCAAACTGTGTGACTATTTTTGCCAACTTGTATGAAGTAATACAAGACTTTCTATATCAAACCTGTGTCTCATGTATTTTCATCGCACCCAAGCACAAGACGCTATATGAACTGTACCACATACATTACAGCTGGTCTGTCCAGTGAAGATTGTGTAGATTGTGAGGATTGGGAATCAGGTGTTACTGACTGGTCTTATACAAGGGAGTCACCTTCCCATCAGGGTTGCTGGTGATCAATTGTTCTGGTCTCTATCCTTGATTCCTGTTTCCCTTGTAGCCTGCTGTGTCGTGTCTGCATCTCCTGCTAACAGATAAGACATTTTCTTCTTTTTGTTTTTGTGCTTGATTTTTGCATTTTGTCCTGCACTTCTGTGGGGGCCTTCAGGGTCCCCTCCGGGGGCTTCTGCCCTCTCAGTTTTGTTCAGCCACTGATGTTTGTACATTTGCTTTTTCCAGTTTTTTCAGTGGCTGCTGTTTTGATTTTGTTACACCAGAGAACTAATTTAGGTGGTAGAGGTCGTGTGATCTCAGGTGTTTTTGAAATTAGTAGAGTTGGTGCTTTTCAGGGTTTTCTGGGATTGCAGTAAGTACCCTTCCTATCCTTTTCTATTTAGTTAGTTTGGGCCCCAACGTTTGCTCATACTATTTTCTGTCTGTGTCAGTATTTCTTCTTGTCTAACCGCCATTACATGTTTGGGGACTTTCTATTGTCTTTGGGGTTCTGCTCCGGGGCAGATAGCTTTCCTATATCTATCTTTAGGTGTAGTTAGTTTCTCAGGCTGTGACGAGGCGTCTAGGACCAACGTAGGAACGCTCCACGGCTGCCTCTAGTCGTTGTGGTTAGTCAGGGTACTGCAATCTCATAGTTTCCAACTGCTCTGGTGTATTGCCTTTTTTGCCTGCACTCCTCAGCTACCGAAACATAACAGTGGTTAGTAGACGGCGGGAGCAGAAGGAGTTCAGTCTTGGAGAGGTTAAGTTTCAGATAGAGAGCGGACATGATGTTGGAGACTGTGGACAAACAGTCGGTGGTGTTCTGTAGAACAGCGGGGGTAAGGTCGGGGGATGACGTGTATAGTTGTGTGTCATCAGCATAAAGATGGTACTGAAAGCCAAATCTGCTGATGGTCTGTCCAATTGGGGCCGTGTAGAGAGAGAAGAGAAGGGGGCCAAGGACTGAGCCCTGGGGTACCCCGACAGTGAGAGGAAGAGGAGATGACGTGGAGCCAGAGAACGAAACACTGAAGGAGCGGTCAGAAAGATAGGAGGAGAACCAGGAGAGAACAGTGTCCTTAATACCTAGTGACTGGAGCCTAGACAGTAGGAGACGGTGGTCAACTGTGTCGAAAGCTGCAGAAATATCGAGAAGAATGAGCAGAGAGTGGTCACCATTACGTTTTTCTGTCAGAAGGTCATTGGTCACTTTGATGAGTGCAGTTTCAGTCGAATGTAGGGGGCGGAAGCCGGACTGTGAAGGGGTCTAGGAGGGAGTGAGTGGAGAGGTAACAGGTAAGGCGGGAGTAGACTAGGTGCTCCAAAAGTGGCCATGGTAGCACGTATAGGCCACGTAGGCTGCTCATAGTAGCACGAGCAATGTGATCTAGTGTTGTTGTGTTGAAAAACAGCTCCTGGGTCATGTTGTAGAAATGGCCCCCCATCGAACAGCTGTTCTCACCTCAGGTGGCAACCAGAAGTAAAGCAGCCACTAAGCAATATACAGAGCTGTGCTCTTTTGGCTCCGTACACTGTTTTCATCTGGCCGCTTCTGAAGCTGATGGGTGGGGGTGCAGGTGTCAGAGCACCATCCATCTTATATTGCAGACTTATCTTAAGGATTGTTCATCTATATTAAAATAAAAGACAACCCCTTTAGGCTCTGTGCCCACGATGAGTTTCTGGTGAGTTTTTGATGCTGCGTATTTTCGCTGTATCAAACGCAGCACCCTACAGTTCCAGCAAAGTGGAAGGGATACATAAAAATCTTGTGCCTCCTGTGCTTTTTTCTTTTTTTTTTTACTAAGCGTAAACTGCCCTGAAGTGTGTGTTTCCAATCCGCAACATGTCGATTTCTCTTGCGTTTAGGCTGTGTGCACACGTTTCAGATTTGCTGCGGATCCGCTGCAGATCTGCAAGTGATTTACAGTACAATGTAAATCTGTGGGAAAAAAACCCGCTGTGCACATGCTGCGGAAAAATCCGCGCAGAAACTCAGTGGTTTATTTTCCGCAGCATGTCAATTCTTTGTGCAGATTCCGCAGCGTTTTTACACCCATTCCATTATAGGAATCCGCAGATGTAAAAACTCAGGGCAAATCCGCACAAAATCCACAGTGAATCCGCAGGAAATCCGCAGGAAAAACTCACGGATTTTGACCTGCGGATTCGGCCAAAAATAGCAGATTCCGCACGGAAAATTCCGCACACAAATCCACAACGTGTGCACACAGCCTTACACTTGAGTTTTATGTGCAGATTTTCCCTATAGACTTGAAATAGATGTGGAAAATTCACAGGTTAAAAATGAACATATGCTTTTAATGCATTTTCCCTGCAGGAGCGCATCATAAATACATGTAATCCACACATGACTGAACCTAAAATGTTTTGTCAAAGCCAAATACCACGTAGTATCAAAAATAAAGCAGCTTTATTCAAAACATGTCACACCAACAGGAGGCAAAACATGCAATAAAAACACATAAAAAAAACGCAATGAAAAAAATGCAGGTAATTTATTTTACATTCATGCATAAAATCTGCAATATAAAAAACTCATTGTGGGAACGTAGCCCAAGGCTGTCTGCCCACGATTAATTTTTAACCCCTTCACCCCCTAGGGTGGTTTGCACGTTAATGACCGGGCCAATTTTTACAATTCTGACCACTGTCTCTTTATGAGGTTATAACTCTGGAACGCTTCAACGGATCTTCGCGATTCTGAGATTGTTTTCTCGTGACACATTGTACTTCACGTTAGTGGTAAAATTTCTTCCATATAACTTGCGTTTATTTTTGAAAAAAATGCAAATATGGCAAAAATTTTGAAAATTTTGCAATTTTCAAACTTTGAATTTTTATTCCCTTAAAACAGAGAAATATGTCACACAAAATAGTTAAGAAATAACATTTCCCACATGTCTACTTTACATCAGCACAATTTTAGAACCAAATTTTTTTTTTGGTAGGAAATTATAAGGGTTAAAAGTTGACCAGCGATTTCTCAATTTTACAACAAAATTTACAAAGCCATTTTTTTAGGGACCACCTCACCTCACAGGGGTCTATATGGCAGAAAATACCCAAATGTGACACCATTCTAAAAACTGCACCCCTCAAGGTACTCAAAACCACATTCAATAAGTTTATTAACCCTTCAGGTGCTTCACAGGAGCTGGAGCAACGTGGAAGGAAAAAATTAATATTTAACTTTTTAGTCACAAAAATTATCTTTTACAAACTTTTTTTTATTTTCACAAGGGTAAAAGGAGAAAATGGACAATTAAAGTTGTTGTGCAATTTTTCCTGAGTACGCCAATACCCCATATGTGGGGGAAAACCACTGTTTGGTCACACGGCAGAGCTCGTAAGGGAAGGAGCACCGTTTGACTTTTTCAAACCAAAATTGTCTGGAATTGAGATTGGACGCCATGTCGCATTTGGAGAGCCTCTGATGCTCCTAAACAGTGGAAACCCCCCACAAGTGACACCATTTTGGAAACTAGACCCCCTATGAAACTTAGCTAGATCTGTTGTGAGCACTTTGAACCCCCAAGTGTTTCACAAAAGTTTATAATGCCTGGGTGTGAAAAAAAAAAAAAATTTTCCACAAAAATGATTTTTTAGTCCAAAATTTTTGATTTTTCCCAAGGAAATTGGACCCCAAAAGTTGTTGTCCAATTTGTCCTGAGTACGCTGATACCCCATATGTGGGGGGGGGGAAACTGGGCGCACGGCAGTGCTTGGAAAGGAAGTAATAACGTTTTGGAATGCAGACGTTGATGGGGGTCGTGTTCCGTTTGCAGTGCCCCAGATGAGCCAAAACAGTGGAAACCACCCATAATGACCCCATTTTGGAAACTAGACCCCTAAGGAACTTATCTAGATCTGTGGTGAGCACTTTGAACCCCCAAGTGCTTCACACAAGTTTATAATGCCCTGGCATAAAAATAAAAAATCCTATTTTTTTCCCACAAAAATTATCTATTAGTCACCAATTTTTTATTTACCCAAGGGTAACAGGAGAAATTGGACCACAAAAGTTGTTTTCCAATTTGTCCTGAGTACGCTGATACCCCATATGTGGGGGGGAACCACTGTTTGGGCGCACGGCAAAGCTCGAAATGGAAGGAGCACCATTTGACTTTTTCCAACCAAA
Organism: Oophaga sylvatica; assembly: GCA_033576555.1. Lineage (NCBI taxonomy): Eukaryota > Metazoa > Chordata > Amphibia > Anura > Dendrobatidae > Oophaga > Oophaga sylvatica. The sequence goes on from JARQOD010000005.1 coordinate 515,928,430, forward strand.
ATTGGCTGGAATTGAGATTGGACGCCATGTTGCATTTGGAGAGCCCCTGATGTGCCTAAACAGTGGAAACCCCCACAAGTGACCCCATTTTGGAAACTAGACCCCTAAGGAACTAATCTAGATCTGTGGTAAGCAATTTGAACCCCAAGTGCTTCACACAAGTTTATAACGTAGAGCCGTAAAATTAAAAAATCATATTTTTCCACAAAAATGATCTTTTCACCCCAATTTTTATTTTCCCAAGGGTAACAAGACTCCAAAAGTTATTGTGCAATTTGTCCTGAGTACGCTGATACCCCATATGTGGAGGTAAACGACTGTTTGGGTACATGGCAGAGCTTGGAAGGAAAGGAGCGCCGTTTGACTTTTTCAACGCAGAATTGGCTGGACGCCATGTCGTGTTTGGAGAGCTCCTGATCTGCCTAAACAGTGGAAACCCCGACAAATGACATCATTTTGGAAACTAGACCCCTCAAGGAACTTATCTAGATGTGTGGTGAGAACTTTGAACCCCCAGGTGTTTCACCAAAGTTTATAACGCCCGAGTATGACAATAAAAAAATCATATTTTTTCCACAAACATGATCTTTTAGTCCCCAACTTTTTATTTTCCCAAGGGTAACAGGAGAAACTGGACCCCAAAAGTTGTTGTCCAATTTGTCCCGAGTACGCTGATATCCAATATGTGGGAGAAAACTACTGTATCGGCACACGTTGGGGCTCGGAAGGGAAGTAGTGACGTTTTGGATTGCAGACTTTGATGGAATGGTCTGCGGGCGTCATGTCGCATTTGGAGAGCCTCTGATGTGCCTAAACAGTGGAAACCCCCCACAAGTGACCCCATTTTGGAAAATAGACCCCCCCAGGGAACTTATCTAGATGTGTGGTGAGCACTTTGAACCCGAAGTGCTTCACAGAAGTTTATAACGTACAGCCGTAAAAATAAAAAATCTTTTTTTTACAAAAATGATTTTTTCGCCCCCAATATTTTATTTTCACAAGGGTAACAGGAGAAATTGGAGTCCAAAAGTTGTTGTACAATTTGTCCTGAGTACACTGATACCCAATATGTGGGAGAAAAACTACTGTATGGGCACATGTCGTGGCTCGGAAGGGAAGTAGTGACGTTTTGGATAACAGACTTTGATGGAATGGTCTGCGGGCGTCATGTCGCATTTGGAGAGCGCCTGATGTGCCTAAACAGTGGAAACCCCCCACAAGTGACCCCATTTTGGAAAATAGACCCCACAAGGAACTTATCTAGATGTGTGGTGAGCGCTATGAAGCCCAAGTGCTTCACAGAAGTTTATAACGTACAGCCGTAAAAACCAAAAAATCATTTTTTTTTTACAAAAATGATATTTTCGCCCCCAATTTTTTATTTTCCCAAGGGTAACAGGACAAATTGCACAATAACTCTTGGGGTCCAATTTCTTCTGAGTATGCTGATAACCCATACGTGGGGGTAAACTACTGTTTAGGCGCATGGCAGAGCTCAGAAGTGAAGGAGCACCGTTTGACTTTTTCAACGCAGAATTGGCTGGAATTGAGATCAGACGCCATGTCACATTTGGAGAGCCCCTGATGTGCCTAAACAGCCTAATTCTAACTCCAACCCTAACCCCAACACACCCCTAACCTAGTCCCAACCCTAACCATAACCCTAACCACAAACCTAACCCTAACACACCCCTAACCGTAATCCCAACCCTAATCCTAATCCTAACGTTAGCGCCAACCCTAACCCTAACTTTAGCCGCAACCCTAACCCTAACGGGAAAATGGAAATAAATACATTTTTTTTAATTTTATTATTTTTCCCTAACTAAGGGGGTGATAAAGGGGGGTTTGATTTACTATTTATAGCTGGTTTTTATGATTGGCAGCTGTCACGCTAAAAGACGCTTTTTATTGCAAAAAATAGCTTTTTGCATCACCATGTTTTGAGAGCTATAATTTTTGCATATTTTGGCCCACAAAGTCATGTGAGGTCTTAATTTTTGCGGCACGAGTTGACGTTTTTATTGGTACCATTTTTGAGCACATGACATTTTTTGATCCCTTTTTATTTCGATTTTTGGGAGGTTAGAATGAACAAAAATCAGCAGTTCATGAATTTCTTTTGGGGGAGGCGTTTATACCGTTCCACGTGTGGTAAAATTGATAAAGCAGTTTTATTCTTCGGGTCAGTACAATTACGGTGATACCTCATTTATATCATTTTTTATGTTTTGGCGCTTTTATTCAATAAAAACAATTTTATATAAAAAATAATTATTTTTGCATCGCTTTATTCTGCGAGCTATAACTTTTTTATTTTTTTGCGGGTGATGCTGTATGCGGGTGATGCTGTTTTTTGGAGACAAGATGACGTTTTCAGCGGTACCATGTTTATTTATATCGGTCTTTTGATCGCGTGTTATTCCACTTTTTGTTCGGCGGTATGATGATAAAGCATTGATTTTTTGCTTTGTTTTTTTTTAAGGGGTTCACTAAAGGGTTAACTAGTGGGACAGTTTTATAGGGGGGGTCGTTACGGACGCGGCGATACCAAATATGTGTAGTTTTATTGTTTTGTTTTTTTTATTTACAGGAAGAAATGAATTTATTGGGGAATATTTTTTTTTTATTTTGGATTTTTTTTTTTACACTTGTTATTTTTATTTTTTTTACTTTTTTACTTTGTCCCAGGGTGGGACATCACAGTATGGGGTCAGATCGCCGGTCTCACAGTGTGCACAGCACTCTGTGAGACCAGCGATATCACAGGCAATGCAGGACGCTTCCTCAGCGCCTGCTCTCAGCAGGTACCGCGCATGCGCAGTGTGCTTTGCCCAACAGTGGGCAAAGCATAAAATCATTACAGCGCATGCGCAACTCTTTCCTTGCCCCGGAAATGACTGCTTGCCTTGGTCGACTTCCGGGGCAAGGAAAGTGAAGGACAATAGTTGCGCATGCGCTGTAATAATTTTATGCTTTGCCCACTGTTTGGCAAAGCACACTGCGCATGCACGGAGGGAATTTGAAAAGCGCAATCGCGAGAAGCCGAATGCCGTCTGTGCGATTCAAGGACGGCCATATGCAAGAGATGCCGAGGAGCGGAGGGGGGGGAGAAGAGAGAAAATGCCGCCCTCCGTACCGGACCGCCCTGATTAGCATACCAAAATACGAAGTTTACAAAGGTATTTTGGCATCAAAACGGGGGTATCAGGATATAAGCTACATACCGATAGGTTGCTTATGGGACGCACTATTCAGTCATATCTTTAGCTGATATGGCTAAAATGGGGTGACAGATTCCCTTTAATATATAGTCATCATCATATTATACAGCACTGTGTACTTAGAATTGCTAATTTTGCCTTTCTACCCAGTAAATTTTCTATTTTCTCTGCTCTATGTATAAACATAAAGTCTCTTTTCCCTGCTTGAGTCATCCCCCTATTCCACTCCTGACCCAGCTGCTCCTCCTCCCCCCTGCCAGGGACTTTTGCAGTGACTCATACAGGGAAAATTGATCTCCTATTTCTACATGGAGCTTAGACTGATTCAGCTAGTCAGTTTTTAATCACGTGAGGTGATAGATCTAATGGAAAAGAGAAAAATTAACTGGGTAGAAAGGCAAAATGAGCAATTGTAAGTACACAATGCTATAGAATATGATGATTGCAATGTAATAAGAGGATGCAAACTTTGATAGGAGGAGGAGTGCTTCTTTATCTTTATTATGGGTTATTCACAATACATACAAGACATGGTCGATATTCCCTGTTTGTTGTCTGGTGTCCTCTTCTCTCTTTCCTCCTTTTACCTTTTTTATCACTACTGCCTTCATTACCTTTCTTTCTGTTCTGTTTCTTACCTCCCTTTTCTCCTATACAGGGTGGTCTCAAAAGTACATGGACAGTATGTGTAATAGGGTTATGAAGGGGGAGATTTATCAAACATGGTGTAAAGTGAAACTGACTCAGTTGCCTTAGCAACCAATCAGATTCCACTTTCATTCTTCACAGACTCTTTGGAAAATGAAGGTGGAATCTGATTGGTTGCTAAGGCAACTGAGTCAGTTTCACAGATCCAGTTTTCACAGATAATCCCTCCCAAAATGGCAAATAATTTAAATACAGATCAAAGAAAATGATTTTAAAAGAGTATTGGAAATCTCAAAATGCTGAACCGTTAGACAAATTGGTTGAAAATTTGGTACTCAAGCCCCAAAGAGACAAACCATTTACCGCATCGTGACAAATTCGATGCCATGGCTCAATCCTTAATGGCCAAAACGGTCGACCAAAACAGCTGCACAGAAAATAATACTTGTTGCTGAAACTTTGTCCAGATCCAAAAAAGTCATCAAAAGAGTCTGTTAGAATTGGAATTTCATCGGCTTCCATATGCAAATCCTATCTGGCCATATTACAGACAAGATTGTATTACTGGTATAATGAGAACATGCATTTATCATTAGAGCAACAACTAAATGAGCCTGGTGTCAATGTTTGGGTGGTATTCAAGTTTTGTGTTTGGGACATTTTTTTTTTGATTGAACAGTCACAGGAGATAAGTATCTCGAATTCTAATGAATAAAGTTGTTCCCCATTACAGCAACAGCCTAATTCAAATGACCTTTATTTCCAACAGATGGGGCCTCCACATTATTCAAGAGTCGTCCGCGAGTATCTTGATGAAACATTTCCTAATAAATAGATTGCCGAAGACGCCCACGTGATTGGCCGGCTCGTTCACCAGACTAAACCCCAATGGATTTTTCTTTGGGGATACTCAAGGACAAGTTTATAGTAGAAAACCAAAGTGTCAGTGATTTGAAAAATTACATAAGAGATGCATTTCAAGAAATTAATACCAAGAGACTTGTGCAAAAATGTTTGTCGAAGCGTAAGAGCAGACTTCAAGCTGTGCAAATTGTGATGGAAAACAGTTTGAGCACCTGCGTTGAAAAATTTAAGGGCTTTTGTATATTGTTCAGAATAAAATGTAATTGTCAATGTTATGCTTGTGTTAGTAAATATAATTTTATATTAAATCAAAATAAATGTTAATATTTTCTGTCTCTACTTTTGGACCACCTGTGTTTTCTTATCGCCCTCATTTTTTTTAAAAAAAAGTAAATGGTTACGCCATTCTCTTTGGTTCAAATCTCAACAAGGACACATCTGTAAGACGTTTGTATGTTATCCTGTGTTTGTGTCGGTTTCCTCTCAGTTCTCCGGTTCCTCCCACACTCCAAAGAGATATTCATAGGGAATTTAGATTGGATTGTGGCCCCATTGGGGCAGTGATGATGATTTCTATAAAATAAAATAAATTCTAAAATATTGATATGCAGTTTATTAGACCTTTGGGACAATGATGGTGACAGAAGAAGCCCTCTCCAAAACTCATAGACATCATTGTCCCTATTAAACACAACATTCAAGAGGCTGAAAGTTCACGCCAAATTTGATTGATTTGATCCTGTCCGTCACATGATGAAGTGAAAGCTCCTGTGCCCACACTAACACTGTAGCACACCGATTTGCGGAATGACGCTTACTGCAACATATTTTACAGCCTGGACAGGAAGGTTGATTGGACATTAGATCAAATAAACAGGTAAGTCAGAAGCACAAATAATGTCACTAACTAAAAACCTAAAAGTACACTTACACATAACCATGTTAGTCATCCATTCCTTACAACTATTCATAAGATACCGAGTACAAACTTCTGCCAGAGGCTCATTTTTGAGCAGTGATAAAAAAAGTAAACTTGTAGTGGTAGACTATGGGGTGTGTTACAATACTGTGATTCAGATGTTTTCACTCGCTGTTTTGGCGCTTCCTTTCGGTACGTGTGTTGTCATGCACAATATGATAAAATTCCTGTTGAATATGCTGGGATATTCCTTGTTGACAAAGATTATGATGAAAGAATTATCTTAGATTAAATTAATTCTCTTTTATCTGTATATTTGCAGAGCGGAGGTAGGAAGAATGAGACCTGGGCTGAGCAAATGGCATACTGGCTAAATGGTCAGTAGTGCTGTCCGTCCCGATTGCTGTACACTGTGTGCCAATATTAGTATTTGTGTTTTTGATTATTCATTTCATTATTGGACAACTCCAGTGCTGTTGGTGAACCAAAAGTTTAATAAACTGTAATCTGAATATTTCAAAAGTAAAGTAAGGTTATGTCTTCCTTGGGAGAATATCTATTTGTGCAGAATTATTGGGCAACTAAATGAAATCGTAATTTCCATCTCAATTATTTGCATCTGTTAAATGTTTAGAGTAATAACCAAACAACTCAAAATGTACAAAAATACTCTAAAAAAATATATCACAGACTAACATAGTAATATTCATTATTCTCTCATCTTTAAAGGGGTTGACTGCAGTCACTAATTTCTCACACTGGGATCATGACTGCAAGTATGAAATTTGCATACATGGGGTCACATGCCGACAGACGTGCACTGCCTCACTCATGCAAGTGTATTGGCGAGGTGGACTGTTAGTCGTTATGCACCGATAGTATGCAAAGACTTACTTGTGTCACGTGCCTGCTGTTCTTGACAGATGCAGACTTTTTCCTGTACCATGCTGAAAGTGTCTTGAAAATATACGAGTGTTTTGAGCCATCTTCAACTGATCAATCATCTTTAATAATCTAGTCCGTCATTCAGGTTATTGATGGTCTGTGCTTTAGAGCACAGCTCCATTGGTCCGTTGTCACACCTCTCATCTGTCAATCCTTTAAACAGCGTCTCGGTACGGCAGCTGCTTCCCCTCTGGTCTTACTCACTCGGCCATGCTCCTACCCGCCATGGTGAGCAGTGAAGACCTTGTACTTCTGGGTCTCCAGGGAGGTTGCTTTTCTGGAGTATGACAACACTGGAGGATAATGGCTTTCTGGTCGCTTCATGTTTGATTATTCTCAAATCTTTATCAGTTCATGTGCATCTTTTTTGTTTTTTTGCGACCATGTTGACTATTTTCAACAAAACTTGTGATGATTCTGTGATCGCGCCTCAATATCTTAACAATTTCAAGTGTTCAGCTTCCCACTATTAAAATTTTTGCCTTTTCAGAGTCAGTTAAATCTCACTTGCCCAATAATTGTGCACACAGTGAATGTGGGTAGCCAAATATTAAATAAGCACTTTAATCAAAATTTTATCCTCTTAATATATTGCAGTCATCATATTATATAGCACTGTGTACTTACAATTCCTCATTTTGCCTTTCCACCCACTTAACTCTTTTTTTTCTGTTCTTTGCTCTATATAGAAACAGGAAGTCTCTTGTCCCTGCGTGAGTCATCCCCCTATTCAACTTCTGACTCAGCTGCTCCCCTGCCAGAGACTTCCTGTGTCTACATAGAACTTAGAAGGATTTAGCTAGTCAATTTTCAATCACGTGATGTCATAGACCTAATAGAAAAGAGAAGAATTATCTGAGTAGAAAGGCAAAATGAGCAATTGTAAGTACACAGTGCTATATAATATGATGACTGCAGTCTATTAAAGAGGATAAAAACTTTGATGGGAGGAGGAAGAGGAGGAGGAGGAGGGCTTCTGTAAAGTTGTAGCACTGACATAGATGCATATAATATACCTGAAATGCCTATCGACACCTCAGCTTTAGTAAGAGGCATTTATGTCTCACCAAGTGAGATGGATCCTCAAAGCCTTTGGGTCCAGATGAGCAGCCGTTGGGCAGCACAGACCGATGGCGTTGGGGCAGCAGGGAGATAAAGATGTTACGATGGAAGCTGTGGTGGTAAAATGTCAGCAGAAAAAGCAGAACTGGAAACGCAGGAACCAATGAAGCAGAGTTAAAGCAACAGACAGAGTTATACTCCAGAAAGATGTAGTATGCAGTCAGCAATGTAGTTAAACTGAGTTTGCAGAAAAATACAAAGCGGATCTAATAAAGTTGTATATCAGAATTTAGTAGCAGTGCTGAGTCTGACACAAAGTCCAGGCAGAACTGGCACAATGGTATCAAAACGTTGACCCAGCAGCAGAAATGAATTTACCATTGATTCCTCATGCAGGATTGGCAGAGCAGCATTGCGGAATTGACTTGGTGGCAGATCCAAGCTTGTCAGAGTCCTAATACAGACCTGTTAGAGTAGTAAAGCAGAGTTGACGCAGTAGAGCTGAGTATGGCAGAGGGTCCTATTGCAGAACTGGCTCATCAGTAATAGTCCACAGTACTGGTATGGATGCCAATAATCTGAATTCTATATGGTCAGGATGCGTGACATTACAGAAGCACATTGGGTTGCAATGGCAACCTGGTGCGCAGAAGTGCTAAAGAAGTTCGTGGCCACATTGGATGATGTAACACTAGCTGCTGAATACAGGAGAGTTGAATAACAATATCTTTACTGTTCATGCAAACCAAAAGTTTAGAAATCTAACACTACACTTGTGCTCTTAGCCTAAAGAGCGAGGCCGTACTGGGGCCACAGCCGTAAAAGGGAGGACGCCATGAAAGGGTTTGAGAGGGACTACAGGAATGGGTTAAAGAGTCATGGTGTGGGAGGGGTTAATTGGATTTGAACCAAGGCGTTTGATAGGGCTGTGGGGTAGTAGGAGGGGAAAAGGGGGGGGAGAGGGAGGGAATAGTATAAATAGGGTAGACATCTTAGTGGGGCAACCATTTTAGGTGCCCCATAGCATAGGAAAACATTATGTAGTAATATCTCCAATAGGTCCCTTCTTGGTATATATTTCCCATCCGGTATACTGTATATGTGCGCTATTCTAGTATATATGTTCGCCATCCTGGCCACCTTCATGGTAAAATGTACCCCATCCTGGTTCCCTTTCTGTTATATATGTCTTCCATCCTGGTATATATGTTCCTCTTCCTGGGCTCATCTGGTATATAACTGTATGTTCCTCTTCCTAGTAAATATTGACCTCCATCCTGGTATATATGATGCCAATTCTGGGCCCATCCGGGTATATGTGCTTCCTGTTCTAGTATAAATGTCTCCCATCTTGGAATATATGTCCCCCATTCTGGGGCCCCATCCTGGAATATATGACCCCCATCCTGGTCTATAAGTCCTCTATTCTGGTATATATGTGGCACCCTTGAGGGTTCAGTCGCCACAGAGGTACTGCACCTCAACCAGAGGTGTGCTCCGCTCTCAGGTGAGGCCAGGAAGGGACTAGGTAGAGGGTGTGGGTGGAGAAAGAGAGTAGGGAGGAGTCAGAGAGTGTGACAGTGGTCTGAGAAGCTTCTGGAAGGAGTCTGCTGGAGGGAGAGGAGGAGTGAGGAGCAGAGAGTAGCTCCTGAAGGAAAGACAGACAGAGAAAGAGTCTGCAGGGGGGCTGAAGCTGAGAGCAGCTTGTCCCCAGACGACAGAGCGAGGGAGAGAAAGAAGCTCCAGAGGAGGAGAGGAAGAAGAGGTCCTAGGGGCATGGATAGTGAGGAATCCATCCATGGGGCCCACATCCACCGGCGTGGTCAGTGGAGGGACCAGGTCGCAGTTAGGGACCGGCCCCAAAACTAGTGGAGAAACTAAGGACTCAGCTAGCGAACTGGAGGCTGCAGTATCTGCATGTGCTGCAGCCACATCCAACACATTCGCTGAAAAGGCAGACATATAGGATCCAGGGGTCTGACCAACGTCACTCGACAAGATCCGAGTCTACTGGCTCAGGATACTGTGTGAAGACGCAGGGCAGGAGGGCGGTAGCCAGCGTAGTGAGACAACCAGGAAAGGAACATCTAAGGGAGCCCTGGCAACGTGCACCCCAAGCTACCTGAGAGCTGACTGGACCACTTCCCTGGAGGACACAGCACCCTGGCTGGGGATTGTAACATCAGAACTGTGAGTAAACTGAAAAGACTGCACCCTGCTATGTCCTCCAATTTATTGCTGCGTTACTTGCTCTGCAATACAACAACCACCATCATCACCATCTATTACACCATAACTGCCCTGGGGAATAGCTCTGCCTGTGGAGAGCTGTACCAACTCTGCTGCATCAATAACTACCCCAGTGGACTGAATCTGTAGCGTCGGCTAACACCTTACTTGCCGAGTACCATAGGTGGCATCACAAATCTTTCATAAACTTTATCATCCTCTTTATCATCATTTTCATTAAACGCCCAGGGCCACGGACCGGATCACTGCTGCCGTGACACATCCCCTTAAGAACAGGCCCGGTACTGAGTACTCCCCATGGCAATGGCGGGCGTGCCATATATGTTCCCCATCATGATATATATGAACCCCATCTTGGGCTCATTCTGGTATATACAGTACAGACCATAGTTTTGATGCCTTCAGTGTGAATTTACAATTTTCATAGTCTTGAAAATACAGAAAAATCTTTAAATGAGAAGGTGTGTCCAAACTTTTGGTCTGTACTGTATGTTCTTCATCCTGGGCCCATCCTGGTATATATGTCCCTTATTATGGGCCCATCCTGGTATATAAACGATTCTACTCACCTTCCGCTGTTCCCCCACTGCTCTGCATCCTCTTCTGTAGTCGGTAGCTGACTTTAGTGTGCAAGCGTCGGGCAGCGCATGACGTCACTCCCATGCGCAGCCAGTGACTTGCATAGCAACATTAACTGCCAGCCTCAGGTTGTCCGGTAGCGTGTCTTTCTGGTGCTGGGTTCCGGCTGGTCTCTGAACCACAATGCATTTCAGCTGAATGTGTGTCCTTGGACGCACATCCAGCTGAAATATGCGCTATTGTCAGAGGCCCCCCTCCATCTCTGGGCCCGGTCGCACACGCTGTGACCTCGATCATTGAGTGTAGGCATCAGATGGGTGAGAGTCACTGTTAGCTTTTTGTACCTCAGGCAGTGTCACATGGAAGCAGCATAAGGATCCAAAAGGCCAGAGCTCCGTTCACAGTGTAGTGGCCATTCTCAGGTACTGCAGCTCAGCTCCTATTGAAGTTCACAGGCTTCAGAAAGGGGAGTGGAGCCAGCATAGCACAGAACTGACTGCTTTTTCTCCAAGTGCGTTGGCAGCGGACTGTCTGTGCTGCTACTTGGAAGCAGAATCTGCTATGCAGTGTATTTAGAAAAACAATGATTCCTGCACTATAATCATGTTTCTATACAAACTCTTACTGGTCCAGGGATAAAAAAATAAGAAAACTTGCCGGACGTTGTATATAATTCGTAAGTCATAAAATTGTCCCAGCAGTCGTCTAATTGTGCATTAATTCTTCCGTTTTGCTGACTGAATGCATTTTATAGGGTTAATCATTACTTATAGCTATGGATACTCCCATTTTAGCTACTTTCTAACCCTTCACCAGGTCTCATTATAAAGCAATCACAGTCATCTGTCCGGGTGGGTTAATGACTGGCCATATAGTCAGGTAATGTTGGGTGCTGATGGGTGGTCCCAAGACCTCTTCAAACAAGCGAGCCATGTGATTTGTGTAAAGATTTGTCCCTACCTGTTAGTCTGCGGCTTTGGGGATGTTTTATCCAGAGAAAAAGTTTTATATCACAATTGTCACGCGGTCTTATGATATGTGTACGATGTCAGTAAACTATTCATTAAAGAACAACACTCTATACAACATATAGATTAGCAACATCAGCATGTAAATATAGAATAGATTTACCTGACACGATATCCGTTGAACTCAGGATTAATCTTGAGGACTTGATACACTGTAACAGGAAAGAAGAGGACCGGGGGTCTAACCTGACCCTAAACTGGGGTCCTAACTAATCCCTCACCTTGGAGGTACTGATAATGGTTCAGAGGTCCAAGTCTCCAGCCTAACCCTGTCTCCTATCAGTCCCTGAACCCTGTAATCAGTCCTAAGAAGGATTCTGATTACCACCAAAGGGATATGGGCTGATCTCTGCTAAATACACAGATTAGCAATATAAGACAGACTGGAGAAAACACAGACTTGCATACACACTCAAACACAGAAGGAACATAAATGATCTGGGATATTAAACTCTAAGCAAGGTGAGCTTAAAACAACTAAGGAGCTCTTTAACTTAAGTCTATACAGATACAATCCTATCTGTGGTCTGCATGAAGAATTTCACTGGCAACTCCCAAAACAGACCACCAGAGATTTAAAGGAAACCAATCAACAAATAATTAATTGCAGCCGGGAGAAACTGCACCCAGTCCCAGAACTGAGCACAGACAGAATTAACTCCCTAACTGCCAAACACAAAGAAACAGCAACTCAGCTGTGAGAAGTCAGAATGTGCAACCGCGACGATCTTCGTGGCGATGCACACATGACAGTACCCCCCCTTCTACGAGGGGCCTCCGGACCCTCAGGGCCAGGTTTGCCCGGGTGAGTTCTGTGGAAGGTCCGCACCAAACGATCTGCGTTAATGTCAGACGCAGGAACCCACGTCCTCTCCTCTGGACCATACCCCTTCCAATGCACCAAGTACTGAAGGGACCGGCGATTCAGACGTGAGTCAATGATCTTTGACACTTGAAACTCCAAATTACCATTGACCACCACTGGAGGAGGAGGTAGAGGTGATGGTATGACTGGTGCCACGTACCTCTTAAGTAATGACTTGTGGAACACATTATGAATTTTAAACGTAGGAGGGAGGTCCAGACGAAATGCCACAGGATTAATTATGGAACTGATCCTGTACGGCCCGATGAATCTGGGGCCCAGCTTCCAGGAGGGAACTTTAAGTTTTATATTCCTGGTAGACAACCATACCAGATCATTCACATTAAGATCTGGACCAGAAACTCTCCTCCTATCAGCCATACGTTTATAACGGTTCCCCATAGCACTCAGATTATTCAATACACCTCTCCACACTGAAGCAAGTGACGACGAGAAACGCTCCTCCTCAGGAACCCCAGAAGGGCCCCCCCCATTGAAAGTACAAAACTGGGGATGAAAACCATATGCCCCAAAAAACGGGGATTTACCAGTGGACTCGCTCCGCCTGTTGTTAAGAGCGAACTCTGCCAGAGGCAAGAAAGAAGACCAGTCCTCCTGGTTCTCTGAGACAAAACACCGAAGATAAGTCTCTAGGCTTTGATTCAGACGCTCTGTCTGACCATTGGTCTGCGGATGAAAAGCCGAGGAAAATGACAATTGCATCCCCCGACGTAAACAAAATGCCCTCCAAAACTTGGACACAAACTGAGACCCCCTATCTGACACCACATCAGAAGGCAACCCATGAAGTCTCACAATCTCCCCAATGAACACCTGCGCCAGAGTTTTAGCATTAGGGAGGGCAGGAAGAGCAATGAAATGTGCCATCTTACTGAACCTGTCAACAACCACCAGTATGACAGTCTTCCCTGACGACTGAGGAAGGTCCGTGATGAAGTCCATAGACAAATGAGTCCATGGACGCTCCGGAAGTTTCAAGGGTAAGAGGGTCCCAGATGGACGGGTATGAGGGGTCTTAGAGCGAGCACAAACCCCACAGGACGCGACAAAAGTTAAAACATCTTTATTAACGTTAGGCCACCAAAACCGGCGAGAAAGGAGATCTAAAGTAGCCTTACTCCTGGATGTCCTGCTAAAGCAGAATTATGATGTGCCTCAATAACCTTTTGTCTCAACTGATTTGGGACAAACAGTCTCCCTGGAGGTCCTGCAGGGGCGTCCCCCTGAGCCTCTAATACCTCCTCCTCAAGCTCAGAACATACAGCTGACACTACCACCCCCTCCTGAAGGATAGGAATCGGGTCATCCGTTTTCCCAGCCCCTGGGAAACTGCGAGACAAGGCATCCGCCTTAACATTCTTAGATCCAGGGCGATAAGTGACAACAAAATTAAACCTGGTAAAAAACAACGACCATCGAGCTTGTCTGGAATTCAGACGCTTAGCAGATTCCAAATACAGCAGGTTCTTGTGATCAGTAATGACGGTGACCGGGTGGACTGCCCCCTCCAAAAAGTGACGCCATTCTTCAAAAGCCAACTTAATGGCCAAAAGTTCCCTATTGCCGATATCATAATTCCTTTCGGCGGACGACAATTTCTTAGAAAAGAAAGCGCACGGATGCCATTTACCAGGGGACGGACCCTGGGACAATATTGCACCCACCCCTACGTCAGACGCGTCCACCTCCACAACGAACGGCTGTGATGCATCTGGTTGGATGAGAACGGGTGCCGAAGCAAAACATTTTTTCAAAGAGGAAAAAGCTTGGCAAGCTTTGTCCGACCATTTAGAAAAATCCGTCCCTTTTCTTGTATGTCAGTGAGAGGTTTGACAACAGATGAGAAATTACAAATAAATTTCCGGTAGTAGTTAGCAAACCCCAGAAAACGCTGCAGAGCCTTAAGATCCTCTGGCTGATCCCATTCAAGCACTGCTCTCACCTTTTCAGGGTCCATACGGAAACCGGAGGCTGATACCAAGAAACCCAAAAACTGAAGTTCCTGTACGGCGAATACACACTTTTCCAGTTTGGCGTATAGTTTATTGTCTCGCAAGATCTGCAACACCTGTCTCACATGCTCCTGGTGAGACACAAGATCTGGCGAGTAAATTAAAATGTCATCCAAATATACGACCACAAACAGCCCCACCAGATGACGAAAAATGTCATTAACAAAATGTTGGAATACTGCTGGTGCAGTAGTCAGACCAAAAGGCATGACAAGGTTCTCATAATGTCCCTCCGGCGTGTTAAACGCCGTTTTCCACTCATCCCCCTCTTTTATCCTAATCAGATTATACGCCCCCCTGAGATCCAATTTAGAGAACCATTTGGCGCCAACAATTTGATTGAAGAGATCAGGAATCAGAGGAGTGGATACGGATCTCGAACAGTAATCCGATTAAGTTCGCGGAAATCCAAGCAAGGGCGTAGGCCTCCATCTTTTTTCTTCACAAAGAAGAACCCCGCGGCCACTGGGAAGATGAAGGTCTAATATGCCCTTTGGCCAGACTTTCCGAAATATAATCTTTCATAGCCTGCCTCTCAGGACCAGAAAGGTTATATAACCTAGCTTTAGGTAACTTAGCATCAGGAAGTAAATTAATAGAACAGTCATATACGCGATGAGGAGGCAACTCCTGACACCCCTCCTCAGAGAACACATCCCCAAAGTCCTCCAAAAAAGGAGGCAAAGTACTAGGCACGACCGCACTGATGACTGTGTTCATGCAGTTACTTTTGCAAAACTCACCCCATTGGCTTATCTCTCTGGACTGCCAATTAATCACAGGGTTATGTTTAACCAACCAAGGAAGTCCCAACACAATAGGAGTAGGTAGACCCTCCAACACATAACAAGATAATAGTTCCCTATGTATTGCCCCTACCCGAAGGTCAATGTTATGAACCTCATGAACAAAGCTACCTTGGCCGAGAGGCCTGGCGTCAATGGAGAATATAGGGATCGGTTTGACCAATACACTCAGATGCATACCTTGAGCCTGAGCAAACTGAGCGTCAACCAGATTAGCCCCGGACCCACTATCATGAAGAACAGAAAATCTCTCCACTCTCGTACCAACCACCACCTCCACTGGTACAAGGAACTGAGAAGAACTAGCGGACGAAATACATACTCCCAGGTTGTCGTCCACCACACAACCTGGGATTAACAGTTTTCCGGCGACTTCTTGCTCAACAAGGCACGGGACGGACATCCCCCAACAAAATGTCCCTCTTTCCCGCAGAAGAAACACCTTCTAGTCCTGCGGCGTACCGCCAATCCCCTCCTACGAAATGATGTCCCTCCCAACTGCATAGGCTCCTCCGAACAGACAAGGGGAACCTCAACATAAGGGACTTTAGTAGTAGGTGGAGTAACAACAGGGGGCGGAGTTACCTCGCACCTCTCCCGGAGCCGTCTATCAGTACGGATAGCCAGGGCCATAGCAGCCTCCAGTGATGGAGGAGAATCATACTGAGCCAAAACGTCCTTTAATTTGTCAGAAAGCCCATGACAAAACTGGCTCCTAAGAGCTGGGTCATTCCACTGAGTATCTGTGGCCCATCTACGGAACTCAGAAGCAAATTCCTCCGCCGGACGATCCCCCTGCTGTATCTTACGTAATTTTGTCTCAGCAAGAGAGACCCGATCTGGGTCATCATATACCAAACCCAGGGCAGTAAAAAATCGATCTACTGACTGTAGAGCCGGGGATCCCGGAGGAAGGGAAAATGCCCAGGATTGAGGGTCCCCTTGTAGGAGCGAGATAACAATTCCCACTCTCTGCTCTTCACTCCCTGATGATCGAGGCCGAAGCCGAAAATACAATTTACATGCTTCCCTGAAGGTAAAAAATTTGTCTCGCCCACCAGTGAACCTGTCCGGGAGAGCTACTTTAGGTTCAAATCTGGTTTGCTCCGAGGGAGACAAAACTTTGGACTTAATGTCCGTCAGCTCCATGGATAATCCCTGCAACTGCAGAGCCAGCTGGGCTACTGGATCCATGGCAACTGGGAATAATTTTATTGGCCAGTGAAAATGTCACGCGGTCTTATGATATGTGTACGATGTCAGTAAACTATTCATTAAAGAACAACACTCTATACAACATATAGATTAGCAACATCAGCATGTAAATATAGAATAGATTTACCTGACACGATATCCGTTGAACTCAGGATTAATCTTGAGGACTTGATACACTGTAACAGGAAAGAAGAGGACCGGGGGTCTAACCTGACCCTAAACTGGGGTCCTAACTAATCCCTCACCTTGGAGGTACTGATAATGGTTCAGAGGTCCAAGTCTCCAGCCTAACCCTGTCTCCTATCAGTCCCTGAACCCTGTAATCAGTCCTAAGAAGGATTCTGATTACCACCAAAGGGATATGGGCTGATCTCTGCTAAATACACAGATTAGCAATATAAGACAGACTGGAGAAAACACAGACTTGCATACACACTCAAACACAGAAGGAACATAAATGATCTGGGATATTAAACTCTAAGCAAGGTGAGCTTAAAACAACTAAGGAGCTCTTTAACTTAAGTCTATACAGATACAATCCTATCTGTGGTCTGCATGAAGAATTTCACTGGCAACTCCCAAAACAGACCACCAGAGATTTAAAGGAAACCAATCAACAAATAATTAATTGCAGCCGGGAGAAACTGCACCCAGTCCCAGAACTGAGCACAGACAGAATTAACTCCCTAACTGCCAAACACAAAGAAACAGCAACTCAGCTGTGAGAAGTCAGAATGTGCAACCGCGACGATCTTCGTGGCGATGCACACATGACAACAATCACTTGTTAAGTTTCTACAAGTCTGTTTTTCCAGTGCAAGAGACTCAGGGAAGTTTCCAAAGTGATGTAGTATGAATGATGCCGCACAATGTCATTAAATGGAAGCTATCATCAGAAAATGTTCTGTTGTTTAAATCAGGTTTTTGTGTTAAATTTATTATTTTTACACATTTGTTAATTTTTTTTCACATCACAATCTGTATTATTAATGAAATATAGATGTTTTGTCATTTTCACATTGGTCAGTTGGGTGTTTTTAGACTCTAACTTCCCCTTCTTCCAGGAAATGCACATGCGCATTAGCTGCAATAGACCTGACTCTGACCTTGTGTTTTAAATTGAAGCATCTCATGAGCATGTGAAAAGGTCATAGTGATTGAAGGACAAACAGGATAAGCAGTGATATATAGCCTGTTGTGATTGTGTAGAGAGGTGTTACCTGTCACTGTAACCTGTAATGATAAAAAGCCTGACAAGCATTAGGCGGCGGTCTGGGGTTACCGCATTGGTTTGCTATACTTTTAACAGTATTGGCATACTCAGGCCAATTGCTATCTGCTCCGCCACTTACTCCTGCAGGCCTGAAGTAGCCTGTAACCTGTTGGAGGCCAGCGCCACACAGAGGACAATGGGCTGTCTGATGAAATCACTGCATTAGGTCAGAAAAGGAGACGGTGGTGGAGAAAGGGGAACTGAGGATGAGGTGAGTATTATATAAGGGTTTTTTCTTTATTATTATGTGACGGGCTGTAGTGACATCATATGAGGGAATTGTACTGTAGGGCCATCACACTGTGAATAGGTGGGCTAATGGGGCATTATACTGCGTAAAGGGAGCTGTGGGGATCACACTGTATAACGGGACTATGCAGGTCTTATAGTGTCTGCAGGGAGCTGTGAAGGCATTATACTGTATATAAGGAGGTATGGGGCATTGTACTGGATATAGGGGCTGTGGAGATCATCATACTGTTTATAGGGGTTATGAAGACATTGTACTGTATATGGGACCTCTGGGTGCATCGTACTATATGTAGTGGTCTGTGCGGGCATTATACTGCATATAGAGAGCTGGGGACGATCATAGTGTGTATAGAAAGCTGTAAGAGACATCATACTGTATAAAAGAGGCTATCATACTATATATAGGGAGCTGTGGGAAGATAATTCTGTATACCGGAGAACTTTGAGGCCATCAAACTGTATATAAAGAGCTGTGGGGCCATCATACTGTATATAAGGGGCCAACATAGGGAGCTGTGGGGGAAGTCACATTGTATATAGGGAGATGTGGAGGCAATGATACTGTATATACAGTGAGGAGGACTACAAACCCCTGTTAAAATGCCATGTTTTTGTCATGTAAAAAGATCATAGCAAAAAGAATAATTTCAGAACTTTTTTCACCTATAATGTCACGCATAATCTGTACAATTCAATTGAAAGATAAACTGAAATATTTAAAAGAAAAATGGACTAAAATAATATGGTTGCATAAATATGAACACTCTTTGACTAATACTTTGTTGAAGGACCCTTTGAATATATGACAGCATTCAGTCTTTTTGGGTGGGTGTCTTTCAGGTATTAAAAATATGAAAGCATGGAGGTTATAGTTCATAAGGGTGGATGTTGTGGAGAGTTTAGTTAATAAGGGCAAACAGTATGGAGGTTATAATTCATAAGGATGGACAGGGTGGAGGTTATAGATCATAAGGACAGATGGTGTGGCGGTTATAGATCATAAGGGGTAACGGTGTTTTATATTTCATATAGTTGGAATATTTTATAGGAGAGGACAATGTGGAGGCCATTTACCATGAGAGGGACAGTGTGGGAGACATATTTTGGACAGTCAGTGAAAAACGGACAACACGTGGATGGCATTCAAGTGCTGTTCTATTTTTTTCACAGAGCTATAGACTTGCATGGGCAATTTTGAGCCAACCCTTGGATCAATATTGGACAAGTCTACTTGCTTTTTTGAAGATCACTCTTGTCCAAGGTGAAAATCAGACGTGAACTACCCCATAGACTAGTATAGGTACCAGTGCTATCTGTCACAGACCTTGATATCTCTGGTAAGAAAACCTGATGAGTGAAGGAGCCCTAAGGGTGAATTTACATTGGCCGATTGTAACAAAATGGTGCTCCAAGTAAAGCTCCTTTCTCAATATCTGTCCAGTGTAAACAGGCTGCCGATCACCCGAAGAATGAGCAAAACATTTGTTTGTTGGGTGAAATTATTTTTAAGCTTGCTTAAAGATCATTGTTCTCTACAGCAGATCATCCTGTCTAACCAGTATGTGCCATCGAGAACAATAGCAGCAATGAGTACAGAATGTCGCCAACTTTCTTGGCCGGTACTTGAATGCCACAATCCCGAATGCCCACATTGGTACTCCATGGCAGCCAGGCCAGGATCCTGCGCACCTTCCAATTTTTAAAGTCATGGATGCCTTAAGATTGTCATGTACCTTGAATAACTCCTCCTGACTCCGCTGACAAAACCGCATGTCTAATTCAACAAGCTTGAACGTGTTTTTAAAGGGGAAAAATTACCCATGTGGTGGTCACTTATCTCCTGCGGAGGACCAAACGTGTTGACATTTAACAAGGTTTACCTGAACACATCCATACGCAATGCACAATTTTGCCAAAATTGGTAAGTTCTTTCCACTAATAAGTGTTTGGGTAATAGGCCTAATATTAGACCTGTTCTTCACATGGACATATGCAGCAAAAGACTGACTCAGACCCAATTTGTTTCTATAGAAGTATAAACTGGTTATGCTCTCCTTTGTAACATGACCTATTGTGAATGATGGATCCTGTTTTATCTACTTCTGTGTATAGAAGTGTTGCCTGTCATTGTAAGGCCTCTTTCACACTTCCGTTGTGTGACGTCCGCCCATCCGTGAAAATGGCGGATCCGTCAGAAAAGTAAAAAAACGGATGCAAAACTGGTCAGTTTTCTGACGGATCCGCCAAGAAGATTTCACCCGGAAATGAAGAAAATTCCGGAAATGTAAGGAGAGAGAGAGAGAGAGAGAGAGAGAGAGAGACCCCGGACACTGTTTTCTGCATTTTACTATGGTTTTCAATAGAGGCGACGGATCCGCAGGCGGATTCCGTCAAAAACGGATGCTGGCGGATCCGCCGCCCATAGGCGGCCATTGTACATTTTGGCGGTCAAAAAAAACCTTGCATTGGACATTTTTTTTAAATGACGGACGCCAATTTTTTTGGCGGATCCGTCCAAAAACGGACCTAACGGACGACCATCCGTCAAAATCCGTCACTAATGCAAGTCTATGGGAAAAAAACGGATCCGCAAAAAAAAAATGGCGGATCGTTTTTTTTCACATTTTGACGGATTTTGACTGACGTCGCACGACTGAAGTGTGAAAGAGGCCTAAACCTGTCTGTGATGACAATGAGACTGCTGAAAAATCTTCTGTAAAGAACGGGAAGTGTGGTTCTATTATAAGGCCTAATGGCCAGTGTAAAAATGACTAAAAATGTAAAATACATCAAACATTTTTAAAAAATATATATACTAAGCATAAAAACTTGACATAGAAACCATCAGACTTGGTAACCAGTTCTAGTGCTAGTGGGCAAGTAATAAAATTAGCCCCAGGTTGTACTGGGATGAGTGGTTAATGGTGGTTAACAATTACCAGCTAGTCTAGCTTATTGTCAATATGTTCTGATAAATCAGGCCATGCATGGCTAAGAATGTCCTATGTGATGTATTCAGGTTCTTGGGCACACACCCTGAAGAGTACAAAGACATACTAGGGTGAGAATTCTTCTGGAGCAGGTGGCTTCCCGATGGCTCACCCACATTGTTCTCATTATTATATAAGTCTATGAATATGCATTGTCTTTAGTTTTTGGCATGTGTGAGTCGCAAAGGCTCCCTATACAGAAGCTGAATGTCCCTATGCACCTAACATAAGCCCAAAAAATGTCCTTTGTAAGACGTATCCCTGCAAAGAAAACTTTGGCCTTGATTCATCACGCAGTTTTTGCCAGTTTTGTGTTGTAAAACTTGTAATTTTGCGACTTTTGGTCCTTTCAGACCGGATCCGCCAACTTTTTGGAAAATGGGAGCAGTTTAGCCACTTGGCCTAGCGCGGACGACAAATTCTACGTCATTCCCGCATAAAATTGGTGTAAATTACGACAGAAATGTTCTCCAGGCCCTAAATGGCGTACATATCTTGTGGAGGCACAACCCTCTCAATGAATATAGGACATCTTACTCCAGCGCACTCCTGTTTTGAACCCCAATCATGATGAATCGAGACCTAGGTATGATCAGAACTTTCTTTCTATAGCGTGTATTCTAATTTACTATTTATATTGCTACTATATAATATAACACTGATTATTTTGTGCTACACATTACCTCCCCGCAGCCCCAGGATTTTCAGAGAATATGTGACGACAGCACCTTATCGAATACCATACATAAGACTGAGCTAAAACGACTCTGGAGTCGTGTCCCAAGAAAATATCACAACTTAATCTCCAAACCAAAAACATTTCAGCTTCTGAAGAAAGTAGTCACGAGAGAATAAAGATGTACAGTTCCTTGCGAAAGTATTCGGCCCCCTGGAACTTTTCAACCTTTTCCCTCATATCATGCTTCAAACATAAAGATACCAAATGTAAATTTTTGGTGAAGAATCAACAACAAGTGGGACACAATTGTGAAGCTGAATGAAATTTCTTGGTTATTTTAAATTTTTGTGGAAATACAAAAACTGAAAAATGGGGCGTGCAATATTATTTGGCCCCTTTACTTTCAGTGCAGCAAACTCACTCCAGAAGTTCATTGTGGATCTCTGAATGATCCAATGTTGTCCTAAATGACTACTGATGATAAATATAATCCACCTGTATGTAATCAAGTCTCCGTATAAATGCACCTGCTCTGTGATAGTCTCAGGGTTCTGTTTGAAGCACAGAGAGCATCATGAAGACCAAGGAACACAACAGGCAGGTCCGTGATACTGTTGTGGAGAAGTTTAAAGCCGGATTTGGATACAAAATGATTTCCAAAACTTTAAACATCCCAAGGAGCACTGTGCAAGCGATCATATTGAAATGGAAGGAGTATCATACCACTGCAAATCTACCAAGACCCGGCCGTCCCGCTAATCTTTCATCTCAAAGAGAAGACTGATCAGAGATGCAGCCAAGAGGCCCATGATCACTCTGGATGAACTACAGAGATCTACAGCTGAGGTGGGACAGTCAGTCCATAGGACAACAATCATTCGTACACTGCACAAATCTGGCCTTTATGGAAGAGTGGCAAGAAGAAAGAAATTTCTCAAAGATATCCATAAAAAGTGTCGTTTAAAGTTTGCAACAAGCCACCTGGGAGACATACCAAGCATGTGGAAGAAGGTGCTCTGTTGTGAGTGGGCTTGGGATGAGTTCTGAGCAGAGGCTCCCTCTGGTGGTTACAAGCGGTGCTGGTCTGTCCAGTGAAGATTGTGAAGATTGTGAGGATTGGGAATCAGGTGTTACTGACTGGTCTTATATAAGGGAGTCACCTTCCCATCAGGGTTGCCGGTGATCAATTGTTCTGGTCTGAATCCTTGATTCCTGTTTCCTTTGTAGCCTGCTGTGTCGTGTTTGCATCTCCTGCTAACAGATAAGACATTTTCTTCTTTTTGTGTTTGTGCTTGATTTTTGCATTTTGTCCTGCACTTCTGTGGGGGCCTTCAGGGTCCCCTCCGGGGGCTTTTGCCCTCTCAGTTTAGTTCAGCCACTGATGTTTGTACCTTTGCTTTTTCCAGTTTTTTCAGTGGCTGCTGTTTTGATTTTGTTACACCAGAGAACTAATTTAGGTGGTAGAGGTCGTGTGATCTCAGGTGTTTTTGAAATTAGTAGAGTTGGTGCTTTTCAGGGTTTTCTGGGATTGCAGTAAGTACCCTTCCTATCCTTTTCTATTTAGTTATTTTGGGCCCCAACGTTTGCTCATACTATTTTCTGTCTGTGTCTGTATTTCTTCTTGTCTAACCGCCATTACATGTTTGGGGGCTTTCTATTATCTTTGGGGTTCTGCTCCGGGGCATATAGCTTTCCTATTTCTATCTTTAGGTGTAGTTAGTTTCTCAGGCTGTGACGAGGCGTCTAGGACCAACGTAGGAACGCTCCACGGCTGCCTCTAGTTGTTGTGGTTAGTCAGGGTACTGCAATCTCATAGATTCCAACTGCTCTGGTGTATTGCCTTTTTTGCCTGCACTCCTCAGCTACCGAAACATAACAGTATCACCGGCCTAAAATTTAAAATTGTATGGTACTCACAGAAGGGAAAAAATGTGTGAAATTTCTGATTGTTTATTTGGATGATATCTTGATTTTTTCTAATGACTGGGACTCTCATGTGAAACATGTTCGAACTGTATTCCAGATTTTGAGAGAGAATGCTCTGTATGTGAAGGGATCAAAGTGTCTTTTTGGCGTACAGAGGATCTCATTTCTGGGATTCATTTTGTCCCCATCTGTTATTGAAATGGACCCGGTCAAGGTTCAGGCCATCTGTGATTGGGTCCAACCTACTTCATTAAAGGCTCTTCAAAGATTTTTGGGTTTTGCCAATTTTTATCGTAAATTTATTGGTAATTTCTCGGTTATTGTTAAACCATTAACTGATTTGACCAAAAAGGGTTCTGATGTGTTGAATTGGCCTCCTGAGGCAGTCTCTGCATTTCAGGAACTTAAGCAGAGATTCACTTCTGCTCCTGTTCTACGGCAGCCTGATGTTTCTCTGCCATTTCAGGTGGAGGTTGATGCCTCTGAAATTGGGGCAGGTGCCGTTTTGTCCCAAAAAGATCCAGAGACCTCTAAAAGTAACCCTTGTGCCTTTTTCTCTCGAAAATTTTCTCCTACTGAAAGTAATTATGACGTGGGTAATCGGGAGTTATTGGCCATGAAGTGGGCTTTTGAAGAGTGGAGACATTGGCTGGAGGGAGCCAAACATCAGGTGGTGGTCCTTACTGACCATAAGAATCTGGTTTATCTGGAATCTGCCAAGCGACTCAATCCTAGACAGGCCAGGTGGGCCTTGTTTTTCACACGTTTTAATTTTGTGGTTTCCTTTCTTCCTGGCACTAAGAATGTTAAGGCGGATGCCCTCTCGAGGAGCTTCCTTGCGGACTTGTCATGGGTGCATCGCCACGAAGATTGTCGCGATTGCACATTCTGACTTCTCGCAGCTGAGTTGCTGTTACTTTGTGTTTGGTAATGAGAGAGTTAATTTTACCTAGCTCTTTGCTAAGTCTAGGTCCAGCCTCGCCCGGCTGCTTTTGATTATGTTCTAATTAGCTTCCTTTATATCCCGGCCAGTCTGGGTGTTAGATGCCGGTGAAAGCATTCATGTAGTCTAGCAGACTGGATCGGTTCTGAGAATACTTAACCCCTCTCTGCCATCAGACGTACTATTCCGTCCATGTGACCCTGGACCTAATTCCCATGGACGGAATAGTACGTCATGCCCTTTAATGCGACATCGCCACTAAAGTCGCGGTGATCGCATTAAAATTCCGATGCCATCTTACCTCTAGGAAGATGACGTCGGCATCCCGGGCTGCGTCCTCCCCTCTCCGGCCTCCCGATCGCTGTGATTGGCTGTTCAATTCTGAACAGCCAATCGCAGCCTTTCTCACTGTTTCAGCCAATCAGATGGGCTGAAACAGTGAGATCCCAGGCTAGGATCGAGTACCGATGTACTCGATCCTAGGCCTGGGTCTAGCACTATGCAGACCCCCCTGGATTGGCGCGATCGCCGATCATATCGATCGCGCCAATCGCAGGGCACAGAAGCGGTATTACCGCGCTGTGCCCTGCCGGTTCCTGCTGGATCGGTGCTATAAAAGCACCGATCCTAGGCCGGAACATAGGACAGGCCTAGCAGGGCCTGCAGGAGCTGATTGGCGCGATCGATGTTATCGTCGATCGCGCCAATCGCAAGGCACAGCCGCGGCGCAGGAGCGCTGTGCCTTGCTGCTGACATGCCGGATCGGTGCTGTAATAGCACCGATCCTGGCTGGATCGGTGCTGTAAAAGGCTGTGGAGGCTCAGGACAGGCCCTGTAGGGCCTGCAGGAGCTGATTAGCGCGATCGATGACATCGTCGATCGCGCCAATCACAGGGCACAGCAGCGGTCTGATCGCTGTGTGACCGCGTTGTGCCCTGCAGGTGACCTGGCTGCTGCCCTGGCTGTGACCTGCCTAGGATCGGAGCTGTGAGCTCCGATCCTGGGCAGGTTGCCAGGGTAACCAGGAGAGCTCTGATTGGTGGGATCTTGTTATGATGGATCCCACCAATCACAGGTCACAGAAGCGAATTGACCGCTCTGTGACCTGTCTCACCTGGCTCTGACCTGTGAGTGACCGTTCTGCAGGGGTCTTCACACTTGCTGAGGATTCCTGCAGAGCGGTCATACAACAGATCTCTCCTGTGCTGGGCCTTGTAGTGCTGAAGACAGAAGAAAAGAAGACAGAAGAAAAGAAGTCAGAATAAAGAAGAAAAGAAGATAGAAAAAAGAAGAGAGACTACAACCGTAAGTGTTGATCCCTCTCTTCCTCCCTCCCCATCCCCCTTCCCCCTCTTTTTACCCCCTCCACCCCCCCTTTGCGCCGCCTCCGTGCGCACACCCAGCCGCCGAGCGTTGATTGGTGACGCATTTCACCGATCAACACTCGTGCTCTCAGCCCCCTTTGCGCCACCTCCGTGCGCACACCCTGCAGCCGGCGAACTTTGATAAGTGACGCAGTTCACTTATCAGAGCTCGCGTCCGGCGGGTTTCCTTTTTTTCACCCCCCCTTTGCGCCGCCTCCGTGCGCACACCCAGCCGCCGAGCGTTGATTGGTGACGCATTTCACCGATCAACACTCGTGCTCTCAGCCCCCTTTGCGCCACCTCCGTGCGCACACCCTGCAGCCGGCGAACTTTGATAAGTGACGCAGTTCACTTATCAGAGCTCGCGCCGGCTGTTTTCCTTTTTTTTTTTTTCACCCGCCTTTGCGCCGCCTCCGTTTCCACATCTAGCAGCCGCCGAATTTTGATAAGTGACTCAGTTCACTTATCAGATCTCGTGCCGGCTGTTTTCCTGTTTTTTTTTTCACCCCCTCCCTGCGCCACTCCCTTTGCGCCACATCTAGCAGCCGCCGAACTTTGACAAGTGACACAGTTCACTTATCAGAGCTCGCACCGGCTGTTTTCCTTTTCTTTTTTTTTTTTTCCTTTTTCACCCGCCTTTGCGCCGCCTCCGTTTCCACATTTAGCAGCCGCCGAACTTTGACAAGTGACACAGTTCACTTATCAGAGCTCGCGCCGGCTGTTTTCCTTTTCTTTTTTTTTTCACCCCCTCCCTGCGCCACTCCCTTTGCGCCACATCTAGCAGCCGCCGAACTTTGACAAGTGACACAGTTCACTTATCAGAGCTCGCACCGGCTGTTTTCCTTTTCTTTTTTTTTTTTCCTTTTTCTTTTTTCACCCGCCTTTGCGCCGCCTCCGTTTCCACATTTAGCAGCCGCCGAACTTTGACAAGTGACACAGTTCACTTATCAGAGCTCGCACCGGCTGTTTTCCTTTTCTTTTTTTTCCTTTTTCTTTTTTCACCCGCCTTTGCGCCGCCTCGTTTCCACATTTAGCAGCCGCCGAACTTTGACAAGTGACTCAGTTCACTTATCAGATCTCGTGCCGGCTGTTTTCCTGTTTTTTTTTTTCACCCCCTCCCTGCGCCACTCCCTTTGCGCCACATCTAGCAGCCGCCGAACTTTGACAAGTGACACAGTTCACTTATCAGAGCTCGCACCGGCTGTTTTCCTTTTCTTTTTTTTTTTTCCTTTTTTTTCACCCGCCTTTGCGCCGCCTCCGTTTCCACATTTAGCAGCCGCCGAATTTAGATAAGTGACGCAGTTCACTTATCAGATCTCGTGCCGGCTGTTTTCCCCTTTTTTTTTTTCACCCCCTCCTTGCGCCACATCTAGCAGCCACCGAACTTTGATAAGTGACGCAGTTCACTTATCAGAGCTAGGGCCTGCTGTTTTAGACTTTTCTTTTCACAGGCATTTTTTTCTCCCCATTTTTTTTTTCTTTTAGATTTTTCTTTTCAGCATAGTTTACACCAAGCACTATCCCCCCCCACACATACACAGTTATCAATAAAGTACACCCAAGCACCACATTTACAAAAAAATGTCCCACCCGTCCCGTTCGTCCCAACAGCGCTATTCATTGGAGGAGGCATACGCTTTTCTTGCCTCCGACACTGATAGCGAGGGAGAGGATCCCACATTTCTTTATTTTTCAGATTCCTCTTCCTCCTCCTCTTCCTCTTCCCCCTCCTCATCTTCCTCCTCGGGTCCTGCGGAACCACCACGCAGACGCCCCAGGACAGAAGATGAGGCATCTGCCCCCATTCCAGAAGACGAAGATGAAGCCGAACCAGCGCAACCCACTGCGGATCCCGTGTGGACCTCGCCCCCCGAAAATTACGAGCCACTGATTCCTGATTTTGTGGCAGAATCAGGAATCAGGTTTGACACCACTGGCCTCACAGAAATAGACTTTTTCAAAGTCTTTTTCTCTGAGGATTTTATTAACCACATGGTGGAGCAAACAAATTTGTACGCTCGTCAATTTTTGGAGCAAAACCCCCGTTCATCATATTCTAACTGGTCTCCTGTAGACGCAGTTGAATTGATGCAGTTTTGGGGCCTGGTCCTTCACACGGGGATCTTGAAGAAGCCAGAACTTCGGCAATACTGGAGTGTTGATATTTTATATAACGCTCCAGTGTTCCGAATGGTCATGGCCCGGACGCGTTTTGAGGCCATCCAGAAATTCTTGCATTATAACGATAATGCACAGTGTCCCGCACGAGATGACCCCAACTTTGACCGTCTGTTCAAAGTTCGGCCGGTCATCGAACACTTCAACAAAAAGTTTGCTGAAGTGTACGTGCCCAAAAGGGACATTTGCGTGGATGAGTCCTTGGTTCATTTTAAGGGACGGCTCGGATTCCGTCAGTACCTGCCCAACAAGAGGGCAAGGTACGGAATCAAACTCTACAAACTGTGTGAGAGTACCTCAGGGTACACTCACCGTTTTAGAGTTTACGAAGGAAAGGACACCAGGATTGAACCCCCTGAGTGTCCTCCTGTCCTGGGAGTGAGTGGGAAAATTGTGTGGGATTTGGTTCACCCACTGCTGGATAAAGGTTATCACCTCTACACGATAACTTTTATACCAGCATCCCACTCCACAAATCCCTCTTTGCGCGTGGTACCGCAGCCTGCGGTACCGTCCGCAAAAATCAGAAGGGCCTCCCGAAGACGCTGCTTGGGCAGATGCTCAGAAAGGGTGAGAGCAGAGCCCAATGTAGCGACCACCTTCTGGTGGTCAAGTACAAGGACAAGAGGGATGTCCTTCTCTTGACCACCATACACGGTGATGGCAGCGCCCTCAGCACTGTACGGGGTACCTCTACACAGGTCCGCAAACCGGACTGTGTACTTGGGTACAACAAATACATGGGGGGTGTTGATCTCTCTGATCAACTCCTCCAACCATACAGTGCTTTGAGAAAGGCCAAGGTGTGGTACAAGAAGCTGTCCGTGCACATCGTCCAAATGGCAATGCTCAACGCTTTCCTGCTGTCACGATGTGCACGCCATACCAATACGTCGTACCTTCAGTTCCAGGAGGTAGTGATCAAGGCCCTGATGTTTGGCGCTCAGGAAGGAGAGGGCCCCAGTACTTCCGGAACTGAAGGTGCTCGTATTGTACCAGGCCAGCATTTCCCGGGGGAGGTCCCGCAAACTGCAAAAAAAGGTAAGTCGCAAAAAAGGTGCCGAGTGTGTTACAAAAGGGGAATACGCAAGGACACCATTTATCAGTGCGACACCTGCCCCGAAAAACCTGGCCTGTGTATGAAGGATTGCTTCAAATTGTACCACACCTCCATGCACTACTAATTTACTTTACAGGAAAGATTAGTTCCAGAAGGGGGGCACATCTAGAGAAGCTTCTTGGGGGTCTAATTTCTAAAATTATGTCACTTGTGGTTTTTTTTTCCTGTTTAGGCACATCAGGGGCTCTGCAAATGGAACATGATGCCCGCAGACCATTCCATCAAAGTCTGCATTCCAAAACGTCACTACTTCCCTTCCGAGTCCCGACGTGTGCCTAAACAGTTTTTTCCCACATGTGGGTACCAGCGTTCTCAGGACAAATTGGACAACAACTTTTGGGGTCCAATTTCTCCTGTTACCCTTGGAAAATAAAAAATTGGGGACTAAAAAAATCACTTTTGTGGAAAAAAAAATATTTTTTTTTTCACACAGGGCATTATAAACTTTAGTGAAACACTTGGGGGTTCAAAGTACTCACCACACACCTAGATAAGTTCCTTAGGGGGTCTAGTTTCCAAAATGGGGTCACTTGTGGGGGGTTTCCACTGTTTAGGCACATCAGGGGCTCTGCTAACGGAACATGACGCCCGCAGACCATTCCATCAAAGTCTGCATTCCAAAACGTCACTACTTCCCTTCTGAGCCCTGCCGTGCGCCCAAACAGTGGTTCCCCCAACATATGGGGTATCGGCGTACTCAGGACAAATTGGACAACAACTTTTGGGGTCCAATTTCTCCTGTTACCCTTGGGAAAATAAAAAATTGGGGACTAAAAAAATCACTTTTGTGGAAAAAAAAAATATTTTTTTTTTCACACAGGGCATTATAAACTTTAGTGAAACACTTGGGGTTCAAAGTACTCACCACACACCTAGATAAGTTCCTTAGGGGGTCTAGTTTCCAAAATGGGGTCACTTGTGGGGGGTTTCCACTGTTTAGGCACATGAGGGGCTCTGCTAACGGAACATGACGCCCGCAGACCATTCCATCAAAGTCTGCATTCCAAAACGTCACTACTTCCCTTCCGAGCCCTGCCGTGCACCCAAACAGTGGTTCCCCCAAACATATGGGGTATCAGCGTACTCAGGACAAATTGGACAACAACTTTTGGGGTCCAATTTCTCCTGTTACCCTTGGGAAAATAAAAAATTGGGGACTAAAAAAATCACTTTTGTGGGAAAAAAAATATATTTTTTTTCACGCCAGGGCATTATAAACTTTAGTGAAACACTTGGGGGTTCAAAGTACTCACCACACACCTAGATAAGTGCCTTAGGGGGTCTAGTTTCCAAAATGGGGTCACTTGTGGGGGTTTCCACTGTTTAGGCACATCAGGGGCTCTGCTAACGGAACATGACGCCCGCAGACCATTCCATCAAAGTCTGCATTCCAAAACGTCACTACTTCCCTTCCGAGCCCTGCCGTGCACCCAAACAGTGGTTCCCCCCAACATATGGGGTATCAGCGTACTCAGGACAAATTGGACAACAACTTTTGGGGTCCAATTTCTCCTGTTACCCTTGGGAAAATAAAAAATTGGGGACTAAAAAAATCACTTTTGTGGGAAAAAAAAATATTTTTTTTTTTCACGCCAGGGCATTATAAACTTTAGTGAAACACTTGGGGGTTCAAAGTGCTCACCACACACCTAGATAAGTTCCTTAGGGGGTCTAGTTTCCAAAATGGGGTCACATGTGGGGGGTTTCCACTGTTTAGGCACATCAGGGGCCCTCCAAACGCGACATGGCGTTCGTTCCCAATTCCAGCCAATTTTGGTTTGGAAAAGTCAAACGGCGCTCCTTCCCTTTCGAGCCCTGCCGTGTGCCCAAACAGTGGTTCCCCCCCCACATATGGGGTATCAGCGTACTCAGGACAAATTGGACAACAACTTTTGTGGTCCAATTTCTCCTCTTACCCTTGGGAAAATAAAAAATTGGGGACTAAAACGTCATGCTTGTGGAAAAATATATATTTTTTTTCTTCACGGCTCTACATTACAAACTTGCGTGAAGCACTTGGGGGTTCAAAGTGCTCACCAAACATCTAGGTAAGTTCCTTAGGGGGTCTAGTTTCCAAAATGGGGTCACATGTGGGGGGTTTCCACTGTTTAGGCACATCAGGGGCCCTCCAAACGCGACATGGCGTTCGTTCCCAATTCCAGCCAATTTTGGTTGGGAAAAGTCAAACGGCGCTCCTTCCCTTTCGAGCCCTGCCGTGCGCCCAAACAGTGGTTCCCCCCACATATGGGGTATCAGCGTACTCAGGACAAGTTGGACAACAACTTTTGTGGTCCAATTTCTCCTCTTACCTTGGGAAAATAAAAAATTGGGGACTAAAACATCATGCTTGTGGAAAAATATGATTTTTTTTTCTTCACGGCTCAACATTACAAACTTGCGTGAAGCACTTGGGGGTTCAAAGTGCTCACCACACACCTAGATAAGTTCCTTAGGGGGTCTAGTTTCCAAAATGGGGTCACAATGTGGGGGGTTTCCACTGTTTAGGCACATCAGGGGCCCTCCAAACGCGACATGGCGTTCGTTCCAATTCCAGCCAATTTTGGTTTGGAAAAGTCAAACGGCGCTCCTTCCCTTTCGAGCCCTGCCGTGCGCCCAAACAGTGGTTCCCCCCACATATGGGGTATCAGCGTACTCAGGACAAGTTGGACAACAACTTTTGTGGTCCAATTTCTCCTCTTACCCTTGGGAAAATAAAAAAATTGGGGACTAAAACGTCATGCTTGTGGAAAAAATATGATTTTTTTTCTTCACGGCTCTACATTACAAACTTGCGTGAAGCACTTGGGGGTTCAAAGTGCTCACCAAACATCTAGGTAAGTTCCTTAGGGGGTCTAGTTTCCAAAATGGGTCACATTGGGGGGTTTCCACTGTTTAGGCACATCAGGGGCCCTCCAAACGCGACATGGCGTTCGTTCCCAATTCCAGCCAATTTTGGTTTGGAAAAGTCGAACGGCGCTCCTTCCCTTTCGAGCCTGCCGTGCGCCCAAACAGTGGTTCCCCCCCACATATGGGGTATCAGCGTACTCAGGACAAGTTGGACAACAACTTTTGTGGTCCAATTTCTCCTCTTACCCTTGGGAAAATAAAAAATTGGGGACTAAAACATCATGCTTGTGGAAAAAATATGATTTTTTTTTCTTCACGGCTCCAAATTACAAACTTGCGTGAAGCACTTGGGGTTCAAAGTGCTCACCACACATCTAGATAAGTTCCTTAGGGGGTCTTGTTTCCAAAATGGGGTCACATGTGGGGGGTTTCCACTGTTTAGGCACATCAGGGGCCCTCCAAACGCGACATGGCGTTCGTTCGCAATTCCAGCCAATTTTGGTTTGGAAAAGTCAAACGGCGCTCCTTCCCTTTCGAGCCCTGCCGTGCGCCCAAACAGTGGTTCCCCCCCCACATATGGGGTATCAGCGTACTCAGGACAAGTTGGACAACAACTTTTGTGATCCAATTTCTCCTCTTACCCTTGGGAAAATAAAAAATTGGGACTAAAACATCATGCTTGTGGAAAAAATATGATTTTTTTTCTTCACGGCTCTACATTACAAACTTGCGTGAAGCACTTGGGGGTTCAAAGTGCTCACCACACATCTAGGTAAGTTCCTTAGGGGGTCTAGTTTCCAAAATGGGGTCACATGTGGGGGGTTTCCACTGTTTAGGCACATCAGGGGCCCTCCAAACGCGACATGGCGTTCGTTCCCAATTCCAGCCAATTTTGGTTTGGAAAAGTCAAACCGCGCTCCTTCCCTTTCGAGCCCTGCCGTGCGCCCAAACAGTGGTTCCCCCCACATATGGGGTATCAGCGTACTCAGGACAAGTTGGACAACAACTTTTGTGGTCCAATTTCTCCTCTTACCCTTGGGAAAATAAAAAATTGGGACTAAAAACATCATGCTTGTGGAAAAAATATGATTTTTTTTCTTCACGGCTCTACATTACAAACTTGCGTGAAGCACTTGGGGGTTCAAAGTGCTCACCACACATCTAGGTAAGTTCCTTAGGGGGTCTAGTTTCCAAAATGGGGTCACATGTGGGGGGTTTCCACTGTTTAGGCACATCAGGGGCCCTCCAAACGCGACATGGCGTTCGTTCCCAATTCCAGCCAATTTTGGTTTGGAAAAGTCAAACCGCGCTCCTTCCCTTTCGAGCCCTGACGTGCGCCCAAACAGTGGTTCCCCCCCACATATGGGGTATCAGCGTACTCAGGACAAGTTGGACAACAACTTTTGTGGTCCAATTTCTCCTCTTACCCTTGGGAAAATAAAAAATTGGGGACTAAAACATCATGCTTGTGGAAAAAATATGATTTTTTTCTTCACGGCTCTACATTACAAACTTGCGTGAAGCACTTGGGGGTTCAAAGTGCTCACCACACATCTAGATAAGTTCCTTAGGGGGTCTAGTTTCCAAAATGGGGTCACATGTGGGGGGTTTCTACTGTTTAGGCACATCAGGGGCCCTCCAAACGCGACATGGCGTTCGTTCACAATTCCAGCCAATTTTGGTTTGGAAAAGTCAAACGGCGCTCCTTCCCTTTCGAGCCCTGCCGTGCGCCCAAACAGTGGTTCCCCCCACATATGGGGTATCAGCGTACTCAGGACAAGTTGGACAACAACTTTTGTGGTCCAATTTCTCCTCTTACCCTGTGGAAAATAAAAAATTGGGGACTAAAACATCATGCTTGTTGAAAAAATATGATTTTATTTTTTCACGACTCTACATTATAAACTTGCGTGAAGCACTTGGGGGTTCAAAAGTGCTCACCACACATCTAGATAAGTTCCTTAGGGGGTCTAGTTCCAAAATGGGGTACATGTGGGGGGTTTCACTGTTTAGGCATATCAGGGCCTCTCCAAACGCGACATGGCGTCCGTTCTCAATTCCAGCCAATTTTGGTTTGGAAAAGTCAAACTGCGCTCCTTCCATTCCGAGCCCTGCCGTGGCCCAAACAGTGGTTTTCCCTCACATATGGGGTATCGGCGTACTCAGGAGAAATTGCACAACAACTTTATCGGTCCATTTTCTCCTTTTTCCCTTGTGAATATAAAAAAAATGTTTGTAAAAGATCATTTTTGTGACTAAAAAGTAAAATGTCATTTTTTCCTTCCACGTTGCTTCAGCTCCTGTGAAGCACCTGAAGGGTTAATAAACTTTTTGAATGTGGTTTTGAGTACCTTGAGGGTGTAGTTTTTACAATGGTGTCATTTTTGGGGTATTTTCTGCCATTATAGATCCCTCAAAGTGACTTCAAATATGAGGTGGTCCCTAAAAAAAATGGCTTTGTACATTTTGATGTAAAAATGAGAAATCGCTGGTCAACTTTTAACCCTTATAACTTCGTAACAAAAAAAAAATTTTGGTTCCAAAATTGTGCTGATGTAAAGTAGACATGTGGGAAATGTTATTTGTTAACTATTTTCTGTGACATATTTCTCTGTTTAAGGGAATAAAATTTCAAAGTTTGAAAATTGCTAAATTTTCAAAATTTTCACCATATTTGCGCTTTTTTCATAAATAAACGCAAGTTATAGGGAAGAAATTTTACCACTAACATAAAGTACAATATGTCACGAGAAAACAATCTCAGAATCGCGAAGATCCGTTGAAGCGTTCCAGAGTTATAACCTCATAAAGAGACAGTGGTCAGAATTGTAAAAATTGGCCCGGTCATTAACGTGCAAACCACCCTTGGGGGTGAAGGGGTTAAGCTAAGAGCTCCTTAGTTGTTTTTACTCTTATAGCTTATAGTTTATCTCAGAGACCTTAGGTGTTCCTACGGTGTGTGAGTGTTGTATGTAAGACTTTATTTACTTTATTTCTTGTCTTTCTTGTATGTCTTTCTGTTCATTAACCGTTACCTGTTCATTCCCTTTGGTGGTAATCAGGGTCCTTCTTAGGACTAGATTACAGTTGGCAGGGATTGATAGGAGACAGGGTTTACGCTGGTGGCCTGGACCTCTGTACCTTTAACAGTACCTCCAGGTAGAGGGATTAGTTAGGACCCCAGTTTAGGGTCAGCATAGACCCCGGTCACCCTCTAGCCGGAGACAGCGTATAACGGATTCCGTATTGACCCACTGGACATTCTGTCAGGTAATTCTATGTTATCATATATCTATGCGCATGTTATATAGTATGTTGCCCTTTTGATATAGATTACTGACATCACATATATATGTATCTGCTATACAGCGTGACATTTTCACTGGCCCATACTAAAGATTCTCCCCAGCTGTCATGGATCCAGTAGCCCAGCTGGCCCGGCAGTTGCAGGGGTTGTCCATGGAGTTTGCAGACATTAAGTCCAAGGTTTTGTTCCCCCCGGAGCAAACCAGATCTGAACCTAAGGTTGCTCTCCCGGACAGGTTCACTGGTGGGCGGGACAAATTTTTTACTTTCCGGGAGGCATGTAAATTGTACTTTCGGCTGCGGCCTCGGTCATCTGGGAGTGAAGAGCAGAGGGTGGGAATTGTTATCTTGCTCTTACAAGGGGACCCTCAATCTTGGGCGTTATCTCTTCCCCCGAGCTCCCCGGCCCTCCAGTCAGTAGATCAATTTTTTGCTGCCCTGGGTTTGGTGTATGATGACCCGGATCGAGTTTCCCTTGCTGAAACAAAGTTACGTAAAATACGGCAAGGAAATCGTCCAGCGGAGGAATATTCTTCTGAGTTCCGTAGATGGGCAACAGATACTCAGTGGAATGACCCAGCTCTTAGGAGCCAGTTTTGTCAAGGGTTGTCTGACAAATTAAAAGATGTGTTGGCTCAGTATGATTCTCCTCCATCACTGGAGGCTGCTATGGCCCTCGCTATTCGCATTGATAGACGAATTCGGGGAAGACGCGAGGTAACTCCGCCTCCCGTGATGACTCCACCTACTACTAAAGTCCCTTATACTGAGGTTCCCCTGGTCAGTTCTGAGGAACCCATGCAGTTGGGAGGGACATCTTTTTGTAGGAGGGAATCGGCGGTGCGCCGCAAGACTAGAAGGTGTTTCTTTTGCGGGAGAGAGGGACATTTTGTTGGGGGGTGTCCATCCCGGGCCTCTTTAAGCAAAGGAGTTAACCTGGGAGTGTGTATTTCGTCCCCAAATCCCTCTCAGTTTATCGTGCCTGCGGAGGTGGTGATTGGTACTAGAACTGAGAGGATTTCTGTTTTTCTTGATAGTGGGTCCGGGGCTAATCTGGTGGACGCTCGGTTTGCCCAGGTGCATGGTATGCAACTGAGTGTATTGGCCAAACCGGTCCCTATAGTCTCTATTGATTCTAGACCTCTCGGTCAAGGTAGCTTGGTACAAGCTGTTCATAACATAGATCTTCGAGTAGGGGCAATACATAAAGAGCAATTGTCTTGTTATGTGTTGGAGGGTCTACCTACTCCTATTGTGTTGGGACTTCCTTGGTTGGCTAAACATAACCCAGTGATTGATTGGCAATCCAGAAAGATAAGCCAGTGGGGTGAATTTTGCAGGAATAACTGTATGAGCACGGTCATCGGTGCGGTTGTGCCTAGGACTTTGTCTCCTTTTCTGGAGGACTTTGGGGAGATGTTCTCAGAGGAGGGGTGTAAAGAGTTACCTCCTCATCGCGCATATGACTGCTCAATAAAGTTGCTTCCTGATGCCTTATCTCGCACTTTCCCAGGGGCCGGGAAGACGGATGATCCGGTTCCTATTCCTCAGGAGGGAGTTGTAGTGTCAGCTGTATGCTCTGAGCTTGAGGGGGAGGTATTGGGGGCTCAGGGGGACGCCCCTGTGGGACTTCCAGGGAGACTGATAGTTCCAGATCGGTTAAGACTGAAGGTTACGGGGAACCGTTACAAACGGATGGCTGACAGGGGGAGAGTTTCTGGTCTAGATCTGAAGGTGAACGATCTGGTTTGGTTGTCTACCAGGAATATAAAACTTAAAGTTTCCTCCTGGAGGTTGGGTCCCAGATCATCGGGCCGTACAGGATCAGTTCCATAATTAATCCTGTGGCATTTCGTCTGGACCTCCTCCTACGTTTAAAATTCATAATGTGTTTCACAAATCATTACTTAAAAAGTATGTGACACCAGTCATACCGTCACCTCTACCTCCTCCTTCAGTGGTGGTCAATGATAACGTGGGATTTCAGGGGTCGAAAATCATTGACTCACGTCTCCGATCCCTTCAGTACTTGGTTCATTGGAGGGGGTATGGTCCTGAGGAGAGGACGTGGGTCCCTGCGTCTGATGTTAACGCAGATCGATTGGTTCGGACCTTTTCACACAACTTACCCGGGCAGACCTGGCCCTGAGGGTCCGGAGGCCCCTCGTAGAAGGGGGGGTACTGTCATGGGTGCATCGCCACGAAGATTGTCGCGATTGCACATTCTGACTTCTCGCAGCTGAGTTGCTGTTACTTTGTGTTTGGTAATGAGAGAGTTAATTTTACCTAGCTCTTTGCTAAGTCTAGGTCCAGCCTCGCCCGGCTGCTTTTGATTATGTTCTAATTAGCTTCCTTTATATCCCGGCCAGTCTGGGTGTTAGATGCCGGTGAAAGCATTCATGTAGTCTAGCAGACTGGATCGGTTCTGAGAATACTTAAGCTAAGAGCTCCTTAGTTGTTTTACTCTTATAGCTTATAGTTTATCTCAGAGACCTTAGGTGTTCCTACGGTGTGTGAGTGTTGTATGTAAGACTTTATTTACTTTATTTCTTGTCTTTCTTGTATGTCTTTCTGTTCATTAACCGTTACCTGTTCATTCCCTTTGGTGGTAATCAGGGTCCTTCTTAGGACTAGATTACAGTTGGCAGGGATTGATAGGAGACAGGGTTTACGCTGGTGGCCTGGACCTCTGTACCTTTAACAGTACCTCCAGGTAGAGGGATTAGTTAGGACCCCAGTTTAGGGTCAGCATAGACCCCGGTCACCCTCTAGCCGGAGACAGCGTATAACGGATTCCGTATTGACCCACTGGACATTCTGTCAGGTAATTCTATGTTATCATATATCTATGCGCATGTTATATAGTATGTTGCCCTTTTGATATAGATTACTGACATCACATATATATGTATCTGCTATACAGCGTGACAGGACTCTCCTGAGTTATCTGATCCTTCTGTTATTTTGAAAGAGGGTGTAGTTCTTTCCGCCATCTCACCTAATTTGAGACTTGCTCTGGAGGGGTGTCAGGAGGATAGGCCCGAGCGCTGCCCTGTTGGAAAATTGTTTGTCCCGGACCAGTGGAAAAAGAGTGTGATGTCTGAGATTCATTGTTCCGCGTTGGCTGGGCATCCCGGAATTTTTGGTACCAGAGACTTGGTTAGTCGGTCCTTTTGGTGGCCTACCTTGTCTCGTGATGTCAGGGAATTTGTGCAGTCCTGCGGGACTTGCTCTCGCTCCAAGCCTTGCTCTCGCTCTAGTGGTTTGTTGATGCCATTGCCTGTGCCCAAGAGACCATGGACCCATATCTCTATGGATTTCATTTCCGACCTTCCTGTTTCTCAGAGAATGACCGCCATCTGGGTGATTTGTGATAGGTTTTCTAAGATGATACATCTTGTGCCATTACCTAAGTTGCCTTCCTCCTCTGAATTGGTGCCGTTGTTCCTTCAGCACGTGGTTCGTTTACACGGCATTCCTGAGAACATAGTGTCTGACAGAGGAGTCCAGTTTGTTTCCAGATTTTGGAGGACTTTTTGTTCTAAACTGGGTGTTCAATTGTCTTTCTCCTCGGCATTTCATCCTCAGACCAATGGTCAAACTGAGAGAACAAACCAGACATTGGAGACTTATCTAAGATGCTTTGTGTCTGCTGATCAGGATGACTGGGTCTCTTTTTTTGCCTTTGGCTGAGTTTGCTCTTAATAATAGGGCTAGCTCTGCCACTTTGATGTCTCCGTTTTTCTGTAATTCTGGGTTTCACCCTCGATTTTCTTCAGGACAGACGGAGGCTTCTGTCTGTCCAGGTGTTGACACTGTTGTGGAGCGTATGCAACAGATTTGGGAGGTTGTCCCTCTCTCAGGAGAGGGCCCAGCGGTTTGCTAACCGGCATAGGACTGATGGTCCTCGGTTTAAAGTGGGTGACTTGGTCTGGTTGTCCTCAAAAATATTCCTATGAGAGTAGCATCTCCTAAATTTAAGCCTAGGTTCATTGGACCTTATAAGATCATAGAGATTCTTAATCCTGTTTCTTTTCGTTTGCTTCTTCCAGGGACATTTAAGATCCATAACGTGTTCCACAAGTCCTTGTTGAAGAGGTTTGTTGAGCCAGTGGTTCCTGCTGCTGTGCCTCCTGACCCTGTTTTGGTTGAGGGCAATCTGGAGTATGTGGTTGAGAAAATATTAGATTCTCGTTTTTCTAGACGGAAACTCCAGTATTTGGTTAAGTGGAGAGGTTATGGTCAGGAAGACAATTCTTGGGTGTTTGCTTCGGACATCCATGCTAGGAGACTCATCCGTGCGTACCATAGAACTCATCCTGACCGACCTGGTTGCTCAAATGAGGGTTCGGTGACCCCTCCTCAAGGGGGGGTACTGTTGTGAGTGGGCTTGGGATGAGTTCTGAGCAGAGGCTCCCTCTGGTGGTTACAAGCGGTGCTGGTCTGTCCAGTGAAGATTGTGAGGATTGGGAATCAGGTGTTACTGACTGGTCTTATATAAGGGAGTCACCTTCCCATCAGGGTTGCCGGTGATCAATTGTTCTGGTCTGAATCCTTGATTCCTGTTTCCTTTGTAGCCTGCTGTGTCGTGTCTGCATCTCCTGCTAACAGATAAGACATTTTCTTCTTTTTGTGTTTGTGCTTGATTTTTGCATTTTGTCCTGCACTTCTGTGGGGGCCTTCAGGGTCCCCTCTGGGGGCTTTTGCCCTCTCAGTTTAGTTCAGCCACTGATGTTTGTACCTTTGCTTTTTCCAGTTTTTTCAGTGGCTGCTGTTTTGATTTTGTTACACCAGAGAACTAATTTAGGTGGTAGAGGTCGTGTGATCTCAGGTGTTTTTGAAATTAGTAGAGTTGGTGCTTTTCAGGGTTTTCTGGGATTGCAGTAAGTACCCTTCCTATCCTTTTCTATTTAGTTATTTTGGGCCCCAACGTTTGCTCATACTATTTTCTGTCTGTGTCTGTATTTCTTCTTGTCTAACCGCCATTACATGTTTGGGGGCTTTCTATTATCTTTTGGGTTCTGCTCCGGGGCAGATAGCTTTCCTATTTCTATCTTTAGGTGTAGTTAGTTTCTCAGGCTGTGACGAGGCGTCTAGGACCAACGTAGGAACGCTCCACGGCTGCCTCTAGTTGTTGTGGTTAGTCAGGGTACTGCAATCTCATAGATTCCAACTGCTCTGGTGTATTGCCTTTTTTGCCTGCACTCCTCAGCTACCGAAACATAACAGTGCTCTGTTCAGATGAAATGAAAATCAAACTTATTGGCAACAATGCCAAACGATATGTTTGGCCTAAAGGCAACAGAGCTCATCACCCTGAACACACCATCCCCACTGTCAAACATGGTGGTGGCAGCATCATGGTTTGGGCCTGCTTTTCTTCAGCAGAAACAGGGAAGATGGTTAAAATTGATGGGAAGATGGATGGAGCCAAATACCGGACCATTCTTGAAGAAAACCTGTTGGAGTCTGCAAAAGACCTGAGACTGGGACGGAGATTTGTCTTCCAACAAGACAATGATCCCAAGCATAAAGCAAAATCTACAATGGAATGGTTCACAAATAAACATATCCAGGTGTTAGAATGGCCAAGTCAAAGTCCAGACCT
Organism: Oophaga sylvatica; assembly: GCA_033576555.1. Lineage (NCBI taxonomy): Eukaryota > Metazoa > Chordata > Amphibia > Anura > Dendrobatidae > Oophaga > Oophaga sylvatica. Next base: position 515,969,354 of record JARQOD010000005.1, read on the forward strand.
GAATCCAATCGAGAATCTGTGGAAAGAGCTGAAAACTGCTGTTCACAAACGATCTCCATCCAACCTCACTGAGCTCGAGCTGTTTGCCAAGGAATAATGGGCAAAAATTTCAGTCTCTCGAGGTACAAAACTGATAGAGACATACCCCAAGCGACTTGCAGCTGTAATCGCAGCAAAAGGTGGTGCAGCAAAGTATTAAGCTAAAGGGGCCGAATAATATTGCACGCCCCACTTTTCAGTTTTTGTATTTCCACAAAAATTTAAAATAACCAATAAATTTCGTTCAACTTCACAATTGTGTCCCACTTGATTCTTCACCAAAATTTACATTTGTTATATTTATGTTTGAAGCATGATATGTGGGAATAGGTTGAAAAGTTCCAGGGGGCTGAATACTTTCACAAGGCACTATACCTGCATTTCTGAAGCATACCTTGCAGTTAAAATCAGCCTCAGGCATATTTGCTATAATTTCACAAAAAATAGTTTCACTCTCTACTGTGCATTTTTGTAGGTTTCTTTGCACAATAGGATTAGTAATACTCTAAGACCAATATTTAGTTACAGTGCGTGAGATCACTGCCATCCTTCTAGGTATCATAGCAATAGCAAGAGCATTTTCCTGAAAAGTAGTGTACAATATGTTTTTTTTTATTCTTTCCTGTTGTTGTGCTTTGTTGTATGTTGCTTTCTCCATTTATAAACAGGACTGCTTGCAAAATGTTGCAGGTTGCACTTTGAAACAGGCAGATTTGTGTATTTACTCCAACTTCAGACATACTGTTTAATCCAACAACTTTGCTGCAACTGGGAAACTGGCATTTCAATTCCCACACTGTGTGTTTTTTGGTAAATAAAAATAAAATATTTACAGAGCAACTTTAGATTACGTATAGAGTTGATCCCAATGAAGTAAGTGATACCTCTGAGCTCACTTCCCCTGCCCCGCTGTAAGCATCCAATCGGTCAATACTTTGAAGCATCTAGGAGTCCATGTATAGTATTTTTCGGGGCTCACGGATAAGAAATACTTGTTTAAAATCTTTGAAATACTCTAAAGGGCAAAAGCGCACAAAATAGGGCTGTACCGTTTTGATAAATAGACCACTGAGGGTGTGGGTGCGCTCATTTGGTGGTGTCATGTCAAGACCCAGCATCTGAAAATCCACTGCTGCTGTCCCTTGGCTGGAGGGGATATCATCCAGATGTGTATTTACCAGAATGTACAGAATCACGTTAGGTGGGCTGCGCTGCAGGAAAGGAGGAGACTTGGAGGTTCAGATACGGTTTTATTAATATCAACGTGTTTTGGCGCCTTTCAAAAGGTAAAAAAAATAAATGTTTGAAATTTTTGTCTCTTTAACTATTCACAAATTATGACATTTTGGGGGTCATATGAGTCATGTAGGGTTATATTGGGTCTGGGTATAGTGAGGAACCAAGCCTGCTCCAGGCACAGCAGGTATAGGCTCTGTTATACAGTCGTCACCTAGCTCTACCAGCAGCAATCAATGATGTTTAATAACTTAAATAACTCGGTCAGTATCTGGTAGACTTTTAGGCATTGTGACTCCCGTGGGGTGTCTGACATGGTACATTTTGGCTCCTGTGAGACACAATTGTGGGATGCTAATGGGTTATGTGTGGGTGGCCTACTGAAAGCCACCATCACCGCCATTTTGCTATTTTTATGAAAGTTAGGGCTTGTACTCATCTGCGTAAACAAAATCACTCCTATGTTGTTCCTGAAAAGTAGGACGAGTGTCATGCGAGTACAATGCGATTTTTATCAAGTAGCATCCGTATGACATCTGCATGCAATGCATTTTTAACATCAGCTTTTACATACAGTAATTCTCTGTCATTTCAATCTAGTTTTCTAATAAAACAATTTTATATACATGCATTTTGCTAAGAAATATAAAAATGCCTGGAAAAAATGGAATGGAGTCCCCTTATTTTTAATAACCAGCAATATTCATGGCTCCTTACCAGCCTATTAATATCAGCCCCAGCTGTCTGCTTAGCCTTTGCTGGTTATTAAAAATAGGGGGTCCCCCTTTTTAATAACCAGTAAAAGCTAAGCAGACAGCTGTGAGTGTGAGCTGATATTAATAGTTTGGGAAGATCCATGGATATTGGGCTTTTCCCAGAAAAATAACAACAGCTCACAGCAGTCTGCTTTTCCTCAGCTGGTTATTAAAAATAAGGAGGACTCCATGCCATTTTTTTCCAGGTATTTTTATATTTATTAGCAAAATGCATGTACAATAAACTACACACGCACTGCAGTAATAATATATCTCACTGACATATTTCTATCTATCTATTCTATCTACATATCTATTCTATTTTAACGGTTCAGGCTGTGAATTTACTGTACTTGGTTGATAAAATGTCAGGTTTCCCTTGAGATGGATGCAGAATAATCGAACGGCACACACATGGCCCATGTGCCAAGTGATTTTTATTTCGCACCCATTGACTTGCATCGGCGAGTCTTGTCCAATATACGAGGCCACTTGCAGCATGCTGAGATTTGTTTCTCAGTCCGATGAGCTGAGAAAAAAAAATATTGCAGATGAGCAGGGACTCATAGATTAATATTAGTCAGAGTGCAATCCGTTTTTTTTCCCGGATTGCACTCGTCCAATTTATACACAGTTGAGTATGAGCCCTTAGCCTCAGGCTGGGATTCATGGTAGATTGGTATTTATACTACAGTCAGGGCCAGAAATATTTGGACAGTGACACAATTTTCGCGAGTTGGGCTCTGCATGCCACCACATTGGATTTGAAATGAAACCTCTACAACAGAATTCAAGTGCAGATTGTAACGTTTAATTTGAAGGGTTGAACAAAAATATGTGTTAGAAAATGTAGGAATTGTACACATTTCTTTACAAACACTCCACATTTTAGGAGGTCAAAAGTAATTGGACAAATAAACATAACCCAAACAAAATATTTTTATTTTCAATATTTTGTGGCGAATCCTTTGGAGGCAATCACTGCCTTAAGTCTGGAACCCATGGACATCACCAAACGCTGGGTTTCCTCCTTCTTAATGCTTTGCCAGGCCTTTACAGCCGCAGCCTTCAGGTCTTGCTTGTTTGTGGGTCTTTCCCTCTTAAGTCTGGATTTGAGCAAGTGAAATGCATGCTCAATTGGGTTAAGATCTGGTGATTGACTTGGCCATTGAAGAATGTTCCACTTTTTAGCACTCATGAACTCCTGTGTAGCTTTGGCTGTATGCTTGGGGTCATTATCCATCTGTACTATGAAGCGCCGTCCAATCAAGTTTGCAGCATTTGGCTGAATCTGGGCTGAAAGTATATCCCGGTACACTTCAGAATTCATCCGGCTACTCTTGTCTGCTGTTATGTCATCAATAAACACAAGTGACCCAGTGCCATTGAAGCCATGCATGGCCCATGCCATCACGTTGCCTCCACCATGTTTTACAGAGGATGTGGTGTGCCTTGGGATCATGTGCCGTTCCCTTTCTTCTCCAAACTTTTGGCTTCCCATCATTCTGGTACAGGTTGATCTTTGTCTCATCTGTCCATAGAATACTTTTCCAGAACTGAGCTGGCTTCTGGAGGTGTTTTTCAGCAAATTTAACTCTGGCCTGTCTAATTTTGGAATTGATGAATGGTTTGCATCTAGATGTGAACCCTTTGTATTTACTTTCATGGAGTCTTCTCTTTACTGTTGACTTAGAGACAGATACACCTACTTCACTGAGAGTGTTCTGGACTTCAGTTGATGTTGTGAACGGGTTCTTCTTCACCAAAGAAAGTATGCGGCGATCATCCACCACTGTTGTCTTCCGTGGGCTCCCAGGTCTTTTTGGATTGATGAGTTCACCAGTGCTTTCTTTCTTTCTCAGGATGTACCAAATTGTAGATTTTGCCACTTCTAATGTTGTAGCAATTTCTTGGATGGGTTTTTTTCTGTTCTTGCAGCTTAAGGATGGCTTGTTTCACCTGCATGGAGAGCTCCTGTGACCGCATGTTTCCTTCACAGCAAAACCTTCCAAATGCAAACACCACACCTCAAATCAACTCCGGCCCTTTCATCTGCTTAATTGAGAATGACATAACAAAGGGATTGCCCACACCTGTCCATGAAATAGCCTTGGAGTCATTTGTCCAATTACTTTTGGTCCCTTTACAAACAGGGTGGCACATGTTAAGGAGCTGAAACTCCTAAACCCTTCATCCAATTTTAATGTGGATACCCTCAAATGAAAGCTGAAAGTCTGGACTTCAACTGCATCTGAATTGTTTTGTTTCAAATTCATTGTGGTAATGTCTAGAACCAAAATTAGATAAATGTTGTCTCTGTCCAAATATATATGGACCTAACTGTATTTACTACAATACTGAAGATCACTATACTAAAATGTTCAAGTCCCCTAGGGTGCCGATGGGTGAAAGTGAAAATAAATATGTAAAAAAGGTACTTTACTGGGTGTAAAAACATGCACCTTTGCAATTTACCTAGTACTAAAAATCTTCTGAAGAACGATGGGATTTTTAATTAAATTGTGTACTGCTCGTTGGCTAAGTTACAGGCCACCTTTACAGTCTGTCAGAGGTGGTCAGATTCATAGGTATAGAGCTCAGCTAGTGCAAACACTGCTCTGAAGCTGGTTGAATACGGCCACTATCAGTTCCCCTATGTTGCTTCCATGCTGCAGAGGCAAAACTATCTTCGTCTGAATCTGGGAGTCTGGGGAATGGAGTTCTCCTTAAAAAGCATGCATCAGAACAATCCTTTAATACAAAATAGTATTTAGAAATGTTTTTTTTTAATGAATAAAATGCTAAAGTTTAAATCACCAACCTTTTACCAATCCAATCACAACTTAAAAAAAATAAAAGGAAGACTTGTGGTAAATGGAACCATGAATTCTGCCGTCTACCAAAAAATCCTGAAGAAGAATGTCCGGCCCTCTGTTCGTGACCTCAAGCTGAAGCCACTTGGGTTATGCAGCAAGACAATGATCCAAAACTCACCAGCAAGTCCACCTCAGAATGGCTTAAGAAAAACAAAATTAAAACTTTGGAGTGGCCTAGTTAAAGTCCAGACCTTAATCTGATTGAGATGTTGTGACATGACCTTAAAACGGCGGTTCATGCTTGGAAACCCTCCAATGTGGCCAAATTACAACAATTCTGCAAAGATGAGTGGGCCAAAATTCCTCCAGAGCGTTGTAAAACACTCATTGCCAGTTATCGCAAATCTTGAATTCAGTTGTCACTGCAAAGGATGGCCCAACTAGTTATTAGGTTTAGGAGGCAATTGCTTTTTCACACAGGGCCATGTAGGTTTGCATTTATTTTTCCCTTAATAATAAAAACCTTCATTTATAAACTGCATTTTGTATTTACTTGTGTTATCTTTGTCAAATATTTAAATTTACTTGGTGATCTGAAACATTTAAGTGTGACAAACATGCAAAAGAATAGGAAATCAGAAAGGGGCAAACACTTTTTCAAACAACTGTATAATACATACTGTATGTATACATATATCTGCATCTGTTGATTGCAAGAAATTGTCCTTAGAGAAGCCTCCATCCAGGGAACTCTGCAGATATAGGTTGATGGGGCCAAAAAAAAATTCCCTTGTAGAAAAAGAATGCTTAGCCTTAAAGTGGGCAGTGGACACTATCTAATAGGGTAACATTTAAATTAGTGTCAGACCAGGCCCCACTCAGGTGGATAAGGGAGAAAAAAGGGAAAAATGCTTGTGTTACCTGCTAGTTTCTAGCCCTGCAGGATTTCGGCTTTCATGCAATAAAATGTAAAATATTTATATAAAAATCATACAATGTGATTTTCTGGTTTTAATTTTTAGATTCTGTCTCTCACAGGTGAAGTGTACCTACGATAAAAATTACAGACGTCTCCATTCTTTGTAGGTGGGAAAAACTTGTAAAATCGGCAGTGCATGAAATACAGTACTTATTTTCCCCTCTGTATCAAATACTTATTTTCCCCTGTATATACTGCACATGTGAAATACAATGTTTAGTATCACTGTAATCGCACTGTCCCGGAGAATCATGTTGCCAGATCATTTTATTATGCAATAAATGCTATCAAAATAAGACCCCCAAAAAACAATGGCAGAATCGTGTTGTTATTTTTTTTTTTCACCAGTTCACTACTTTTATATGATATGATAAAATGAATAATTACATTGAAAACAAAAGCCGTCACACGTCTGCGTCGACAAAAATAAAACTTTATGTTTCATGTCTCTTATGGCTCATTCAGACACCCACTTTTTTCATGTACCAGAAAAACAGTCCCAAGTTCATCAGTAATTTTGTTCTGAGCTTCATCAGTTTTTCTCAGATGAGCAAGAAAACCCAAAACATTTCTCCACCTTCTGCAATCAAGCTGTCCATGAAAAACCAAACAGCACTCGGATGGCATCCAAGCGCAGTCTGATATCTTCACAGACCCATAGACTTTCATTGCTGACTTGGATCCAATATCCAGATCAATATCGGACATGTTTCTGTGATTGTCCGCTGACAGCTCGGCCCATAAAAAATAATAAATCAGACCATACTAGGTGTCAGTGCTATGTCCGGAAAAACACGGCGAGAACTTGTATGCAAAAAATAGACATCTGAATGAGCCCTTACCAGAAGGGAAGGACAAAACTAAAGTGCAAAACAAAAATCAGGTTGAATAGGAAAGGATTATTGGCAGTGCGGCTGCGTGTATTTCCATGAGCCCTTATTTTATACTCCACTCCTGCACTAATTGATCACTATCAGACCTCTACTTTTGGGACTGACATATTTTAAACAGTTTGAAGGGGAACCAGCCGCCATGTATGCAGTTTGCATTGTGCAATCTGGTGACAGATTTGCTCTAAGGCGATGTATGTGAATAATTAATTCTATAACATGTGTTCACCTGCAATCATCACAGGGTGTAGATAACATTTTTTTGCTGTTAGCGGTTTCTGAAATCCAGTCTACAGCGGCGGCCAAAAGTTCTGAAACTGACACAAACTTTAGTCTGCTGCTTCAGTGTTTTTGTACCCAAAAAGTTTGTGGTGACTGAAGTCCAATTATCAGCATTTCATAAGTTTTCAATCATAGTAAATATTGAGTCTCTGCATAAACTTTGGTGTATTTATCAATAAAACTTTAAAAACGTATGAAATACTTAATAATTGTACTTCAGAACTCATAGAAACATCCGACTTAATGAGCACTGAAAGCAGCAAGCTTTGGGAAAGCTAAAATTTGTGTCAGTCTCAAAACTTTTGGCCATGACTTTATTTCCTTTTTTTGTAATGATACGCCACCTGGTGGCGCACTGTAGATACTGCAGCAGGCTATTTGAAGGGAGTTTTGTAGATACTGGGTCACTCCTGACCCAGCTGCTCCCTGCTCCCTCTGCCAGGGACTTTTGCAGTGATGACTCATACATGGAAAATTGACCTCCTGTTTCTACATAGAGCTTAGAAGGATCCAGCTAGTCAGTTTTCAATCACGTGATGTCATAGACCTTATGGAAAAGAGAAGAATCACCAGGGTAGAAAGGGAAAATGAGCAATTGTAAGTACACAGTGCAATATAATATGATGAGTGCAGTATATTAAGAGGATAAAACTTTGATGGGAGGAGGAAGAGGAGGAGGAGGAGTGCTTCTTTAAGTAAATGGGAGTGATCTGCAATACCAGACATCAAGAAACTCATGGATAGTTTCATTTAAAAGGTTTTCAATCCTGATCGAAGTGCACTAAAAGTACTAAAATACTGTAATTTACTGTGCAATGAGAGGATATTTTTCTCACCCAGGTCCTGTTTTATCTTTATGACTTTTACGATAAGAGGAGGTGTGAACTATAAATTCCTTTGTACCAGAGGAAGAACTTTGCTCTTTCACAGAACTACAGAATTTACCTAAAATTACTCCAGTTTAATGTATGACTAATAATATGTGCACCGCTATTTAGCCATAAGCCACAGGCATTTTTACTTTTTTCCCATATTGACACTCCCAAACTGTGGCTACTTGCTGCAACATAAATAAAAAAACCCTAAAGAAATGAACTGGGGTGAACGTCGGTGTCCTGCAGCATGTAAGCGCATGTTCCCACTGGCCACTAAACAGACAAAACCCAAGAGAGAGACATAATCAGCAAATACCCTGCAGTAAATAAACAGCAATAGTGCATGAAATAATATAGAGTACTTAGTTAACATAATTGTAATAAAAAAAATGCAACAGCCATCCCACCACTTCACGGTGACCCTAATCGTTTGTCAAGTGACATGCATGTGGAATAAGGGCTGAGAAGGACTGAACCCCTCTAGTAGACACACAGCCATGGGGATCCACGGGAATATAATGTCCAGCTCAAAGAAAAGGCAGGTCACACCTTTATATGCACAGGGTGCAAACAAACTGAAAAAAAACCTAAAGGAATAAACTGAGTGTTTTAATATTTGAGGTTAGGACTGTCCCCATTAGGGTCACCGTGACGTGGGGAGATGGCTTTTGTATTTTTTTTTTAATCAAAATTATGTTGCCCAAATACCCTATATTAATTTCATGTACTATTGCTGTTTATTTATTTACTGAAAGCTATTTGCGCATCATGTTTTTATCTTTTGCTGCAATATAAGTTTTTATTAAATACAGGACTGGTTATATGTTCTATATGTACAGTACTGTGCAAAACGTAGGCAGTAGGGATGAGCGAACATGCTCGGAAAGTTGTTATCAGAGCATGGTCATGTGCTAACCGAGTGACTTTGGTGTGCTCGAATAATATGTTGTTTTGCGTCTCTTGGTCCATCACGTCCCCACCACTGATTGGCAGTTTTCTACCTATGCACAGTGTACACAAGACGCTGCCAATCAGTGGTGTGGGTGGGGTTATACAGAGCTCAGCTTTCTGAGCACTGCTAGATTTGCTGCAGAGAATACAGGGACGTTAACAAAACAGAACCGAGCAACCCAGTAAGTTATATATATATATAGCTGGAATCAGGGTCTCTGCCCCTACATCATGCTGCTCTCAGATTACATAGCAAAAGACAGCTGAAAGATTTCCTTTAACTACACTATTCCATTCATACAGCAAAAAATAATAAAAGCTCATACCAAGCTATGTAAGTTATTGTTTTTTTTTCATTGTAAAGTTTTATTGGTTATGTCCTTACAGTGGTTATGGCATCGCGTTTCATATTGTGCTGACATCTGAGGGAAATGTCTATGTTCAGCATCATCTGCAGCTCAGCAGTGACATCTGCTGGTAATATTGCAGAATGAAGATATTTGCAGCTGTTGATCGGTTGGAAAGCATAGACAGTTTATGGACTATGTATTTCCTTAAGGGCATAGCTCCTGTTAACCATTTATCAGTCACGTATGGCTGCATCATGTAATGATCGCTACTATGTGTTAGGTAGTCACGGAGCCCCGACCTAACACATAATGTAATGTTTCAAGTGACTCCTAATATAATGTCATCACAAGAAATGCTCCCTAAATCTGGGAAAAGGGTCTTTAGATTTATAGTGAGCTTAAAGCAGCGCACCTGTCCTTTCCCACCTATAGATAAGAAGGGTCTTGCTCCCCTTATTCTCTACATCAAGTTAAAGAGCGCCTATCAAAAATGTCCAGTTTTTGCTCTTACTTTATTCCTGCTGCTCCCTGAGTTTTCAATTCTTTGTTTTTTTTTAAATCCGTCATAAGGTTCCAGAGATGTGGGCCTTCTTATTTAGTGCTGGTGTTTATGTCTTTACCAAAGGAGGTGTGGCTCACAGGATCCTCTGGGGCGTGACTTTAGGCTGCTCTGCATAATTACCCTATGAAACACACCCCCTTGTGAAGACCATAAACATTAGCACTTAATAAAAAGTCCCATATCTCTGTAACTGCATGACAGATTTAAGAGAAACAAAACTGGAGTCCTGAAGGGAGCAGTGGGAATAAAACAAGAGCAAAAACTTGACACTTTTCCCCTGGTCACAGGTTTTCCTTAACGTTGCCTTTGTTGCTCATACAAGTCTTATAAGTCCAAGATGTGTTTCAATTGTCATTCTCTGTACCTCGCCATCTGCCCTCTTTAAGTGTGATGAGTCCCTCTCTGTTAGCATTCTACCAGCATTATAGGTGCTAGAACTTATTTTACATCACTTACCAGCATGAATTGCATCTGCCTTTAATCAATGGCTTGCCTTCTTTAACCTGAACGCCCGCCTCTGTGTTATACAGTTTGGGAGACAGGAGAGCATGAGCAAACTGAAAAAGACACATCCTCACTTCATGCAGTCAGTCTCAGTGTCATGTTCACATTTCTCAGCACGTGACGTGAAGTGCCCTGCAAGGGTTAATTTAGCTCCTCTCACTCAATCCAGGTCTCAACTCCTGTTTTATGCTATAATGTGAGCATAAATTACACCCCGACACATTCCGCACACCCCTATTAACGCTGCACCAATCATCAAACACACGGGGTGATGAGTCCCCAAAATATGTTACTGCCAGACAATCAAAAAGTCACACATTCTCTTAAAGGCTAACTTATTAAAGATGAGGGAACACTTAGCTTATTTAAATGAATTTAAATCTCCTGGTCCAGATGACTTACATTCTAGGGTACTGAAAAAGATTGCAGAAGAAATTGCAGAACCACTAGCCAGAATGTTTGAAAAATCCTGGAGAACAGGAGAAGTCCCAGAGGATTAGAGAAGAACAAATGTTGTCCCTATCTTCAGAAAAGGAAAGAAGATAGAACCAGGAAATTACAGGCCAGTGAGCCTTACTTTTATACCAGGAAAGATGTTTGAACAAATTATTTAACAGCATGTATGTAAGTACTTGGATACGAATACAGTAACCAGAGTCAGCTGTAAGGTTCTTTGTCTCTTTTGACATGTTCCTTGAAACTCAGTTTTCCGTCGGCCATTTTGCTTTCTGTCTTTCTGCAGCTCTTGCCCTCAGTTAATATGGAGTTTCCAGTTTTCATGTTCCCGCCCTGATTCTCTCCCTCTTGCTTCTTAAGCAGCCTCAGCTGAACAATCAGTGCTCCTGAATCAAGCCTCAGTCAGTCTGTGACCTGACTCCTGGAAACCTAGGATTTTGGACTCCAGCTATTTCCTACTGAGGAACTTTGGAACACTTTTGGACTTTGGAAACCTGCTGTCTGGTGAATCCATGTTTGCAGAGGAATTACGGTACAGAGAAGAGATCCTGAACCTGCTTGGAGATTTATTGTAGTGCTTGAAGTTACTCTGGCCTGCTGTGTTCTCCTGCCTCTGTTCCTGCAAACTGTGTGACCTTTTCTGCATGCTTGTATGAAGTAATACAAGTCATTTCATATCAACCTATGTCTCATGTGTTTTCCTCGCACCCAAGCACAAGACGCTATAGGAACTGTACACTATACATGACAAGATTCAGGAGCCAATGTTTAGTGTCTGCTGGGTCTGGGAAAGCCGTGTCTGCTGTGACTGTGGATATCAGATGTCCGTTTAATACCTTATGTGATGACAGTGGTTGTGACTTCTCACAACCATTCCAGGTGAGCGCATTCCCTTAAATGTTACTCTGGAGTGTTACCACAGGTAAACACTATTGTTTTTTTTTTTTTTCCTTTCCTCTTCTCCTTCCAGCACTTCTGCCTTAAAAGATCTGGAAGATGGAGGCCCGCATAAAGGAGCTTTGCGGAGTGACTGATACAATCCTTGCAGATATACAGACTATAAAGACCCGTTTTGCAAGCCTACAGGACCTCACTAATCACTAATTTGCAAGTGTTTGGACAAACTACTCAGGAATTACGAGCCAGGATTGAGGCTCTAGAGGAACGAGTCCAGGCTCCTGCCATAACCCCGAGTTCTGGGATCCCCAAGTTACCTCCTTTTCGTTTTGGTGGTGAACGTGAGAAATTCAGGGGATTTATTAACCAATGCAATTTATTTTTCTCTGCACATGCTTCACAATTTCCCACTGAACGATCCAAAGTGCTTACTATAATCATGTTGCTTACCAATAAGGCTTTGATGTGGGCAAACCCTCTGATTGAGACTGAGGATGATTGTTTGAATCACCTTGATGCTTTTATTTCAGCCATGGGGCAGGTGTTTGATGACCCCAATCGAGGTGCAACAGCTGAAGCAGCCATGTTAACTTTGCGCCAAGGTAAGCGTTCAGTAGCCGAATATGCCTTGGATTTCAGGAGATGGGCTCTTGATACCACTTGGGACACTTCCGCCAAAAAATCTATTTTTCGGAAAGGGTTGTCTCCACTGATTAAGGATGAACTTGCTCGTGCCGACCCTCCCACTGCGTTAGGTGACTTTATTAACTATTGTATCCGTATTGATGCTCGTCTGACTGAACGCAGACAAGAGAGATGGTTCGAAAATAATCGCACTAACCTTTTCCTACCTCCCTCCTCAGCTAAGGAACCTTTGAGTAGGATCACAAGGGAACCAGAACTGAACCCATGCAGGTGGACTCTTTACAAAGACGGGTTAGTGATGCACGCAAAGAACATCGTATAAAGGAAAATCTATGTTTTTACTGTGGTAAGTCAGGGCACTTCATTATAAACTGCCCCAGCCGTTCTCGTAAGACTACTGCAGCAGTAATTCACTGTGAGTGTTGCGAGAGGAGCTCTGTCATGTCCGAGCCTCAGACTCCAGAGAGATCTGCTGCAAGAGATCTTGATTTTTCGGACTTAAACTCTGTTAGTTCTGGGGACGATGACGGTATAAACGCTGCAATTTTTCAAGTTTCCTCAGCGGTGTCCCAGCTGAGTTGTAAAAGAAATAATTCTCATTGCTTCCTTTCCATCAAACTCTGGGTTGACTCAGTCTGGGTGTCTAGCTCTGCTATGATCGACTCAGGGGCAAGTGGAAATTTTATGGATATCTCCTTTGCTCTGAAACAGGGGATACGTTCAGTGAAGAAGAAGAAGGCTACTTTTTGGAAGTGCATTAGAGCAGCAGGGTGATTTGCTGCTGAAGGAGAAAAAAAAAATCTCTCTTTAAATCTTCTGCTTCAGCGAGTGTGAGCGAGCTGAGTGTGACCGGTGCGCAAGTGTGAACGGTGGTAAGTGTGACTTGAGATTCAGTGAAGAAGTATTTGAAAAACCTTTAATCAAATACCTGTGTGAATTGGTGTGAGTGGCTGAATTGTGGATTGCTGAGTGCCTTTCTACCTGTTCTATCTTTTGGAGGCTTTTTTAACCTATTTTTTCTCTCTAAAGGATTAATCTCTTATTTTACTATCTGTGTGTTTAAAGGTTTAAAGGTTAACTATATTGCATTTAAACCTTGGTGTAGCTATATTCACAAGGGGTTAATTAAGGGTGGGGGTTCATAATTAAGGGTTTATAAGGGCCAGCTGGTTGGGGCTCAAGTCTTTTTGGAAGTGCATTAGAGCAGCAGGGTGATTTGCTGCTGAAGGAGAAAAAAAAAAAATCTCTCTTTAAATCTTCTGCTTCAGCGAGTGTGAGCGAGCTGAGTGTGACCGGTGCGCAAGTGCGAACGGTGGTAAGTGTGACTTGAGATTCAGTGAAGAAGTATTTGAAAAACCTTTAATCAAATACCTGTGTGAATTGGTGTGAGTGGCTGAATTGTGGATTGCTGAGTGCCTTTCTACCTGTTCTATCTTTTGGAGGCTTTTTTAACCTATTTTTTCTCTCTAAAGGATTAATCTCTTATTTTACTATCTGTGTGTTTAAAGGTTTAAAGGTTAACTATATTGCATTTAAACCTTGGTGTAGCTATATTCACAAGGGGTTAATTAAGGGTGGGGGTTCATAATTAAGGGTTTATAAGGGCCAGCTGGTTGGGGCTCAAGTCTTTTTGGAAGTGCATTAGAGCAGCAGGGTGATTTGCTGCTGAAGGAGAAAAAAAAAAAATCTCTCTTTAAATCTTCTGCTTCAGCGAGTGTGAGCGAGCTGAGTGTGACCGGTGCGCAAGTGTGAACGGTGGTAAGTGTGACTTGAGATTCAGTGACTTTGGATTCAGGGAGTTTCCAAGGGAGGATTTACTGAATTGCTGTTACCGTATATTTTATAAATACCTTTTATTTAGTTTTACTTATCCTTGCTGTCTGGTGAAATCCCCATTAGATATGTGCTCCACTATTGCCAATGCCATCCAGTGTACATCTTGCCACATGTATACAGTCCTTGAATCCTGCATACTGCTGTGTGAGATGTGAGCACGTTGTGCATTTGGAAGCCCAAATCTTGGATCTAAATGTGCAGCTGGCAACACTGAGATCCATAGACAATATGGAAAGGAGTCTTCTGCTCACTGAGCAGACGCTCAATGGGATAGATGAGGGGGGGGATGCTAGGGTGGAGCTGCAGGACACTGAAGTAGGAAGCTGGGTGACAGAAAGCGGGGTAGAGGGAAGAGCGCCAGGGAGGCTAGTCCTGATCTGGCACACCCCAATAAGTTTGCAAAGTTGGCAGATGAGGGGGTTGTCAGTACAGGGGTAGCACTGCTGCAGCCAGGCATGTCCTCTGAAAGCCGGGGGAGTGTCTGCTCCAGTAAGGGGGGAATTAGGAGAGCAGGGCAGGCCAGACAGGTGCTGGTAGTGGGGGACTCAATTATTAGGGGAACAGATAGGGCAATCTGTCACAAAGACAGGGATCGTCGAACAGTGTGCTGCCTACCTGGCGCTCGAGTCCGACACATCGCTGATCGGGTTGACAGATTACTGGGAGGGGCTGGTGAGAACCCAGCGGTCATGGTGCACATTGGCACAAATGACAAAGTTAGAGGCAGGTGGAAGGTCCTTAAAGCGATTTCAGGGAATTAGGCTGCAAGCTTAAAGCAAGGACCTCCAATGTGGTATTTTCTGAAATACTGCCGGTACCACGTGCCACACCAGAGAGGCAACGGGAGATTAGGGAGGTTAATAAGTGGCTCAAGAATTGGTGTAGGAAGGAGGGGTTTGGGTTCCTGGAGAACTGGGCCGACTTCTCAGTTGGCTACAGGTTCTATGCTAGGGATGGGCTGCACCTCAATGGGGAGGGTGCAGCTGTGCTGGGGGAGAAAATGGCTAGAAGGTTAGAGGAGTCTTTAAACTAGGGACTGGGGGGAGGGTATTCATTTTATAGGAGGGGAAGGCAGTACAGATAGAGACCTGGGCACAAATAATGAAATTGGGGGTGGGGGTGGCATGGGGGGTGGGGTTAGAACAGTTAATAATTTAAGAAAGAATAGAGGTTCAGAGAGATACATAAAGTGCATGTATACTAATGCTAGAAGCCTCACCAACAAAATGGCGGAATTAGAATTAATTTTGTTGGAACATAATTATGACATGGTGGGGATATCTGAGACTTGGCTGGATGAGAGCCACGACTGGGCGGTTAATTTATAGGGCTATAGTCTGTTTAGAAATGACCGTAAAAATAAGCGAGGTGGGGGTGTGTGTTTATATGTAAAATCATCCTTAAAACCCATCCTGTGTGATATCTGTGAATCTAATGAAGATGTAGAGTCTCTGTGGGTGGAGATTAGGGAGGGGGGAAAAATAATAAATTATTGATAGGGGTTTGTTATAAGTCTCCTAAAATAATGGAAGCAACAGAGAATATCCTCGTAAAGCAAATAGATGAAGCAGCAACTCAAGGAGAAGTCATTATTATGGGGGACTTCAACTACCCTGAAATACATTGGGGAACAGAAACCTGCAGTTCCAGCAAAGGTAATAAGTTTTTGGCAACTATGAGAGACAATTACCTTTCACAACTAGTTCAGGACCCAACAAGAGGGGGGGCACTGCTAGACCTAATATTATCCAACAGGCCAGACCGCATATCAAATATAAGGGTTGGGGGTCACTTGGGTAATAGTGATCACAAAATAATAAGCTTTCATGTATCCTTTAATAAGATGTGTAGTCGAGGGGTTACAAGGACACTAAACTTCAGGAAGGCAAATTTCCAACGGATGAGAGATGATCTTGGTGCAATAAACTGGGACGATATCCTGAGACATAAAAATACACAAAGAAAATGGGAGACGTTTATTAGTATCCTGAATAGGACCTGTGCACAGTATATACCCTATGGGAATAAACATGCTAGAATTAGGAGGAAACCACTATGGCTAAATAGAGCTGTAAGGGGCGCAATAAGGGACAAAAAGAAAGCGTTTAGGGAATTAAAGCAAGTAGGTAGTGAAGAGGCATTAAATAAATACAGAAGACTGAATAAATTCTGTAAAAAGCAAATCAAGACAGTAAAGATTGAGGCAGAGAGACTCATTGCCAGAGAAAGTAAAAATAATCCCAAAATATTCTTTAACTACATAAATAGCAAGAAACTAAAAAATTATAGTGTTGGTCCCTTAAAAATAGTCTGGGTGAAATGGTGGATGAGGATGAGGAAAAAGCCAATATGCTAAATGAATTTTTTTCAACTGTATTTATGTCATGGGTGTATCGCCACGAGGATCGTCGCGATTACACACTCTGACTTCTCACAGCTGAGTTGCTGTTTCTTTGTGTTTGGTAATGAGGGAGTTAATTTTACCTAGCTCTTTGCTAAGACTAGGTCCAGCCTCGCCCGGCTGCTTTTGATTATGTTCTAATTAGATTCCTTCATATACCTGCCAGTCTGCTTGTTAGATGCCGGTGAAAGCATTCATGTAGTCTAGCAGACTGGATCGGTTCTGAGAATACTTAAGCTAAGAGCTCCTTAGTTGTTTTTACTCTTATAGCTTATAGTTTATCTCAGAGACCTTAGGTGTTCCTACTGTGTGTGAGTGTTGTATGTAAGACTTTATTTACTTTATTTCTTGTCTTTCTTGTATGTCTTTCTGTTCATTAACCGTTACCTGTTCATTCCCTTTGGTGGTAATCAGGGTCCTTCTTAGGACTAGATTACAGTTGGCAGGGATTGATAGGAGACAGGGTTTACGCTGGTGGCCTGGACCTCTGTACCTTTAACAGTACCTCCAGGTAGAGGGATTAGTTAGGACCCCAGTTTAGGGTCAGCATAGACCCGGTCACCCTCTAGCCGGAGACAGCGTATAACGGATTCCGTATTGACCCACTGGACATTCTGTCAGGTAATTCTATGTTATCATATATCTATGCGCATGTTATATAGTATGTTGCCCTTTTGATATAGATTACTGTCATCACATACATATATATATATATATATATATTATATATCTGCTATACAGCGTGACATTTTCACGGCCCTACTAAAGATTCTCCCCAGCTGTCATGGATCCAGTAGCCCGGCTGGCCCGGCAGTTGCAGGGGTTGTCCATGGAGTTGGCAGACATTAAGTCCAAGGTTTTGTCCCCCCGGAGCAAACCAGATCTGAACCTAAGGTTGCTCTCCCGGACAGGTTCACTGGTGGGCGGGACAAATTTTTTACTTTCCGGGAGGCATGTAAATTGTACTTTCGGCTGCGGCCTCGGTCATCTGGGAGTGAAGAGCAGAGGGTGGGAATTGTTATCTCGCTCTTACAAGGGGACCCTCAATCTTGGGCGTTCTCTATTCCTCCAGGCTCCCAGATCTCAGTCAGTGGATCGTTTTTTTTACTGCCCTGGGTCTGGTATATGATGATCCGGATCGAGTTTCCCTTGCTGAAACAAAGTTACGTAAAATACGGCAAGGAAATCGTCCAGCGGAGGATATTCTTCTGAGTTCGTAGATGGGCAACAGATACTCAGTGGAATGACCAGCTTTAGGAGCCAGTTTTGTCAAGGGTTGTCTGACAAATTAAAGATGTGTTGGCTCAGTATGATTTCTCCTCCATCACTGGAGGCTGCTATGGCCCTCGCTATTCGCATTGATAGACGAATTCGGGGAAGACGCGAGGTAACTCCCTCCGTGATGACTCCACCTATACTAAAGTCCTTATACTGAGGTTCCCCTGGTCTGTTCTGAGGAACCCATGCAGTTGGGAGGGACTCTTTTTGTAGGAGGGAATCGGCGGTGCACCGCAAGACTAGAAGGTGTTTCTTTTGCGGGAGAGAGGGACATTTTGTTGGGGGGTGTCCATCCGGGCCTCTTTGAGCAAAGGAGTTAACCTGGGAGTGTGTATTTCGTCCCCAAATCCCTCTCAGTTTCTCGTGCTGCGGAGGTGGTGATTGGTACTAGAACTGAGAGGATTTCTGTTTTTCTTGATAGTGGGTCCGGGGCTAATCTGGTGGACGCTCGGTTTGCCCAGGTGCATGGTATGCAACTGAGTGTATTGGCCAAACGGTCCTATAGTATCTATTGATTCTAGACCTCTCGGTCAAGGTAGCTTGGTACAAGCTGTTCATAACATAGATCTTCGAGTAGGGGCAATACATAAAGAGCAATTGTCTTGTTATGTGTTGGAGGGTCTACCCACCCTATTGTGTTGGGACTTCCTTGGTTGGCTAAACATAACCCAGTGATTGATTGGCAATCCGGAAAGATAAGCCAGTGGGGTGAATTTTGCAGGAATAACTGCATGAGCACGGTCATCGGTGCGGTTGTGCCTAGGACTTTGTCTCCTTTTCTGGAGGACTTTGGGGAGATGTTCTCAGAGGAGGGGTGGTAAAGAGTTACCTCCTCATCGCGCATATGACTGTCATAAAGTTGCTTCTGATCCCTTATCTCGTACTTTCCAGGGGCCGGGAAGACGGATGATCCGGTTCCTATTCCTCAGGAGGGAGTTGTAGTGTCAGCTGTATGCTCTGAGCTTGAGGGGGAGGTATTGGGGGCTCAGGGGGACGCCCCTGGGGGACTTCCAGGGAGACTGATAGTTCCAGATTGGTTAAGACTGAAGGTTACGGGGAACCGTTACAAACGGATGGCTGATAGGGGAGAGTTTCTGGTCTAGATCTGAAGGTGAACGATCTGGTTTGGTTGTCTACCAGGAATATAAAACTTAAAGTTTCCTCTGGAGGTTGGGTCCCAGATTCATCGGGCCGTACAGGATCAGTTCCATAATTAATCCTGTGGCATTTCGTCTGGACCTCCTCTACGTTTAAAATTCATAATGTGTTTCACAAGTCATTACTTAAAAAGTATGTGGCACCAGTCATACCGTCACCTCTACCTCCTCTTCAGTGGTGGTCAATGATAACGTGGAATTTCATGGGTCGAAATCATTGACTCACGTCTCAGTCGCCGATCCCTTCAGTACTTGGTTCATTGGAGGGGGTATGGTCCTGCGGAGAGGGACGTGGGTCCCTGGTCTGATGTTTAACGCAGATCGATTGGTTCGGACCTTTCACACAACTCACCGGGCAGACCTGGCCCTGAGGGTCGGAGTCCCCTCGTAGAGGGGGGGGTACTGTCATGGGTGTATCGCCACGAGGATCGTCGCGATTACACACTCTGACTTCTCACAGCTGAGTTGCTGTTTCTTTGTGTTTGGTAATGAGGGAGTTAATTTTACCTAGCTCTTTGCTAAGACTAGGTCCAGCCTCGCCCGGCTGCTTTTGATTATGTTCTAATTAGATTCCTTCATTACCTGCCAGTCTGCTTGTTAGATGCCGGTTGAAAGCATTCATGTAGTCTAGCAGACTGGATCGGTTCTGAGAATACTTAAGCTAAGAGCTCCTTAGTTGTTTTTACTCTTATAGCTTATAGTTTATCTCTGAGACCTTAGGTGTTCCTACTGTGTGTGAGGTGTTGTATGTAAGACTTTATTTACTTTATTTCTTGTCTTTCTTGTATGTCTTTCTGTTCATTAACCGTTACCTGTTCATTCCCTTTGGTGGTAATCAGGGTCCTTCTTAGGACTAGATTACAGTTGGCAGGGATTGATAGGAGACAGGGTTTACGCTGGTGGCCTGGACCTCTGTACCTTTAACAGTACCTCCAGGTAGAGGGATTAGTTAGGACCCAGTTTAGGGTCAGCATAGACCCGGTCACCCTCTAGCGGAGACAGCGTTATATAGGATTCCGTATTGACCCACTGGACATTCTGTCAGGTAATTCTATGTTATCATATATCTATGCGCATGTTATATAGTATGTTGCCCTTTTGATATAGATTACTGTCATCACATACATATATATATATTTATATATTATATATATATATATATATCTGCTATACAGCGTGACATTTTACACAAGAAAATCCCATGACAGATAACATGATCAGAGATAAAAAATTTCTCCATTAAATGTCACATGCTTAACCCAGCAGGAAGTACGGCGGCGTCTAAAAATCACTAAAGTTGACAAATCCCGGGTCCGGATGGGATACACCCCCGAGTACTGCAGGAATTAAGTACAGTTATAGATAGACCATTATTTTTAATCTTTAAAGATTCCATAATTAACTGGGTCTGTACCACAGGACTGGCGTATAGCAAATGTGGTGCAATATTCAAAAAGGGGGCCAAAAACTGAACCTGGAAATTATAGGCCAGTGAGCTTAACATCTACTGTGGGTAAAATCCTGGAGGGTTTTTTAAGGGATACTATATTGGAGTATCTGAAGCTGAATAACCTCATGACACAGTATCAGCATGGGTTTACGAGGGACGTTCTTGTCAGACTAATCTGATAAGTTTTATGAAGGGGTAAGTTCAGGACTGGACCAAGGGAATGCAGTGGACGTGGTGTTCATGGACTTCTCAAAAGCTTTTGATACAGTGCCACACAAAAGGTTGATACATAAAATGAGAACAATGGGGATAGGGGAAAATATGTGTAAGTGGGTTAAGAACTGGCTCATGGATAGGAAACAAAGGGTGGTTATTAATGGAGCACACTCGGACTGGGTCACGGTTAGCTGTGGGGTACACGGGTCAGTATTGGGGCCGCTTCTCTTTAACATATTTATTAATGACCTTGTAGGGGGCATACAGAGTAGTATTTCAATATTTGCAGATGACACTAAACTTGCAGGGTAATAAATACAGAGGAGGATAATTTTATATTACAGGAGGATTTATGTAAACTAGAAGCTTGGGCTGATAAATGGCAAATGAGCTTTAATGGGGATAAATGTAAGGTCATTGCACTTGGGTAGAACAAATAAGATGTATAATTATGTGCTTAATTGTAAAACACTGGGCAAAACTGTCACTGAAAAAGACTTGGGTGTATGGGTGGACGACAAACTCACATTTAGTGGCCAATGTCAGGCAGCTGCTGCCAAGGCAATAAAATAATGGGATGCATTTAGACGAGGCATAGATACTCATGAGGAGAACATAATTTTACTCTATACAAGTCACTGGTGCGACCACACTTAGAATACTCCAGTACAGATGGAGACTGTGGATGGCTCCCTGCTGACTCTGGACCAGTGGATCAGGAAACAGAGCCTTTGAGGGTCCTTATGGGTAAAGATCATCAGGAGAAAATGTCTTTCATGCTTATCTCTTCTCCCCACTTTCCCATTATTTAGGGCTACCATGGTGCAGGCGCAGAATCCTACGATTAACTGGGAGACCAAGGAATTACACTTTCCGGAGAAAACAGATGAGTCAAGGAGTTTCAGCTTGCTCTGTTCCTAAAGGAACCATGTCAGTCCCTGAACTACCAGCTGTATACCAGGACTATGTGGATTTATGTGACAAGAAGAACGCTGATCAGCTTCCTCCTCACCGTCCATATGATTGTCCAATTGAATTATTGCCTGGAGCCGAGATACCTTTTGGTAAGATCTACCCCCTAGCGGGGCCCGAGCTACAAGCTTTGAAGGACTACATAGATGAAAATTAGCCAAAGGCTTCATACGCCCCTCTTCATCCCCGCAGGTGCACCCATCTTCTTTGTGAAGAAGAAAGATGGATCTCTGAGACCCTGCATAGACTATAGGGAACTCAATAAGGTTACTATTAGAAACCGTTATCCATTGCCTTTAATCCCTGAGTTGTTGGAGAGAGTGCGGCACGCCAAAATTTTCTCTAAACTGGATCTCTCGTGGGGCCTATAACTTGGTCCGTATTAGACTGGGGATGAATGGAAGACTGCATTCAGGTCACGCTATGGACACTTCGAATATCTAGTTATGCCTTTTGGTCTGGTACCGCCCAGCCACTTTCCAACACTTGGTGAATGACATCTTCAGGGATCTCTAGATACATTTGTGGTGATTTATCTGGATGATATTCTAATTTTTTTACTCCACAGAGGAACATCATGGACATGTGAGAATGGTCTTAGAACGCCTAAGACAAAACCATCTCTACATCAAACTTGAAAAGTGTGGATTCCATAGGACCGAAATTCAATTTCTGGGGTATGTACTATCTACGCAAGGGATTAGTATGGATGGAAGCAAGACCAAGCCATCAAGGATTGGCCAATTCCTAGAAATGTGAAGGAGGTGCAGCGCTTCATCGGGTTTGCCAACTTCTATAGACGTTTCATTAGGAATTTCTCTGAGGTAGTGTCACCTATCACCCAACTTACCCGGAAACAGTCTAGGTTCTCCTGGACCCGCAAGCTCAGGAAGCATTTTCCTTTTAAAGGATAAATTTACCACCGCACCTATCTTAGTACATCCCAACCCCGAGTTGCCTTCATAATAGAGGTGGATGCTTCAGACTGTGCCGTTGGAGCTTATACTCTCTCAGAGAACAGGTGAGAAGAATGTCTTGCATCCCTGTGCCTTCTTTTCCAGCAGTTGTCTTCGGCTGAGAGGAACTACGATGTGGGCAATAGAGAATTGTTGGCCATTATTGCCGCCTTCAAGGAATGGAGACACCTTCTTCAGGGAGCTGCACAGCAAATAGTCGTCCTGACAGACCATCGTAACCTTGAATTTATCAGGTCGGCTAAGTGCCTGACTCCTCGCCAGGCTCGCTGGATCTTTTCCTAAACCAATTTAATTTTGTAATTTCTTATAGACAGGATCGCGCAAATGGAAAGGCTGATGCACTCTCTAGGATTCATTCAGCAGAGACACGTCCACTTACTCTCCTAAGACTATTCTTCCTGACTCTAGATTCCTGGGAGTGATTCATAATCAAGACCTACTTAAGGACATCAAGGAAGCATACCATGCGGATTCTTTGTTGGCTCAACCCCCAAGGGACGTAAGTCTTGTCTTTAAGAATGGTGTGTGGATTCAGGGACAACGTCTGTATATACCTGAAACAGTCAGATTGAGAGTATTGCAATCATCCACGATTCCAAGATAGCCAGGCATAGGGGAATTCTAAAGACACAAGAATTTCTTTCTCGTTTCTTTTGGTGGCCCCACTTACAGGAAAGATGTTTTAAACTTATGTCACTTCATGTGAAGTCTGTGCAAGATGCAAAACACCTCGCTCCTCACCAACTGGTCTGTTACAACCTCTTCCCACCCCGTCCCGCCCGTGGGGATCCATTTCTATGGACTTCATTGTGGAGTTACCAACTCTCAAGGGAAGAACACCATTCTATGGTGGTTGATCGTCTAACAAAGGCAACTCATTTTATCCCTTGTGTCGGCTTACCCACTCCCAAAACAGACATCAGACTTGATGATTAAGAATGTGTTTCGCTTACATGGAGTACGGATGAGGTCATTTCGGATCGAGGGTGCAATTCACTTCAAGGTTTTGGCAAAATTTCTGTGTGCATTGGACATTAAAGTAAACCTTTCTTCTGCTTTTCATCTCCAGACTAATGGACAGACAGAACGAACCAATCAGACCCTGGAGCAGTATCTCCGCTGCTTTATCTGCCACCTACAGGATGATTGGGTGGATCTACTCCATGGCTGAGTTCTCTTATAACAACTCTCAGAGCGCCTCCACTAAGCAGTCTCCTTTTTACTCCAATCTAGGTTATCATCCTAACATTCTTCCTCGATTTCCCATAGATAGCCCTTGCCGGCAGTGGCTGAAAGAATCACTTCTTTACAAAAGAATATGGATCTTCTAAAGGAAAATCTAGAATTGGCTCAGGAAAGGTAAAAGAAAGCAGCAGATAAATTTTTAAACCTGCACAGCTTTCAAGGTAGGAGATTTGGTCTGGCTGTCAACCAGAAATCTTAAAATAAAGATTCCATCGTCTAAATTGGGACATAAGTACATTGGACCTTAAAAGATCAGTAAGATTATAAGTGCTGTTGCTTGTCGTCTTCACTGCCCAGAACTATGAGAATCCACCCTGTCTTTCATGTATCCCTACTAAAGGCTGCAACACCCAATACGTTTCCTGGACGCTCTTCTCCTTGCCCTGACCCAGTGCTGGTCGATGGTCAGGAAGAATTTATGGTGGAAAGGATTCTAGATTCCAGGTTGTACAGAAATCATTTTGCAATTTTTGATTAAATGGCGGGGCTACCAGGGAGGACAACTCATGGGAACCAGTCAATAATGTAAATGCTCCTCGCCTGCTCCACAGTTTCATCAGAGGTACCCTGACAAGCCTGGTCTGAGGTTGTCCCTAAGGGGGGAGTAATGTAAGGTTCTTTGTCTCTGTTGACATGTTCCTTGAAACTCAGTTTTCCGTCGGCCATTTTGCTTTCTGTCTTTCTGCAGCTCTTGCCCAGTTAATATGGAGTTTCCAGTTTTCATGTTCCCGCCCTGATTCTCTCCCTCTTGCTTCTTAAGCAGCCTCAGCTGAACAATCAGTGCTCCTGAATCAAGCCTCAGTCAGTCTGTGACCTGACTCCTGGAAACCTAGGATTTTGGACTCCAGCTATTTCCTACTGAGGAACTTTGGAACACTTTTGGACTTTGGAAACCTGCTGTCTGGTGAATCCATGTTTGCAGAGGAATTACGGTACAGAGAAGAGATCCTGAACCTGCTTGGAGATTTATTGTAGTGCTTGAAGTTACTCTGGCCTGCTGTGTTCTCCTGCCTCTGTTCCTGCAAACTGTGTGACCTTTTCTGCATGCTTGTATGAAGTAATACAAGTCATTTCATATCAACCTATGTCTCATGTGTTTTCCTCGCACCAAGCACAAGACGCTATAGGAACTGTACACTATACATGACATCAGCATGGTTTTGTAGCAAACAAGTCATGCCAGACTAATCTAATTTCCTTCTATGATGGAATCACTTACTGGGTGTATCAGGAAAATGAGGTAAATATAGCATATCTCGACTTCAGCAAAGCATTTGAAAAAGTATCTCATACTATTCTTATTGAAAAAAATGACCAAGTATGGGATTGACAAGGCTAGGTGGATTCATAACTGGCCCAGTGATCGTACTCAAAGAGTGGTAATGAATGGTTGCTGTTATGTTTCGGTAACTGAGGAGAAATAGCAAAAAAAATAGCAAAAGTGGTAATACACCAGAGAGGCTGGAACCTATTGGATTGCAGTAACCTGAACTAACCACACAACTAGAAGTAGCCATGGAGCGTTCCTACAGTGATCCTAGATGCCTCGTCACAGCCTGAGGGATAACTACACCTAAAGGCAGAAAGATGAAAGCTATCTGCCCGGAGAAGATCCCCAAAGAAAATAGGAAGCCCCCAAACATGTAATGGCGGTTAGACAAGAAGAAAGCACGGACACAGACAGAAATAGAATGAGCAAACACTGAAAAGTACAGGAAAGAATTCTGACTGCAATCCAACAAAACCCTAACAAAAATACCAACACTTCTGATTGCCAAAAAACCTGAGATCACACGATCTCATCCACCTAAATCAGATCTCTGGTGTAACAAAACGCTATTCAGCAAATAAAAAGTGACAAAGGAGCAAAGCAAAAGTGCAGACACAAACGGAGCACAATTGCAGCGCCAGACCCCCAAAGGGGACAGGCTGCAGTCCACTGCAAGCAGCAAACCACCAGAGAAAATCAAACAGGGAAAAAAAAAAAACAGCAAACACTTATCTGAAGGAGAGCAGGAAACTAGCAGTGCTTCAAGCAAGACCAGAAGGAACAATTGATAACCGGCAAGGCTGCTGGGATCTCAGGCCATTTATATCCTACCATTCAGCGCCAGCTGAAGGCCATTCAGTAATCAGTTCATTACCCTCAGCAACCACCGGAGGGAGCCCCAGCTCAGAAGCCGCCTCCAGCATATTCACAACAGGTTGCACATTCAATTGGAAGAGTGTTTCAAGTGGGGTACTATAAGGCTCTGTCCTGGCCCAGTGTTGTTCAACATTGTTATAAATGGTCTACATAGGGGAACAGAAGATAAAACTAATAAAAGTTGCAGACGATGCAATGGAATGAATAGCTGACACTAGAGCAGACAGAGAAAGTATTCAGAAGGATCTAGATAGTTTGAACAACGAGCAGCAATAACAGAATGGTATTTAACAGGAGAAATGTGAGATTCTACTTCCGGGAAAGAAAAACAAAAATTACAGTATGGGAGGAATAGAACTAAGCAACAGCACGTGATCATAGACTGCACATGAGTCAACAGTATGATGCAGCAGCAAAAAAGGCAAATACAGTTCCAGGATGTATTAAGAGAAGCATAGAGTCTAGATCGCATAAAGTAATTATCCCCTCTACTTCTCCTTTTTCAGACCTCATCTGGAATACTGGGTCCAGTTCTGGGCAACACATTTTAAAAAAGACATTGAAAAACTGGAGCAAGTTTAGAGAAGAGCTACCAGGATGGTGAGCGGATTGCAAAGTATGTCCCACGAGGAACGGTTAAAGGATCTGGGAATGTTTAGATTGCAAAAAAGAAGACTAAGAGAAGTCTTAATAGCTGTCTACAAATATCTGAAGGGATGTCACGGTGTAGAGGGATCATCATTATTCTCATTTCCATGTGGAAACAAGAGAAGCAATGGAATGAAACTGAAAAGGGAGAAGATACAGATTAGATATTAGAAAAAAAATTGACAGTGAGGGTGATCAATTAGTGGAACAGGCTGCCACGAGAGGTGTTGAGTTCTCCATCAATGGAAGTCTTCAAACAGAGGCTGGACAGACATCTGTCTGAGATGGTTTACTTAATCCTACATTGAGCCGGGGGTTGGACACGATGACCCTCGAGGTCCCTTCCAACTCTAACATTCTATGATTCTATGTTTTTAAGCTTTAACCCCTTCACCCCCAAGGGTGGTTTGCACGTTAATGACCGGGCCAATTTTTACAATTCTGACCACTGTCTCTTTATGAGGTTATAACTCTGGAACGCTTCAACGGATCTTCGCGATTCTGAGATTGTTTTCTCGTGACATATTGTACTTCATGTTAGTGGTAAAATTTCTTCGATATAACTTGCGTTTATTTTTGAAAAAAACGCAAATATGGCGAAAATTTTTAAAATTTTGCAATTTTCAAACTTTGAATTTTTATTCCCTTAAAACAGAGAAATATATCACACAAAATAGTTAAGAAATAACATTTCCCACATGTCTACTTTACATCAGCACAATTTTGGAACCAAAATTTTTTTTTGTTAGGAAGTTATAAGGGTTAAAAGTTGACCAGCGATTTCTCATTTTTAGCAACAAAATTTACAAAGCCATTTTTTTTAGGGACCACCTCACATTTGAAGTCACTTTGAGGGGTCTATATGGCAGAAAATACCCAAAAGTGACACCATTCTAAAAACTGCACCCCTCAAGGTACTCAAAACCACATTCAAGAAGTTTATTAACCCTTCAGGTGCTTCACAGTAACTAAAGCAACGTGGAAGGAAAAAATGAATATTTTACTTTTTAGCCACAAAATGATCTTTTACAAACTTTTTTTTTATTTTCACAAGGGTAAAAGGAGAAAATGGACAGATAAGGTTGTTATGCAATTTCTCCTGAGTACGCCAATACCCCATATGTGGGGGAAAACCACTGTTTGGGCACACGGCAGAGCTCGTAAGGGAAGGAGCGACGTTTGACTTTTTCAAACTAAAATTGGCTGGAATTTAGATTGGATGCCATGTCGCGTTTGGAGAGCCCCTGATGCGCCTAAACAGTGGAAACCCCCCACAAGTGACACCATTTTGGAAACTAGACCCCCTAAGGTACTTATCTAGATCTGTTGTGAGCACTTTGAACCCTCAAGTGTTTCACAAAAGTTTATAAAGCCTGGGTGTGAAAAAAAAAAAATCAATTTTCCACAAAAATGATTTTTTAGTCCCAAATTTTTGAATTTTCCCAAGGAAATTGGACCCCAAAAGTTGTTGTCCAATTTGTCCTGAGTACGCTGATACCCCATATGTGGGGGGGGAAACTGTTTGGGCGCACGGCAGGGCTTGGAAAGGAAGTAGTAACGTTTTGGAATGCAGACGTTAATGGGGGTCATGTTCCGTTTGAAGTGCCCCAGATGAGCCTAAACAGTGGAAACCCCCACAAGTGACCCCATTTTGGAAGCTAGACTGTTGTGAATGGGTTTGAGATGAGTTCTGAGCAGAGGCTCCCTCTGGTGGTTACAAGCAGTGCTAGTCTGTCCAGTGAAGATTGTGAGGACTGGGAATCAGGTGTTACTGACTGGTCTTATATAAGGGAGTCACCTTCCCATCAGGGTTGCCGGTGATCAATTGTTCTGGTCTGAATCCTTTATTCCAGTTTCCCTTGTAGCCTGCTGTGTCGTGTCTGCATCTCCTGCTAACAGATAAGACTTTTTCTTCTTTTGTGTTTGTGCTATATTTCTAGGTGTGTGGTGAGCGCTATGAAGCCCCAAGTGCTTCACAGAAGTTTATAATGTACAGCCGTAAAAACAAAAAAATAATTTTTTTTGTACAAAAATGATATTTTCACCCCCAGTTTTTTATTTTCCCAAGGGTAACAGAAGAATAGGACAAATTGCACAATAACTCTTGGGGTCCAGAGTACGCTGATACCCCATATGTGGGGATAAACTACTGTTTGGACACATGGCAGAGCTCAGAAGTGAAGGAGCACCGTTTGACTTTTTCAACGCAGAATTGGCTGGAATTGAGATCAGACGCCATGTCACATTTGGAGAGCCCCTGATGTGCCTAAACAGCGGAAACCCCAATTCTAACTCCAACCCTAACCAACCCAACCCTAGTCCCAACCCTAACCACAAACCTAACCCTAACACACCCCTAATCCCAACCCTAACCCTAATCCTAACTTTAGCGCCAACCCTAACCCTAACTTTAGCCGCAACCCTAACCCTAACCCTAATGGGAAAATGGAAATAAATACATTTTTTTAATTTTATTATTTTTCCCTAACTAAGGGGGTGATAAAGGGGGGTTTGATTTACTATTTATAGCGGGTTTTTATGATTGGCAGCTGTCACGCTAAAAGACGCTTTTTATTGCAAAAATAGTTTTTTGCATCGCCACATTTTGAGAGCTATAATTTTTGAATATTTTGGCCCACAGAGTCATGTGAGGTCTTATTTTTTGCGGTACGAGTTGACGTTTTTATTTGTACCATTTTTGAGCAGGTGACATTTTTTGATCGCTTTTTATTTCGATTTTTGGGAGGTTAGAATGAACAAAAATCAGCAATTCATGAATTTCTTTTGGGGGAGGCGTTTTTATTGTTCCGCGTGTGGTAAAATTGATAAAGCAGTTTTATTCTTCGGGTCAGTACGATTATGGCGATACCTCATTTATATCATTTTTTTATGTTTTGGCGCTTTTATAGAATAAAAACAATTTTATATAAAAAATAATTATTTTTGCATCGCTTTATTCTGCGAGCTATAACTTTTTTATTTTTTCGCTGATGATGCTGTATGGTGGCTTGTTTTTTGCGGGACAAGATGATGTTTTCAGCGGTACCATGTTTATTTATATCGGTCTTTTTGATCGCGCGTTATTCCACTTTTTGTTCGGCGGTATGATGATAAAGCATTGATTTTTTGCTTCGCTTTTTTTTTTTTTTTTTCAAGAGGTTCACTAAAGGGGTTAACTAGTGGGACAGTTTTATAGGGGGGGTCGTTACGGACGTGGCGATACCAAATATGTGTACTTTTATTGTTTTGTTTTTTTTATTTACAGGAAGAAATGAATTTATTGGGAAATTTTTTTTTTTTTTTTATTTTGGATTTTTTTTATAACATGTTTATTTTTATTTTTTTAACTTTTTTACTTTGTCCCAGGGTGGGACATCACTGTATTTTATCAAATCGCTGGTGTGACAGTGTGCACAGCACTCTGTCACACCAGCGATCGCTCAGGCATAGCTGCAGGCTTCTCAGTGCCTGCTCTCACAGGCACTGAGGAAGCCGCCTCCCTCCAGGACCCCGGCGCCATCTTGGATCCGGGTCCTGGGAGGGAGGAAGCCCTCAGAACAGCGCGATCACATCGCTCTGGTCTGAGGGTCTCAGGGGGGCGCGCAGGGAGCCCCCACCCTGCGCGATCCTCCCCTGTGCCCCCAGTACACCGCGATCATGTTTGATCGCGGTGTGCTAGGGGTTAATGTGCCGGGAGCGGTCCGTGACCGCTCCTGACACACAGTCACGGGTGTCAGCTGTGATAATCAGCTGACACCCGGCGGCGATTAGCTGCGCTCCCTTCAAAAGCGCAGCTGATTGCCTTTGACGTACTATCCCGTCCATGGGCAGAATGGCACGGGTTTTATGGACGGGATAGTACGTCTAATGTCAGAGAGGGGTTAATATAAAAAAATACAGTGCTTACAATAAATATATAAAAAGGTAAAACTAAAATGACACACAAATTTACAAAACAGTTATAAAATAAAAGGGAGAACTACCTAAACGTTTCCGTCTATAGTTATCGTCTGTTTCCTGAGGGAAAAAGTGACTCATGGATCGCATCAGCCCTTAAGCAGCTCCCACATGTGAAAACTTCTCTTTGTGTCACTCAGCTTTTTATAGTCCTGATGATATTTCCAGGATGACTCAGACTGGCTCCTTCAAAGGTTGATATCTCTGAATCGATAATGAGCCAAGTTGTGGCATTTCAAATACCCTGTGTCTTCCCCCCTTCCTTGCTCTCTATATACAGACAATAGGAAAGATTCCTTCAAGTTACATCCATCTGCTAGCTCTGTGAAGCAGCCATTTTTCTGACACCTCTACATGCTCCCAGGAGATTCCCCCCTGTTGTCCTGCATAAGAGCAGGCAGATGCTATTTCCTTTGTGTGGAGCAATATGTGGATGCATATTAACCAGTTGTTGTATTGACATTATAGTTTACCTTAAAATTATATACTTCCTTCACACTCAGCTTTTCTGCTGCAAGAGATGGATTATACCTGACAACAGGCAGTGGACAGCAAGTTATACAGAAGAGCGACATCTACTGGCTGGCACTTTGTAGGTTTATTTTTTGGGATTGGTAAGTCAATAAAATAGGAAAAATATATTTGCAGATTCTCGGTTTTATTACATTATCTACCTAATGAGATCAAGTCATATGAAAGTCCAATGACAGTCAAAACTCCTCATGGTTCTCCTAAAGGCCACAGAAGGCTATGATTCCTAATGATTGTTGTGTAATGTCCTATGAAGAAGCTCCAAAAATGAACCTACACTTTTGCGCTCCCTCTCGTCCTCCCAATATGTGATGTTAACCGCTCTCGCTTTACTGTGAGAACCAGAAAACAAAGATGATATTGGAGTCGCGATGTCCTTAGGGACACGGCTAGAATAACAATTCTACAATAGGGTGGATTCTCAGATTTAAGGACATCCAGTATCGTAAATGACAATGAAACCTCCTTAAAAGGTCAGAAGACGTAGTCCCTCTCCAGTCTGAGATGAGACATGAACCCATTACAGACCCTGTGTCCTCCGCTGCCAACACGCTTCTCGACACTGCGCTCAACTAAAGGTGAATGGTGAGTGGATTGGACTTATGTGATGTCTATTATTACAGGACCAGGAGAGGGTTTTATCCACAAGGTTAAGTGAATGACAACAAACAAAGTTCCACTCAAAAATTTTTGGTTTATAAAGTCAGTTAGTAAAATTATATATTTTTTCCATTATTTAATACTTACAGGAAAAGGCTTGCAATTTTCTGATTGATGGAGACAATAAAAAGGTTGCTGTACAGATCAGTGCAATCTGGAATTTTGCCTGTTTAGACTATGTGCAGGCAAATTTTTTTAAGTTTTTTTTTATGCTGATCCACAAGAAAAATCATCTTTGTGTATGTGCACACAATGTCTTTTTCATGCAGAAGAACTATTGTTTTTTTTTGTAATTTTCTGATCACTGTTTTAACGGTTTTGACCACTGGCAGGTTTTCTTTTTTTTTTTTCTGCAGCATTTTTGGGGCGACTAACGTGACACCGTTTTCCAAACATTTTTTTTACTTCATTCAACAATGACAAATTGCTAGCTGTTTTTAAGGAAAAAAAAAACACTAAAAAAATGTTCAGAAAGACACCTGGGAATCTTTGAGGCGTCTTTTGAGCTTTTCTATTGAATTGAAGTCGAAAAATGAACCGGTCATTTCTTTTAACCACTTTGCATCTTTGGAAACCTGGAGCAGTTAAAAGACGTTCCAATTTTTTTTTTTTTACATAGACTCTAATCTTTTAAGCATTATGTTGCATTTTGTGCTTTTTCAGGCAGGTTTAAGATCAGCTCCCATTTAAACCCACATGAAAAATGTGTGAATTAGCCCTAAAAACACTTGAAAGACTTTTACTATTCATTCAATGTTACTCCTCTAAGGGTATGTTCACACTGATATTTTTTTTAAAGTTTTTTGTTGTTTTGTTCTAGAGTAGATCCTCTCCAAAAAAAACTGCTTTAAATAGAAAACTCTTTCAATAGGTTTCTATGGGAAATCCACTTAGATATTCACATGAGGAGTTTTTTGAGCATTTTTTTCACCTGTGGTATTGAAAAATGCTTGGTGGATTACAGAAAGTGCATGTCACTTCTTTGAAGAAGCTCCTGATGGAATCTGCTCCAAACTAGACACTGTCAAAATGTCCAAAGGGATGCAAAAAAAAGAGTTTCACGAAAAAACTCTGCAAATACAGTTAAAAAAATCTTCAGATAACACTTTAGGAAAAGATTTAGGGTGTAAGCACCCAACGGCTTTTTCAGGCATGTCCACTCTAAAATCCTCCTGAAAAAGCACTTAATAAATGTGACAATGAATGAACATATTCACCGCAATGTAAAAACGACTTGCTGTGCATATGTTCAGCCTTTAAATCCTCTTTTAAACACTTCAGGTTTTCAAAGACATGAAGGGGTTAATAGAAGTGACCGATTCATTCTTATGGCGACTTCTGCTTGGAAACAACGGTGGTAAATGCCGATAAGAGACGCTTCTGGAAAAACACCTCCTGAAGCCTCTACTGCTTGAAAACCCTGGTGCATCCAAGGTTAAGTTCCCACATTGGATATCTGGTGCATTTTTTACGCTACATATTTTTGTTGCACAAAAAAAAACCAAAAAACGCAGCGTCTTAAAGATCCAGTAAAGATAAAGCGACCTGTGGAGTAAGTATGAAATATGGCAAATATGAAAAAAGAATGTATTTGAAAAAATACTTATTTCCAAGGTTTAATTCGATGTGAACAATATATATTGTAGTGGAGCGCCTCCTTAATTTTCTTCCATTTGAAAGTTTGTAATAAAGTTGTATCCAGAATAAAAGAAAAAAATCGTCTGTGAGCCAAGCATCCAGGACTGCAGAGCTCATGTCTGAGATTTTTTACTAGGTCCTTGGTGCATTTTAATTACTGGAACTTTATTCCTTAGGCTGGACATAGATCTACCTGAGAATCTGCCTCTAGAGCTTATTTTAAATGAAAGGGGGCGTTAAAAGTATGAGACACGTAATGACTGACTGTCTGCTCTCGTGATCTCACTGCAGAAATGTGTGTGATTATAACTAACACAGTACAGCAGAGCTGAACTTTTTACAGCTGCACTTCCATCTCACAGACCACACTGTAAGAGGACAATGGCTGTTGGAAATGTATGAAATGTATTTGTAATGAGACAAAGCTCATCTCAGCTGTACTGTCTTAGTTGTAACACAGATATGCTGTGAGATAAGGAGAGCAGGCTCTCAGTCATTACATGTCTCACACTGGTAACATCATCTTTTACTTATAATAAGCTCTGGAGGCAGATTCTCTGGGAGATCTATGTCCGACCAATAGATCTTAACAGCTCATTTACATATTAAGAAAAATGTGAATTTCTCTGGAATAAGACATTGAATTGCAGATATCAAGGTATCATTTTATTTAACGTTTTATGACCTACACATCCGTATAGATAGTTTAGGAGGGTTGATCCTACTGACAGATTCCCTTTAATTTGCAAATTCGACAGAGATTGGATAGTGCACGTGAAAGAGCCCATTGAGTATCATAGGTATGTGATCTATCTGAAAAAAAAACATATGTTAAAATTGGACATGGGAATGAGGCCTTATCAGACACTAACAAAAAAATGAGCTGTGACCAGCTTGCCTCAATGGAACAATCTGAAATATCCACCCTTAAATATCCATGAAGATCAGCTATTAGAGAGCTAGTAGCCCGTATATCATTCTTGTACAGGGGATCCTTGCTGTCCGTGTCCATCCCTGTGCTCCATATACCATAAAGCTGGTGTGGAGCAGTAACACTGTCTTGTGTATGAGCCCAAATAGTGCAGAACTGCTGTTACACCTCCTGTCTGGTGCATGGACAGAGAAGGAGGCTGGCTTTGGCCTTGAAATGAGCCGTCCTTCAGCCCCTTTCACTTATTTCATTGGTCAAGTGCTTTTCTGTGTCAAACACAGACCCTAGGCACAGCAGCGAGGATAGGGGCACCGGAGCTAATAGGAGAATATGAATACTGTTGTGAATGGGCTGGAGATGAGTTCTGAGCAGGAGCTCCCTCTGGTGGTTACAAACGGTACTGGACTGTCCAGTGAAGATTGTGAGGATTGGGAATCAGGTGTTACTGACTGGTCTTATATAAGGGAGTCGCCTTCCCATCAGGGTTGCCGGTGATCAATTGTTCTGGTCTCAATCCTTGATTCCTGTTTCCTTGGTAGCCTGCTGTGTCGTGTCTGAATCTCCTGCTAACAGATAAGACATTTTCTTCTTTTTGTTTTTGTGCTTGATTTTTGCATTTTGTCCTGCACTTCTGTGGGGGCCTTCAGGGTCCCCTCTGGGGGCTTTTGCCCTCTCAGTTCAGTTCAGCCACTGATGTTTGTACATTTGCTTTTTCCAGTTTTTTCAGTGGCTGCTGTTTTGTTTTTGGTTGCACCAGAGAGCTAATTTAGGTGGTAGAGGTCGTGTGATCTCAGGTGTTTTTGAAATTAGTGGAGTTGGTGCTTTTCAGGGTTTTTTGAGATTGCAGTAAGTGCCCTTCCTATCCTTTTCTATTTAGTAAGTTTGGGCCCCAACGTTTGCTCATACTATTTTCTGTCTGTGTCAGTATTTCTTCTTGTCTAACCGCCATTACATGTTTGGGGGCTTTCTATGTTCTTTGGGGATCTGCTCCGGGGCAGATAGCTTTCCTCTTTCTATCTTTAGGTGTAGTTAGTTTCTCAGGCTGTGACGAGGCGTCTAGGACCAACGTAAGAACGCTCCACGGCTGCCTCTAGTTGTGGTGGTTAGTCAGGGTACTGCAATCTCATAGTTTCCAACTGCTCTGGTGTATTTCCTTTTTTGCCTGCTCTCCTCAGCTACCAAATCATAACAGTATCACCGGCCTAAACTAAAAATTATATGGTACTCACAGAAGGGAAAAATATTGTGGAAAGAAAAAAGTCGTCAGAGTTGTCAGAGATTTTTTTTTTTCTGTTTGTTGCATTTTTTTTTCCCTCTGTATCTCTGGGTGCTGAGGAGGATTTTTTTTTCTCAATGGAGATTGCACAGTTGTCTGGCCGTGTGGATCAGCTTGCCACTGAGGTTCTGAGTATTGCTACCTATCTTGCTAGGTTGCCTGTTGTGGAACCTAGGATTCCCATGCCAGATTTGTTTTTAGGGATCGAGCTAAGTTTCTGAATTTCAAAAATAACTGTAAATTGTTTTTTGCCTTAAAATCTAAGTCCTCAGGGAACGCAGCGCAGCAGGTTCAAATTGTCATCTCTCTCCTGCGCGGCGACCCTCAGGATTGGGCTTTTTCCCTGACACCTGGGGATCCTGTTTTGAGAGATGTTGATGCGTTTTTTCAGGCTTTGGGGTTATTGTACGATGAGCCTAATGTCACTGATCAAGCTGAAAAAACTTTGTTGGCATTAAGTCAGGGGCTTGATGACGCTGAGTTATACTGTCAGAGATTCCGTAGATGGGCAGTCCTGACCAAATGGAATGACGACGCTTTGGCAGCTCTTTTTCGGAAGGGACTGTCAGATAATGTAAAGGATGTTATGGTGGGATTCCCTGTTCCCTCTGGTCTCAATGATTCTATGTCATTAGCGATTCAAATTGACAGACGTTTGTGTGGAGCCCAGCTGCGACTGAATCCACATCTCCAGAAGGGTGCACTGACAGAGGACCCCACTAGAGGTCAATATGCACACACACATTCCAGCTTACCTTAGGAGACCATTAGAGGGAGCTGGTTGCAGGCACATATAAACTCAGTTTTAGTTTCACTTTGCCTCAGAATTGCCAAGCAGCTCACGGAGCAGCTCAGATAAGATCAGAGGAGAGGAGAGAAGTTTAGCTCAGTTCTGAGCCCCAGCTCTGTCAGAAAGAGAGCTGCTTAGAGCCTATACATGGAGGCTGGTACGGGTGTGTACTGAAACCACCCTAGTCTGGTCAGAGCTAAATCTGAAGCAAATCTGACTAAGAAGCGTGCCGACGCTTAGAGAGGGCGAAGAGGCAGCTTGCCTGCTGCCAATGTGTGTTGTGAGCAGGACCCGGGTAGGGTCGAAGGCAAGTGGAAGCAGAGGGAAAAAGGAGCATTAATAGCTCTCCCTAACAAGTCACCGGACATCGGGGTCCGAGCCTTTAAGGATTTCTACAACTTTTAGGAGAACACCGGAGTTCCTGTAGGACTACAAGTCCCAGGGTACCACAGAGCTGTTAAGCAACAGGACCAGGAGGACGGAGTCGGCTCGATCAGCCTGAAAAGACTTGTTCTACCAAATAGAAGGTCCAATCACCAATTCAGCCAGGTACAGAACAGAGACAGTCAGACTTAGCTACATGCAGGTCAGGACTGGATCACACAGTGCAAAGGACAGGAGGCCATATACCTACCCGTGGGGGAGTCTGAATGTGCATCCTTCGCCTCACAGTGCTCCAGGGAGAACCTGCCAGTTCTACAGTAAAAGGTACCAAAAGTTACTTGTGAGTGTGTCTCCCTTCTTGCCCTTAGCCTGCCGGACCCCTGTTCACACTGCATCTCCATATTACTATCTGCCCTGGAAGAACCCTGTCTTTCCTGTAGGAGACCTACCATCTAGCTGCCTAATACCATCCCTTCCAGGGTACTCGCATAGCAGCGTTGGTCACTCTGACCATACACTACAGGTGGCGTCACGACAATTTATATGAACATTCCATCATCCCCTGTAAATATCCCCCACCATTGAATGACCGCCCAGGGCCACGGACCGAGCTCTGCTGCCAGTGACATTCCCCATAGAAGTCGACGGGCTCGGTGCCGAGTACCCCATAGCCCTGGTACCCACACCATCTGGTGTTGTGTGAGTCATTTGCGTGAGCGGAAAGGTATGCGTGGAATAATGTTGCCTTGTGAACCTGCTTCTGAATCCATGCAGTGTGATAGAGTGGTTTCTGGGGCACAGCGTCATGAATTTCGAAAGCGTAATGGGTTATGTTTCTACTGTGGTGATGCCTCTCATGCTATTTCAGTCTGCCCTAAGCGGGGAAGACGTTTTGCACGCTCGGTTGTCTTGGGTAGTGTTCAGACTAAGTTTTTATTAACTGTTACTCTCATATGTTCTCTGTCCTCATTTTCTGCTCAGGCTTTTGTTGATTCTGGAGCAGCTATTAACCTGATGGATTTTGATTTTGCTAAACGTTGTGGGTTTCCCTTGATACCCCTACGGAAGTCTATTCCCCTACTGGGGATCGATTCTACCCTTTGGCTGAGAATAAACCTCAGTTCTCTACTCAGGTGATAATGAGGGTAGAACCTGATCATCAGGAGAGTTGCAAATTTTTGGTTCTGTATAATCTGCATGACATTACTGGGTTTCCCTTGGTTACAGTCTCATAATCCTGTTTTGGATTGGAAATCTGTGTCTGTTACCAGTTGGGGCTGCCAATGTGTTAATACCAACACTCCTGTTTTTTCTGCCTCCCCCAGACTCAGGATGTTCCTGACTTTTTGATTGATTTTTCTGATGTGTTTAGCGAAAGTAAATCTGCATCCTTACCTCCCCATAGGAGCTATGACTGCGCTATTGAATTAGTGCCTGGTAGTAAATTCCCTAAAGGTCGCCTTTTTAACTTGTCTGTACCTGAACATGACGCTATGCGGTCTTATATCAAGGAGTCATTGGAGAAGGGTTATATCAGACCATCCTCTTCACCCTTAGGTGCCGGTTTTTTCTTTGTGGCCAAAAAGGATGGTTCATTAAGGCCGTGTATTGATTATCGTCTCTTGAACAATATTACTGTGAAATATCAATATCCTTTACCCTTGATCTCTGATCTGTTTTCCAGGGTGAAAAACGCTACTTGGTTTACCAAGCTTGACCTCAGGGGGGCATATAACCTTATTCGCATTAAGCACGGAGGATGAATGGAAGACGGCATTTAATACCCTGAAGGGCATTTTGAGTACCTTGTGATGCCCTATGGGCTCACTAATGCTCCTTCTGTCTTCCAGTCCTTCATGAATGACATTTTCAGGGATTTTGTGGATAAATTTCTGATTGTTTATTTGGATGATATCTTGATTTTTTCCAATGACTGGGACTCTCATGTAAAACATGTTCGGACTGTGTTCCAGATTTTGAGAGAGAATGCTCTGTATGTGAAGGGATCAAAGTGTCTTTTTGGCGTTCAGAGGATCTCATTTCTGGGATTCATTTTGTCCCCATCTGTTATTGAAATGGACCCGGTCAAAGTTCAGGCCATCTGTGATTGGGTCCAACCTACTTCATTAAAGGCTCTTCAAAGATTCTTGGGTTTTGCCAATTTTTATCGTAAATTTATTGGTAATTTCTCTGTTATTGTTAAACCATTAACTGATTTGACCAAAAAGGGTTCTGATGTGGTGAATTGGCCTCCTGAGGCAGTCTCTGCATTTCAGGAACTTAAGCAGAGATTCATTTCTGCTCCTGTTCTACGGCAGCCTGATGTTTCTCTGCCATTTCAGGTGGAGGTTGATGCCTCTGAAATTGGGCAGGTGCCATTTTGTCCCAAAGAGATCCAGAGACCTCTAAAAGTAACCCTTGTGCCTTTTTCTCTCGAAAATTTTCTCCCACTGAACGTAATTATGACGTGGGTAATCGGGAGTTATTAGCCATGAAGTGGGCTTTTGAAGAGTGGAGACATTGGCTGGAGGGAGCCAAACATCAGGTGGTGGTCCTTACGGACCATAAGAATCTAGTTTATCTGGAATCTGCCAAGCGACTTAATCCTAGACAGGCCAGGTGGGCCTTGTTTTTCACACATTTTAATTTTGTGGTTTCATTTCTTCCTGGCACTAAAAATGTTAAGGCGGATGCCCTCTCGAGGAGTTTCCTGGCGGACTCTCCTGAGTTATCTGATCCTTCTGTTATTTTGAAAGAGGGTTAGTTCTTTCCGCCATCTCACCCAATTTGAGACTGGCTCTGGAGGAGTGTCAGGAGGATAAGCCCGAGCGCTGCCCTGTTGGGAAATTGTTTGTCCCGGACCAGTGGAAAAAGAGTGTAATGTCTGAGATTCATTGTTCCACGTTGGCCGGTCATCCCGGAATTTTTGGTACCAGAGACTTGGTTAGTCGGTCCTTTTGGTGGTCTACCTTGTCTCGTGATGTCAGGGAGTTTGTGCAGTCCTGCGGGACTTGCTCTCGCTCCAAGCCTTGCTCTCGTTCTAGTGGTTTGTTGATGCCATTTCTGTGCCCAAAAGACCATGGACCCATATCTCTATGGATTTCATTTCCGACCTCCCTGTTTCTCAGAGAATGACCGTCATCTGGGTGATTTGCGATAGGTTTTCCAAGATGATACATCTTGTGCCATTACCTAAGTTGCCTTCCTCCTCTGAATTGGTGCCTTTGTTCCTTCAGCACGTGGTTCGTTTACACGGCATTCCTGAGAACATTGTGTCTGACAGAGGAGTCCAGTTTGTTTCCAGATTTTGGAGGACCTTTTGTTCTAAAATTGGTGTTCAATTGTCCTTCTCCTCGGCGTTTCATCCTCAGACCAATGGTCAAACTGAGAGAGCAAACCAGACATTGGAGACTTATCTAAGATGCTTTGTGTCTGCTAATCAGGATGACTGGGTCTCTTTTTTGCCTTTGGCTGAGTTTGCTCTTAATAATAGGGCTAGCTCTGCCACTTTGATGTCTCCATTTTTCTGTAATTCTGGGTTTCACCCTCGATTTTCTTCAGGACAGACGGAGGCTTCTGTCTGTCCAGGTGTTGACTCTGTTGTGGAGCGTATGCAACAGATTTGGGACCAGGTAGTGGAGAGGTTGTCCCTCTCTCAGGAGAGGTCCCAGCGGTTTACTAACCGGCATAGGACTGATGGTCCTCGGTTTAAAGTGGGGGACTTGGTCTGGTTGTCCTCAAGAAATATTCCTATGAGAGTAGCATCTCCTAAATTTAAGCCTAGGTTCATTGGACCTTATAAGATCATGGAGATTCTTAATCCTGTTTCTTTTCGTTTGCTTCTTCCAGGGACATTTAAGATCCATAACGTGTTCCACAAGTCCTTGTTGAAGAGGTTTGTTGAGCCAGTGGTTCCTACTACTGTGCCTCCTGACCCTGTTTTGGTTGAGGGCAATCTGGAGTATGTGGTTGAGAAAATATTGAATTCTCGTTTTTCTAGACGAAACTCCAGTATTTGGTTAAATGGAGAGGTTATGGTCAGGAAGACAATTCTTGGGTGTTTGCTTCGGACATCCATGCTAGGAGACTCATCCGTGCGTATCATAGAACTCATCCTGACCGACCTGGTTGCTCAAATGAGGGTTCGGTGACCCCTCCTCAAGAGGGGGGTACTGTTGTGAATGGACTGGAGATGAGTTCTGAGCAGGAGCTCCCTCTGGTGGTTACAAACGGTACTGGACTGTCCAGTGAAGATTGTGAGGATTGGGAATCAGGTGTTACTGACTGGTCTTATATAAGGGAGTCGCCTTCCCATCAGGGTTGCCGGTGATCAATTGTTCTGGTCTCAATCCTTGATTCCTGTTTCCTTGGTAGCCTGCTGTGTCGTGTCTGAA
>JARQOD010000005.1:516010577-516097342 GCA_033576555.1 Oophaga sylvatica
TTTTAATTTTTCCAACAAAAATTTTATTTTAGCATCAATTTTTTCATTTTTGCATGGGCAACAGGATAAAATGGATCCTAAAATTTGTTGGCCAATTTCTCTGAGTACACAAATACCTCATATGTGGTCATAAACCACTGTTTGGGCGCACGGCAGGGCTTAGAAGGGACGGAGCGCCATTTTGGAATGCAGACTTGATGGAATGTTCTGCGGGTGTCATGTTGCGTTTGCAGAGCCCCTGATGTGCCTAAACAGTAGAAACCCCCACAAGTGACCCCATTTTGGAAACTAGACCCCCCAAGGAGCTTATCTAGATGTGTAGTGAGCATTTTGAACCCCAAGTGCTTCACAGAAGTTTATAAACGCAGAGCAGTGAAAATAAAAAAATCATTTTTGTTTCTCAAAAATCATTTTTTTGCCGCTATTTTTTATTTTCCCAAGGGTAACAGGATAAATTGGACCCCAAAATTTGTTGTACAGTTTGTCCTGAGTACACTGGTACCCATATGTGGGGGGGAACCACTGTTTGGGCACACGTTGGGGCTCGGAAGGGAAGTAGTGACGTTTTGAAATGCCGACTTGATGGAATGGTCTGCGGGCGTCATGTTACGTTTGCAGAGCCATGATGTGCCTAAACAGTAGAAACCCCCCTAAGTGACCCCATTTTGGAAACTAGATCCCCCAAGGAACTCCTCTAGATGTGTGGTGAGTACTTTGAATCTCAAGTTCTTCACAGAAGTTTATAACGCAGAGCTGTGAAAATAAAAAAACATTTTTTTCCACAAAAATATTTTTTTTTGTCCCCAATTTTTTTTTCCCAAGGGTAACAGGAGAAATTAGACCCCAAAGTTGTGCAATTTTTCCTGAGCACGCTGATACCCCATATGTGGGGGTAAACCACTGTTTGGGCACACATCGGGGCTCGGAATAAAGGGAGCACTGTTTCACTTTTAACAGCCAATCAGAGCGATCGTAGCCACGTGGGGGTTAAGCCAACCCCCCTGTGGTGAAGCACAAAGGGTCTTGTGCCTGCGGGTCGGGTGTCCTTTCAGTGACCCCGGTCACCCGACCCGCAGGAACGCGATCCTTTCATGACACATACGCTGTGTCACAGGTCAGGAAGGGGTTAAAGATGCAATTTACGGTAGTATGATAACCACTTCATGGATTGTTTCACTCTGCATAATACCCAACACGAATGTCTAGTTAGCCCTAGCTCTACCAATATACATTTCTCACACCTTTATTTGCTGAAGACACTAAAACTCAGTATTATTTTTCTTCAAACTGGATCACAAAGTGCTCTTCAGGCGTGTACCCTGAGCGACCTGTGTGGGCTGTAGTCATTATCCTGTTTTTACATATTGCTTTGCTTATTTTACATGCACCCTCTGCCACATAAATGTTTATAAGAATGTAGAATGTAAGCCCGAAAGGGCAGGGTCCTCTCCCCTCTGTATCAGTCTGTCATTGTTAGTTTACTGTAAGTGATATCTGTAATTTGTATGTAACCCCTTCTCATGTACAGCACATAGAATCAATGGTGCTATAGAAATAAATAAATAATAATAATAATAAGACCACTCATCCCTGTTTA
Organism: Oophaga sylvatica; assembly: GCA_033576555.1. Classification (NCBI taxonomy): domain Eukaryota; kingdom Metazoa; phylum Chordata; class Amphibia; order Anura; family Dendrobatidae; genus Oophaga; species Oophaga sylvatica. Next base: position 516,012,175 of record JARQOD010000005.1, read on the forward strand.
TTAGCACTAATTTTCTCGGCCTAAAACTAATCGTCGGCAGCACCTCTACCTATGTAAGCTGCCGACAATATGCAAATTGCGTGCGACCGGATGACTGATGTCATATGTTTGCTCCGTGTTACATAAACTCTCTATAAAATATTCATACGTCCTCATCTGTCGTGCAAGTTTCCGGCACTCACATGACGGCTTCTGTCGTCCTCGTCTGTGTGTTCAGTTCTTGATGCATTGAGATTCAGTACAGAGACTTCAGTAGATAATAAAGGGAAAGGAGGAAACTATGTCCATGGGTTTTGTGTCCATTATGTCTTTAAATGGATGTTAGTTGCTCTTTAGATGACACATTGGATCATGGATGGGGTGTCCTAGTGGTCGGACCCTCATCGACCTAGACTGACTTGCTATAGCTGCATAACTTGATAATTTTTCCTAGTGATCTGTTTCACTTTCAGCTGAGCGCTGGGGCTTATCCAAGGCGGGAGGCGGACGTAAGAATGTGTTCCCACACAGCGATTTTCCACTGCAGATTTCCATATCCAAAATCTGCCTTGTATTGCAGTAGCAGTGCTATAAATGAGATTTGCAGAACTCTCAAGCTCTTGCAACAGGAAAAAAAAATTAAGTGTAAATTAACCAGCGCTGCCTAATATCAACTTATGTGACTTATAGAATGACTCCTCCTTCCATTCTGTGCTATTTTGTGTATAAATATGTGATTCTTCAGATGTTGTATTAGTCTTTGCCTGATGAAGAGACCTGAGTAGTCTCGAAAGCTTGCAATTTACCATCTTTTCAGTTAGCCATTAAAAGGTATCAACCACTGAGGACTCTCAACTCTAAATATTTTTCCTCCTTCCATCAACATTTTCACCCCTTAATATATAGCAATCGTCATATTATCCAGCACGCTGTACTTGCAGTTGCTCATTTTGCCTTTCTACCCAATAAATTATTCTCTTTTCTCTGCTCTATGTAAAAACAGGAAGTATCTTTTGCCTTCATGAATCATTCCCCTCTTCAACTTCTCACCCCCGCTAGGGATTTTTGCAGTGACTCATGACTCGTACAGGGAAAATTGATCTCCTGTTTCTATATAGTGCTTAGAAGGAATCAGCTAGTCAGTTTTTAATCACTTGATGTCATAGACCTAATAGAAAAGAGAAGAATTGGTTGGTAGAAAGGCAAAATGAGCAACTGTAAGTACACAGTGCTATATAATATGATGACTGCAATGTACTGTAAGGATAAAATATTTGACAGGAGTGCTTTTTTAACTGCACCTATCTGCAGTAATATTCGGGTTTCCCGCCGGCCGTAGCATTTTTGTTGCGGGAGGTCCCCAGCAGGTCGTGTACAAGTACTATAAAGATATTTTTGTCTTGCTGCAGAGAGAATGATGATCTTCTATGCCACACAAAAGATAATTTTGCACTTCGAATGTGCCTTATGCTCCTTGTCTGGTTTACACTGCAAGGTTCTGGTGAAACAAGTGATTGCTGCAGCGAGTATGGACATAAATCCTTTTATCAGTTGGACTTGTGGCTGTTGTCTTACAGTCCTAAAATGCTCGAGAATCAGAGCCAACTGGACGAGAAGTTGATTAAAGATTTTTGTCCATTAATACAATGCAGACTTCATCTCAGAGAGCCTTCAGTGATGGAACCTCTGTATTTACATTTTCTTCTATTTCTCTCAGGGTTCGGCTGAAGACACTACTGGAACACAGTCACTGTCCGGATTGTTAAATAAGTGTAAAACTGCCCAGGGGCAAAGGTTGGTGAACCAGTGGATTAAACAACCCCTAATGGACAAGAACAGGATCGAAGAGAGGTAAATGAGAACACAGGTGCTCTGCGCCTGGCATCGACCACTTGTTTTTTCCTTTTATTTCATATTAAAAAGGTTATCAAAGACGAAAAAAAAAAATTTTCAACCTGCCCAATTTCCTCTAAATATTTTTTTTTTCTAACTTTTATATTTCCATAAAGTGTATTGTTTTTAGAAATGCTCCTCAGGTTACGTGAGGTTCACCTCTGAAGCCGTCCACTTCTGATGATCCACTCAAATAGCAATAGTACTTTTTATAGGATTGAGTGTCCTGGTTAGGGGCCAGTCTTGTGTTCCTGTTGTACTGAGCTTGTACCGATCACCTATTTTAGCATTATTTATGTCAGGTGACCTAATTGGCGAGTATCCCCTCTGATCACGGGTTCCCCAGCTTCTTTTCTGGCTTTGAGCTCGGCACAAAAGAACGTTTTCTGGGTTGGCATGTGAACAAAGCTGCGTGGAAAGGGGTCTGCAACGTCCAGCAAATCTCTTCAGCTGCTATTACAGCGGCATGATGGCTGCCGCTATAGCCAGACAGTAAAAACTGCAGAAAACAATATATTTTATTTTACTCATATAGCACCTTTAATTTCACAATGTTTGACAGACAATCACTCAGACAATCAGATATTGGGGCTCACAATCTAGAATCTCTATCATATGTTTGGAGTGTGGGAGGAAACCGGAGAACCCGAAGGAAAACCTACGCAAACACGGGGAGAACATACGAACTCCTGGAAATATTGTCCTTGGTGGGATCTTAGAATAAGAAACATCCCAACTGTTCCCATTGGACAACATATATATACGTGGGAGCTCTGTCGTAGCTATGTGAGTGGGGTCCATGAATAGTAGAGTGTCTTGCCCACCATAACATACCTCGGGAGTTAGTAGCTTGCCCAACGATGCTGTGAGGCCTTATGGGAGATAAAGGAGGTAGATACTGCAGGACAATCCATGTCTGTCCTTTGTATGTTATGTAAATCCTCAATAAATACACTGTCATTTACGGTTTTAACTTGTAACCTCACAGATGTCTTATTACTGTGGCATGATGCCAGAGGATGGCATAAATCAGCAGGACTACCGATGCTACCTTCGTGACCTAATGAGATTTAGCATAGGTTGTTATTTTGCTACTTGCTGAGCATTTACATACTTTATAATCTCTGGCTTGAGTCCTGTTTGCATCCAGCACCACTATATAATGCTAGTAAAAAGATTTCTGTAACAGGAACCGCCTAATAAACCAACTGCTGCAAAGCCAAAAGTGCCGGCATACCTGAAAATGAAATGCCAGCTTGATGTGTTAGAAAACCCTGAGGCTTGGAGGTCCATAGTGATCTCAGCTTTATTATTAGCCTCAAAGGGATTTTCCAGGCTTCTGGTATTGATGATCTATTTTTAAAGGGAATCTGTCAGCAGGTTTTTCCTATGTAATCTGTGGACAGCATGGGGTAGAGGTTAAAACACAGAATTCAACAACGTGTCAAATGTCCGTCTGTTTGCTGTTGCTTATTTACACTGAAGGTTTTATCACCTGGTGATAATCATTGCTGTGACTAGCTGGAGTGTTCTTGGAAGTCCAACTTCCGCCCCGTCCTGTGATAGGCAGCTCACTGTCTATAGACAATATACATAGAGAGCCTGGTGTGGGCGGGGGCAGCTTTCTCCGCTCCGCTGCATTGCTAAATCTAAGTGATTCATCTTTTGGATTCAGCGTCTTTTTGCCTACCTCATGCTGCTCTCAGATGAGTTGGCAAAAACCTGCTGACAGATTTCCCTTTAAGGGGCATTTACACCACAAGATAATTGTAAACGAGTGCTGCTAAAACGCTTGTTTCGCGATTCTCTTGCCACGTAAACAAGCTGCCGATCACACGATGAGCAAGCAAAACTCTCATTCAGCAAGTGAAATGATCTTTTGTGATCATCGTTTTCGGCAGCACATTGTCCCGTGTAAACAAGATTTGTGCTGCCGAGAACTACGGCAGCCTGTGTACTGAACAATCTCTGTTACAGATTGCTCAGTGCGCATCGTTTACTTTGGTCTGCTTGTGTAAACAGGCATTCAATGGACCGCCGATGGTTAAGTTTACCAATTGCAGTTGTATCGTGCCGCTGGTCGGCTCGTGTAAACAGACTCTTTGAATAGGTAATCAAGATCTGTTTCTTCGGTCTGGGGGGGTCATACGCGTGGTATCCCCATTGATCAGCTGTGCTGGTGTGGGCCTGGGCAGGTGTGGGTTTTGCAATTTGTTTTATTTGCGACAGGGCTCTGATTAATTTGCTCTCGGCTTCCCAGTCATCTTGTTTGCCATCACACCCTGCCTTTATCTGTAGCGGTACAGGAATTACCTGACGTCCGTTGTGATCCTTCGTGGAGCTTTGAAGTTCAGCAGGGTCATGGCTTCGGTTTGCACGTTATTCAAAGGCGGTGCACAATAGGCCATTATACGTCTGACAAAGAGGTTGCAAGAACCGTTTAGTGTCAGCGTCAGTCTGAAGATTACTCCAGCTTTACTTTTCCCTTTTTTAGAGGTCACATTACATAATCGATCTTCAGGTGTGATACATGACGGCCCTACGCAGAAAGCTGCAGTCTTTTAAAAAAAAAAAACAAAAAAAACAAGTGATTTTGCCTTAGTTGGGTTTTTGATGCTAATTTGAATTTTTTTTATTTCCTCAAGAAGCAGAATCTGCAGTCGTCCATTGCAGGGAAGTTCACGCATTCAATGCTTGATGGCGCCGCTTATGTGTTAGTTGTCCATCGCCCTCTAGTGGTATGTAGCAAGGTTACAGAAGTTCAATTTTCAAAGAAATGTGTCATCAGAAAATGATTTATTGTTTAAATCTACCGTATATACCCATGTATAAGCCGAGATTTTCAGCCCATTTTTTAGGGCTGAAAGTCCCCCTCTCGGCTTATACGCGGGTCATATACGGGGGTCGGAGGGGGAGCGGGGATGTCGGATTATACTCACCTCTCCGCCACCGCGGTCTCTGCAGCCCCCCTGCTTCTCCCACGATCTCCGGCTCCTTCCTGCAGCGGTCACATGGCACCGCTCATTAAAGTCATGAATATGCACATATTCATGACTTTAATGAGCGGTAGCACGTGACCGCTGTAGGAAGGAAGCGCTGCTGAGAGCGCCGGGAGAAGAGGAGAGGTGCAGGGACGCGCGGCGGAGAGGTGAGTACAGCGATATTTACCTGTCTTCTCTCCACCGCTGTGCTGCGTCCTCGTCTGACTCCTCTGGCGGTGAATGATCAGCAGAGGGCGCGATGATGTCATTAGTGAGCGCCGCCCCCCTGCCAGATCATTCACTGCCGAGGACCAGGAAGAGGACGCAGCGCTGCGGTGCAGAGAGGACAGGTAAATATCACAGGTGCCGGGGTTCTGAGTGAGCGGTGACGCCGGCACCTGTCCCCCATAGCGCGCCGGTGTCCCCGCCTGCTCAGGACCCCGGCACCTGGCCCCCAGCGACGAGAGATGAGTATGTCATTTTTTTTATTTTTTTTGCAGCAGCATATGGGGCATAATCTGGAACATATGGGGGCATAATATGGAGCATATGGGGCATAATATGGAGCATATGGGGCATATATGGAGATATGGGGCATAATATGGAGCATATGGGGGCATAATATGGAGCATATGGGGGCATAAGCTGTGGAACATATGGGGCATAATATGGAGCATATGGGGGCAGAAGCTGTGGAGCATATGGGGGCATAATATGGAGCATATGGGGGCATAATATGGAGCATATGGGGGCATAAGCTGTGGAACATATGGGGGTAAAATATGGAGCATATGGGGGCATAATATGGAGCATATGGGGCAAAGCTGTGGAACATATGGGGCATAATCTGGAGCACATGGGCCAAAATATGGAGCATATGGGGGCATAAGCTGTGGAACATATGGGGGCATAATATGGAGCGTATGGGGGCATAATATGAGCGTATGGGGGCATAAGCTGTGGAGCATATGGGGGCATAATCTGTGGATCATACGGAGGCATAATCTGGAATATATGGGGGCATAATCTGGAGCATATGGGGGCATAATCTCTGAAGCATATTGGGCATAATCTGGAGCATATAGGGGCATAATCTGTGCAGCATATGGGGGCATAATCTGTGGAGCATCATATGGGGGCATAATCATTTTGCACCCTAGGCTTATACGCGAGTCAATAAGTTTTCCCAGTTTTTTGTGGCAAAATTAGGGGGGGTCGGCTTATACACGGGTCGGCTTATACATGAGTATATACGTAATTTTTTTTTAAAATCAAATAGTTTTTATTAACGTTTTTGAAAACATTACAAAATACCTCACAGTACTTATCCCTTTCCCTACACCCTTCCCCATCCCAGACCCTGGTCCAATGTTGAGTTATATCAAAATAGATACAAAAAATACAAATTAAGGTATACATCAAAGGCACATACCATAATGAAACATTGCAAAAATCTTTACTGAATATCATAGATATGCTATTAGGAGAGCAATTGTACAGACGATAAACCTGGAGTGTTCAACCATCCTGCCCAAATTTTTTCAAATATTTCCAACCTTCCTCGTTTCTGATAAATGGCCTTTTCTCTACATAGCGTGAAATTGAGCTTATTTACATATTCTTTCTGCGTGGGGACTTTATCTTCTGAAATCCAGTGATATGCTATAAGTTTCCTAGCAATGAAGAGCATTCTAGCAACTGATATTTGTAAAAAGTCTTAAATCTAATTTTTAATATGAAATGATAACCTTTTTTCTTTTTTTTTTTTTTTTTTTTTTTTTTTTGAAACACCTAATCAAGTTTAAGTTTAATCTTAAGAGGAAAAAAACAGAAATCTTGCATTTTTCACCCAGACTAAATATTGGATTCACACTTCCTGTTTTGTCCAGATTTATTTTCAGCAGTCTCATTATCATCACAGACCAGATTGCAATAGCAGGTTAACACCTCTGTATGCAATAGATAGGACAGCTCACCTCCTCCTCCTCCTGCACAATTACCTTTGCCTGAATGACGGCATTCTCATTAAATACATTAATACAATTCAGTAAGGTTTGGATCAGACCATTGCTGCTAATGTCCATGTGCCCAACAAGAGATAGGAGTCTAATATTAGGCAAAGTGGACTGTGTGAAAGTTGTAAAGAAGGAAGAAGTGACCACACTGAGGAGAGCCTGAACATCCTGACACCTTCTCTTTCAATTAAATAATACTTAAAGGATTTCTCTACTACTTCTTTTTTTTTTTTTTTATTCATCGCCGATCCTATGTATAGGTAATCCGTATCCGATCATTGGGGGTCCGGCATTCCTACCGATCAGCTTTTCTTGATGCTGAAGGTTAGCCATTGCAGAGCTGAACAGCTGTGTAGTGGCTGCGGCTGAGTGCTGTAGTGTTGCTTCTATTCGTTCACATAGCTGCAGATGTGCAGCACCCGGCCGCAGCCACTACACAGCTGATGGAGCTGTGCTGTTCAGCTCTGCGACTACTAAAGGGGGGCGCCTGACTCCCACCGATCTGATATCAGTGTTTATCATTGAAATATAGTGGAGCAACCCTTTTTTAAAGAAGATCTCCATTATAGAAAAAAAAAAAAACCCTTAAAACTAGTTGTTATGCAAAAGGGTCACAAATCCTTTTCATTGATAACAGACTTTTTGCTTTGCAAATTGAAGCCGGCCAAAATCCTCTAAACGGTGCTGCCCGAGACCCAGGATGTATTTACTTTTTCAGCAGCAGATTGAAAGGAAGGGAGACACACTAGTCATTGCTAGTGGGTAGGCGGAGCCCACATAGGATAGAAACACCTCAGATTAAAAAAGTGTTGACCGGCCCCTCCAGCTAGGGCTCCTCCTACTCCAGCTCTCCAGTCTAAAATTTGAGGTCTCAGAGGATAGTCGCTGCTGAAGCAGCTCCTCAGAAGATTTTTTATTTTTTATCGGAAAAGAGACTTGAAAAGTCTCAGGGGTCTCAGCGCTGCTGGACCTCCACCCCTCCCTTGGCGGATCTGTATTACCCTTTAAGGTGGTCCCTGCAGAACCCTGCCGGCCCTGGGGGATGAGGGTTGCTTCCCTGGCGGGGACGCAAACCGCGCTTCTGGGGTCACTGCGTTCCCCGCCCTGGGGGGAAGCGATGGGCACAGCGCCACAAATCCCTGGGGGTCCCTGTGGCGCTCAGCTGGGTGAGTACTCCGCATTTCTAATGTATGTGAGTGCTTCAGCGGCTGCTGCGGCAGCCGCTGCTACATGTAACATGTTGGTGACTGTGTTTTTTGTCCGCAGGCGGATGCCTGCAGGACATGGGAGAGCGGAGAGCAGAGGAGTTCGCGCGCATTTTTTTGAAGCCGGCGGGGGGCGTGGCTTCGCGCCTTCCCGTCTTCTCGTACAGGAAGCGCTCTGAGCGCGCGATTTTGCCTGTACCTTCTCTTCCGGCTTCTCTCCTCACAGCGCAGCGGCCATTACTAGGCTTCTCGGGCTCCTCATTCTCCGCTCCTCCCGAACTAACCGAAGGAACAGCACCGCGGCCAGCTGGGTGAGTCGCTTCTGCCTGTCAGGGCAGAAGCTTAACTCCTTCACCCCCACAGCGCAGGACATCTTTCTGTTTAACAAGTGGCAGATTGCGCTATCCTGCAGCTGCGGTCTCATATAGAGACCTTTTTTTGTCTGGGGCTCGCACACCCTTTTCATTTAAAAGAGGTTGTGGGGAGTCTGCGACATTAACCCCTATTAGGCGGTTAACCCTTTCAGCGGTCAAGAATCCAGCAACTACCCGCCGTAGGTTCTATTCCAGTTTGGATCAGAACATAAAGGGTTAATTATTGCTGCTGACATTCTGCTGATATTTTAAATTGTGGGACAGCTGGGGTAGCTCTCCCCTTTAAGAGCTTTAACCCTTCAGCGTTTTTTGTTTCATCCCTTTAAGAAACCACACTTTTTCTGGTTACTGACAGGTTTGACCTGCCATGTACTGTGTGAGGGCATGTCTGATCAGGGTCCAGGAGGTGCGGACCGTCTCCCAGATCCGCTACAGGATCAGTCTCTCGTATCTGACACGCAGACCTCGACGGCGTCAAGCGCAGCGGTCGGAGGTTGCAGTGATGCCAAAATGGATGCCCTCGCTCGTTCTATTGATGGCCTGTCTGACCTTCTAGGTTATTGGGTGTCAGCTAGATCCTCTCATGGCAGGAAGCGATACAGGCCGGTGCCATCCTTCCCGCGTAGCGACTCAGAGATCTCTGATATGGAGGGTTCCCCTTCAAGCTCAGATGGGGAGTTGTCCGATTCGGATAAGGAGGATCGGCAGGGACATTCTGCCTCTCTTTTGGGCCGTACAGAGGCTTTTATTGGAGCCATGAGGGAGGCGTTAGTTACCGGAGGAGGTAACTAGACGTCCTGGTAAGTCGGCCCGGATGTGTCAGGAGTCGCATAGGTCGCGATCGGCATTACCATCTCTGGATGGGCTTAATGGGGCAGTGGAAAGAAGGAGCGCCTGTGTCCAGATAAACGTTTTCAGGGGACACGGTTTTTTGAGGCACTGTATCCGTGCTTGACGGAGTTGATTGATAATTGGATTCCTTCTCCTGAAGTGGATGTCCCTTTATCCCAGCTTAGCAAATCCTCATTACTTCCTGTTAAAGGGAAGGCGAGTCTGCAGGATCCGCTGGACAGAAAAACGGAGATGGCGGCGAAATCCATCTACGAGGCCGCGGGTCATGGATTCAGAGCAGTGCTAGGATCCATGTGTGCTTGTAAAGCTTCCCTGAGCTGGTTGGACCGTCTACGGACGGCGTGGCAAGATAGATCTCCGTTATCCGAGGTGGATGGCCTTCTCAAATTGTTGGAGAATGCAGCCCGATATGGCTATGATGCAGGTCTGGATACTGCGTCACTGCTTTCCAGGGCGCAATCCTCGGCGGTCACAGTCAGAAGAGCACTGTGGCTTAGACAGTGGACCGGGGATGCGGTTTCCAAGCAAGGTTTTCTATCTTTAGATTACAAGGGTGGTCAGTTATTTGGATCTGACCTCACGGAGCTGATTGCCAAGGCAAAGGCAAAAGAAGCAGCTTTACCGCAGCGAAGAGCTGTGGCTTCTGCGTCTGGCAGGCCTAGTGCCGGTAGTGGTCGGCGGTCTTTTCGGTCCAGGGGACAGTTCGGTCTGCCCTCTTGGGGATCGGGTCGTCCCTCTTTTTCAGGAAAAAAGACCTCTCAGAAATCCCGCACTCCCTGGAAACAAAGTTTCCGTCAAGACAAGCGGGAAGCTGACAAAAAACCTGCTAAGGCGGACTGACGCCAGGGTCTCACTCGAGGGCTTTCGAGTGGGGGGTCGCCTGCTCCAATTCGAATCGACTTGGGTTTCTCGCGTTCCGGACGCCTGGGTGACGCGGGTTGTGTCGGCAGGCTACTTCATAGAATTTTCTTCTCGACCCCCGGACAGTTTTTGCCAATCTCGCATTCCGTCAGAGCCCGAGCTATTTGCCGCTCTACTGCGAGAGGTCGATTCCCTTCTGCAGAAGGGTGTGGTGGTACCGATTCCGCCGGAGGACCGGGGAAGAGGGTTTTATTCCAACCTCTTTGTGGTCCCCAAAAGGAGGACAAATTTCGCCCCATTCTGGATCTCAAAAGATTGAATCGGCATGTCCGCACCCGGAAATTCCGCATGGAGTCGCTTCGCTCCGTTGTGGCGGCCCTGTCGCAGAACGATTTTTTGGTGTCAATCGACATTCGCGACGCTTATTTGCATGTTCCCGTCGGAAGGGCCCACCAACGCTTCCTCCGTTTTGCCATAGGTCAGGAACATTACCAGTTTGTGGCTCTGCCATTCGGTTTGGCCTCAGCGCCCAGAGTTTTTACAAAAATTCTGGCGCCTCTCATGGCAATTCTTCGAAGACGGGGTTACGATTCTTCCCTACCTGGACGACCTTTTGATTGTGGCGTCCTCAAGGGAGGAGGCGGTGACGGCTCGCAATCTATCCCTTCAGCTCCTGGAGGACTTCGGGTGGCTGGTCAATTGGGAGAAGTCGTCTCTGGAACCGTCGCAGTCAATCCTGTTTTTGGGGATGCATTTCGACACGGTACGAGCAGTGGTGTCCCTGCCTCCAGACAAGCAAGCATGTCTCCTTCGACATGTGCAGGTTATGAAGTCTCCGACAGCGATGTCCCTTCGAAGGTGTATGCGCCTTCTGGGTTTGATGGTGGCGTCCATGGAGGCACTTCCGTTTGCCCAGTTTCATTCCAGGGCCCTCCAAAGGCTCATTCTGAGCCGTTGGGATCGATCACAGGCTTCGCTGGATTGCAGTGTCATCATCTCCCACAGGGTGCGAGAGTCTCTAGGATGGTGGTTACGTCCGGAAGCGGTATCCCTGGGGAAGTCCTTCCTCCCTCCGAGGTGGTCGGTCATAACCACCGATGCCAGCCTGACGGGCTGGGGGGGGTGTCTGGAACGATCTCTGGATTCAGGGAATATGGTCTTCGGAAGAGTCTGTCCTACCGATCAACATCCTGGAATTGAGGGCAATTTTCCTTTGCCTCCAACACTGGACGGTCCCTTTAAGCGGTCTTCCAGTCCGAGTGCAGACAGACAACGCGACGGCGGTCGCGTATATCAACCATCAGGGCGGGACGAGGAGTTCCAGGCTCATGGTGGAGGTGTCTCGGATCCTGGTATGGGCCGAGACCAGGGTACCAGCCATCTCTGCGATTCATATTCCAGGAGTTCAGAATATCACGGCGGACTTCCTCAGTCGCGAGAAGATGGACCCGGAGAATGGAGTCTTCATCTGGAAATTTTTGCACTGCTGTGCTCCCGTTGGGGAACTCCCCAAGTGGATTTGATGGCATCCAGGTTCAATGCCAAGTTACCAACGTTCATGTCCAGGTACAAGGACCCAAAGGCTGTAGCGGTGGATGCTCTGGTGGCTCCGTGGGGCCAATTCGAGCTAATCTATGTGTTCCCGCCGATATCCTTACTTCCTCTGGTGTTGCATCGGATCAGACTGGAAAGAATCCCGGCTATGTTGATAGCCCCAGATTGGCCAAGGAGGACGTGGTTCTCGACACTGGTGTCGCTTCTGGCAGCACCTCCATTTCCGCTTCCTCTTCGCCCGGACCTGTTAACCCAAGGGCCCGTTCGTCATCCGGACCTGAAGTCTCTGCGTTTGACGGCGTGGCTCTTGAGACCGAAATATTGACCCGTCAAGGTTTTTCAGCCGAAGTCATTACCACTCTGCGAGCTGCCAGAGGTCCGGCTACTACTAGGATTTATCACAAGACTTGGGAAGCCTTCTTTTCGTGGTGTTTGGGTTCTTCAAGGAACCCGAGGATTTTTTCCATCCCCAATTTGTTGGCCTTTCTGCAGTACGGGCTGGACAAGGGTTTGGCAGTTAGCACTCTGAAGGGTCAGGTTTCTGCTCTGTCCTTGCTGTTTCGGAAGGCTATTGCCTCGCGTAGGTACGTACGTTCCTTTTTTCGCGGAGTAACCCGTCAGTTTCCGCCGCGGAAGGCACCTGTGTCTCCTTGGCGGCTCAATCTTGTTTTGGAGGCTCTTCAACATGGGCCTTTTGAGCCTATGGACTCTGTTAACCTTTCTTTGCTTTCTTGGAAGGTTGCCTTCCTAGTGGCGGTCACCTCTTTGAGAAGGGTTTCTGAGTTGGCGGCTCTTTCTTGCTCGCCTCCTTTCCTGGAGTTTCACCCGGATCGCGTAGTGCTTCGCACACGGGGCGACTTTCTACCTAAGGTGGTGTCACAATTTCATGTTAACCAGGATATTGTGTTGCCCTCGCTCTGTCCGGTGCCGAGGAATGCGAAGGAACGGGCCTTGCACACATTGGATTTGGTGTGGGCTTTGAAGTTCTATTTGTCTATTGCTCAAAGTTTTCGGAAGTCGGACTCTCTGTTTGTGATTCCAGCAGGTCGTCGGCGTGGTCAACGAGCTTCCAAGGACTCTATAGCTCGTTGGATTCGGTCGGCCATTTTAGAGGCTTACCGACTTAAGGGCGAACCTTGCCCGGTTAAGATTCGAGCTCACTCCACGAGGGCTGTGGGTTCATCGTGGGCCTTTCATCAAGGGGCCTCGGCAGCTCAGCTCTGCCGGGCGGCGACCTGGCGCTCCGTCCACACGTTTACAAAATTTTATAAGGTGGACGTTAGTGCTTCCGCTGATGCGGCCTTAGGACGAAGGGTCCTGCAGGCGGCTGTAGTTTAAAGTTCTCGTTAACTTGTGTTTAGCGCTAGTTGCGCATTTACCTAGGTTGTTGGGAGCTGCCTTTTTTTTTTTTTTTTTCCCACCCTTAATTTCTGGACTGCTTTGGGACGTCCCACTAGTAATGACTAGTGTGTCTCCCTTCCTTCCAATCTGCTGCTGAAAGACGGATTTTGGTAAGACCTTACCTGTAAAATCCTTTTCAGCGAAGGAAGGAAGGGAGACACAGCTCCCTCCCATGGCAGAAGTGTGTTGTTGTGTTTTCAGATGCGGCGTGACCCTTCTCTGATAGCAATTATCTGGGCTGAGGTCGGCGCGCTAAGGCTCTGTTCCAGCATTGCCAGCTCATCGCAGTGGTCAGGTTCAGTGAGTAGTACCTGGGACTGTGTGTTTTCTGTTATATGCATAACCTGTCTCCTTGTTTTTCTCTCTGAAGTCCTTCAGAAGGGGTTATGTTGCTCCGCTGGTGATATTTGCTCTACCTTAGCTTGTGTACGACTGGAGAGCTGGAGTAGGAGGAGCCCTAGCTGGAGGGGCCGGTCAACACTTTTTTAATCTGAGGTGTTTCTATCCTATGTGGGCTCCGCCTACCCACTAGTAATGACTAGTGTGTCTCCCTTCCTTCCTTCGCTGAAAAGGATTTTACAGGTAAGGTCTTACCAAAATCCGTCTTTTTTTAACATATAATACACCGTGCATTGCTTTTTGACGACGGACTATTCTGTAGCAAACTTTTTGCCATAAAAAAAAAAAAAAAAACAATAAATAAACATTGTTTCATCCTTTTTTCTTATCCTGATTTGTCCTCTAGATAGGAGGTGAGATAGGTGATCCTGGCAGGACCTTAGCCCTGAAATTACCCCCAGTGAATATATAAAATATAACTTTTAATAATATACATTTAAAAGTATGAGGTGTGTCACCCAATAAAACATGCTGTCAGAAAAAAAGGGGTGGTATTACATGTACCCTAAATTAAATACAAAAAAGAACACATGCAGACAGCTATGAGGATAAACGATTTGCCAACAACAATAAGAAAGTGGCAACTAAATGTCTTGGTGCTACCAAATGGAGGAATACCCAACACAGCCCTCCAAAATGTAAGGCAATCACCAGACAATGCATATACAACACATAATATAACAAAAGCAATGATAAGTGAGAAAATTGATAAAAAGGAACAATCTCACCAATGCTGTGTAGAGGGGCCGGGAGTTTTCAGGGCACCAGTAATCTACGGAAGGTCCCTGGTAGACGGTGGGAAGACAATACCCTGTCCTTCCCTGAGGAACTGACAAAAACTATTCCCCAAACTCCCGCCCTGACAAGGGCAGTCCACAACTTGCCCTACACAATAGTTTGCCCTGCACTTTCCCTATGAGGATGTCCCATAGGGAAAGTGCAGGGCAAACTATTGTGTAGGGCAAGTTGTGGACTGCCCTTGTCAGGGCGGGAGTTTGGGGAATAGTTTTTGTCAGTTCCTCAGGGAAGGACAGGGTATTGTCTTCCCACCGTCTACCAGGGACCTTCCGTAGATTACTGGTGCCCTGAAAACTCCCGGCCCCTCTACACAGCATTGGTGAGATTGTTCCTTTTTATCAATTTTCTCACTTATCATTGCTTTTGTTATATTATGTGTTGTATATGCATTGTCTGGTGATTGCCTTACATTTTGGAGGGCTGTGTTGGGTATTCCTCCATTTGGTAGCACCAAGACATTTAGTTGCCACTTTCTTATTGTTGTTGGCAAATCGTTTATCCTCATAGCTGTCTGCATGTGTTCTTTTTTGTATTTAATTTAGGGTACATGTAATACCACCCCTTTTTTTCTGACAGCATGTTTTATTGGGTGACACACCTCATACTTTTAAATGTATATTATTAAAAGTTATATTTTATATATTCACTATTGCTTACTCTACCTTTAAATTTGGTGAATCAGTCTGATATTTTCTCCAGCCGACACTGGAGTTTTGCTTGTTTCCTGAAATTACCCCCTAAAAGTTTAGACACACTTTCTTGATCGATGAAGATCAATTCATTGGAGAAGCCAGTGTTTTGCTAGCTGTCTGGTCCGAGGACAGTATGGGTGGTGTCGTCCCAGTCTTTGCCCTCATTAGATCTGTATACCGTTCCCCTTGTGGTCAGTCTCCATCTCTGCTGCTGACATTTGTTGTGTATTCTCCTAGTCCTCTGTGTTATGTTAACACTTCCCATACTCTATAGTTTATTTCTAAATGACCGTCCATTGATATGATCTTATTTCTTGATGGCCGTGGTGACCAGAAGAACCGTCCCTGGTCAGAAACGGAAGAAATGTAATACCAAAAAGCCCCCATTTGCGGTTTCTGATTTCCTCTTGTGGTGTGCAGTCAATCAGCCGTGTCATATCCGATGTCATTGTTCCCCTCCTCGGGGCCGGTTTCTGCACTCTGGTTTCACACCTTGCTCTGAATGATATGGGTGCGGCAGTTTCACTCTGTGAATATTGCCGGGTAATAAACCTATATTATACTATGGAGAAGGAAACAAAGGTGCAAATATGGCTTTGTTAATGAGAGTATGCTTAATGAGGAATGTGTCACCTGAAAAAGTATGACAAAAATATTTGTAACTTTTTTTTTTTTTTTAGTATGTTGTGCCTCCTAGACAGGATAAGTAATAAGGTCACTGCCCTGTAAGCATTGTCCCTGTCCTGATTTTTTTTTTCTGAATATGTTCCTTTAAGTCACTTAATGTTTCTTCAATCGTTAAAGATGAATTCACTAAAAAAGCAACGGTAATGAAAGCATTTTGGTCAGAGGCGGGGAGGGTTATGCTGGTGTCCTATAGTGCCATGGTCACCCTTTGAATAGTTAAGATAAAGAAAATGATCCTGAAATATTGCGGTGTTCATCCTGTCTGCTGAGTCTCTTATTAGGCTGACACTTTGTGTTCTGTACAGATGTCTTCTCAGCCTTGAATTCATTATCACAGGCACCATTACAGTGAAGGATAACACCTACATAAAGAGCACAGGCTCCACCATTCACAGTTGTTGATGTCACCGCTCATCTCCTCTCTGCACAGTGATCCCTGCACAGGTCACTGAGCATGCCCACAGTACAATCCTAGAGAAACCAACATCTTATCAAAGGTTTCTGCTTTTTTTCCTCCACTTAAAAGCTACTACTTCTGATCTCTCTAATTGCTCTGGAAAAAAAAAAACAGATAAAATCAAGCTTGAGACAAGATGGACCGCCACTTCACTGAGGGATCATATTACAGCTGCTTATTTAAGTTTAGGAGCAGAAAAAGGGAGGGAGGAACACAGTGAAACTTGCAGAAAAACAGACAGAGGTATTACTTTATAATAAGTGTTCGATCTCCTCTCAGAGCTGGATTCACATCTACATCTACACTGCTTAGTTACTACTGTAGTAGTACATCAGAGCAAACTGAAAATTGGAGCGAGAAGGAGGAGGTCTCAAACACAGGTGCTTCTGTCTCACCACTGTTTTCCAGAATGAAAGGTCTCTACAGAGAGATTTGTTACTGACCACATTCACTGAGTTTAATGGCTTTTTGCTTAACGGCGAAAGCTCTTGTTCAGAAATCGTTTTGTGAATGCAATCTGCTTATGTGCCAGTGATGTACCTACACCAAATAAATCTATATGCCACAGAGCTGGTCCTCCTAAGACAACACACGTAGTTCATCTGTATAGGACATTTTTATTTTTCTTGCAATGTTGGCATGCGGCCACTAGGTGTCAGTGTAGCACAGAGCATGTAGCGGAGGCCTCTGTGCCGGTAATAGATGCAGCGATCTGAGCCATCTTCAGTCTGTAATTTCATTATGTCTTAGATTTATTTAATGGCTATTGTTCAGGTGCATCAAGCAAATTGCTGCAATCCATTTGCTTAATATAACATTGAACATGGCGGGCATATAAAGAAATGTTTCCTACTTTGCATGGTGGCATTGTGGCAATGATTTCCTGTGGAGGTTTCATCCACATAGAGCTACCTGCTTTACATATTTACACAACTGAGAATGGGCAAAAACTGGCGAACATAAAGAGTAAATCCACATCTGCTTTTCTAGTGCTGCAAAAAAATTCGGGGCCCGTCCACTTCCTCTGCTGGGAGGCCCGCCCATCTGTCTCCTCCGCTGAGGGGCCTGCCCGTGCACCTTTTACTCTGGGGCACTGGCTTGCCAGTGCGCTTTTTCCATTGGGGGGCCTTTCTGCCCGTGTGCTTCCTTTGCTGGGGGGCTTTCTGCCCGTGTGCTTCCTTTGCTGGGGGGCTTTCTGCCCTTGTGCTTCCTTTGCTGGGTGGCTTTCTGCCCGTGTGCTTCCTTTGCTGGGTGGCTTTCTGCCCGTGTGCTTCCTTTGCTGGGTGGCTTTCTGCCCGTGTGCTTCCTTTGCTGGGTGGCTTTCTGCCCGTGTGCTTCCTTTGCTGGGTGGCTTTCTGCCCGTGTGCTTCCTTTGCTGGGTGGCTTTCTGCCCGTGTGCTTCCTTTGCTGGGGGGCTTCCTGCCCGTGTGCTTCCTTTGCTGGGGGGCTTTCTGCCCGTGTGCTTCCTATGCTGGGTGGCTTTCTGCCCGTGTGCTTCCTTTGTTGGGTGGCTTTCTGCCCATGTGCTTCCTTTGCTGGGGGGCTTTCTGCCCGTGTGCTTCCTTTGCTGGGGGCTTTCTGCCCGTGTGCTTCCTGTGCTGGGTGGCTTTCTGCCCGTGTGCTTCCTTTGCTGGGGGGCTTTCTGCCCGTGTGCTTCCTTTGCTGGGGGGGCTTTCTGCCCGTGTGCTTCGTTTGCTGGGGGACTTTCTGCCCGTGTGCTTCCTTTGCTGGGGGGCCAGCCCGCCCGTCCGCTACCTCAGCTGGGAGGCCCACTTCACTGAAAGGCTCCTCCCCATCCTGTTTCTTGCTTTTAGAATTCACAGATTTTCAGAATAGAGATACATGTATTAGCTTTCTTTCTTTTAGTGTCCCTATAATTATTAGACTCGATCACCAGTAGAGGCTTTCTTAATTTAAAGAACCCGTTTTTACGGACCCCGTAGGACATATCTGAGTTAATAGAATCATAGAATGGTAGAGTTGGAAGGGACCTCCTGGGTCATCTGGTCCAACCCCCTGCTCAAAGCAGGATTCTCTAAATCATCCCAGACAGATGTCTGTCCAGCCTCTGTTTGAAGACTTCCATTGAAGGAGAATTTACCACCTCTCGTGGCAGCCTGTTCCACTCCTTGATCACCCTAACTGTCAAAAAGTTTTTTCTAATATCTAATCTGTGTCTCCTCCCATTCAGTTTCATCCCATTGCTTCTAGTCTTTCCTTGTGCAAATGAGAATAAAGATGATCCTTCTACAATGTGACAGCCCTTGAGATATTTGTAGACAGCTATTAAGTCTCCTCTCAGTCTTCTTTTTTGCAAGCTAAACATTCCCAAATCCTGCAACCGTTCCTCATAGGACATAGTTTGCAGACCGGTCACCATTCTGGTGGCTCTTCTTTGAACTTGCTCCAGTTTGTTTATGTCTTTTTTAAAATGTGGTGCCCAAAACTGGACACAGTATTCCAGATGAGGTCTGACCAAAGAGGAGTAGAGGGCAATAATGACCTCACGTGATCTAGACTGTATGCTTCTGTTGATACATCCTAGAATTGTATTTTCCTTTTTTGCTGCTGCATCACACTGTTGACTCATGTTCAGTCTGTGATCAATTAGTATACCCAAGTCTTTTTCACATGTGCTGTTACTTAGCCCTATTCCTCCCATTTTGTATATGCTTTTTTCATTTTTATTGCCAGATGTAGTACTTTGCATTTTTCCCTGTTAAAAACCATACTGTTAGTTGCTGCCCACTGCTCCAGTTTATTTATATCTTTTTGAATCTTCTCTCTCTCTTCTCTAGTATTAGCTACCCCTCCTAGCTTTGTGTCATCAGCAAATTTGATCAGTTTACCCTCAATTCCTTCATCTAAATCATTGATAAAGATGTTGAACAATACAGGGCCCAAAACAGAGCCTTGTGGTACCCCACTTGAGACATTCTTCCAGCTGGATGTGCAGCCATTTACGACCACTCTTTGAGTCCGATCACTAAGCCAGTTATGAATCCACCTAACAGTTGCCTTGTCCATTCCATACTTAGTCATTTTTTTAATAAGGATTGTGTGAGATACTTTGTCAAATGCTTTGCTGAAATCAAGATATACTATATCTACAGCATTTCCCTGATCCACCCAGTCAGTGATTCTGTCATAGAAGGAAATTAAGTTAGTCTGACATGACTTATTAGTTACAAACCCATGCTGACTCTGTTTAATCACTTCATTCTTATGCAGGTACTTACATACATGTTCTTTAATAATTTGTTCAAAGATCTTTCCTGGTATAGAAGTCAGACTCACCGGCCTGTAGTTCCCTGGGTCCACCTTCTTCCCCTTTTTGAAGCGGGTGATGTTTTGATCAGGATCCTCAGCGATGTAGAGCCGTTGTAGAACGTCTCACTCTGGAGGATTCTTCTTGGTTTCTTTATAGATAACATCTGATCGCTGGGGGTCCCAACAAAGTGATCTGCTTATTGTTAAAGTGACTCTTCTTAGGCCTCTTTCACACATCCGTTGTGCGCCTGACGGCGCCCCGGCGCCGCATCAGAAAACCGGATGCGCCGCATGCGGTTTTTGGCCGGATGGTTTCTGATGCCGGAGACATCAGGCGACTCCGGCAAAAAAAAAAAAACGTTACATGCTGCGTTTTTTCCGGCCGCCGGAATGTACATTTCCGCCGGATCCGGACAAAACCGCATACAACGCACTGACATGCGGCGCCATCCGGCGCTAATGAAAGTCAATGCAAAAAAAAAAACGCATCCGGCATTACATTTCGCGGATGCGGTTGGACAAAAAAATGCCGGAGGGCACCGTCAGGCGCACAACGGATGTGTGAAAGAGGCCTTACAAGCAGGAACTGGCCAGCGGCCACAGACATTTGTATACAGCTAGCAGCAAACTCCCCCACTAAATCGCTACTGATGTGCTCATGTTTTCCTCTCTGCCAAGATCCTTTTTACGTGTGATTTATTCCAACACTATAAACTGCCCCTGGAAGATCATACAGTGATGGCATCTCCTATCAAAATGGGATGAATCAGCGATCGGCTGCATTATTGTAATGTATGTGTTACTGCGAGACGCTGTCCGGTTCCCTGTAATATCGCATATAAAGCAGGGCAGAATGTGATGGCCTCATACAGGTAGCAGGGTACATACAGGATTATACCAGGAACAGTAGTAATGATATCAGTATTATACACAGTGATGTAATGTTCTCTTATATAGAGACACAATAAGAGTTTTCAGCCTGTGCATCATGATTACAGGATTATGTGCAGGGAGGTGAGAGCCGTGCAATGTGCGAGATGTGCGGCTCCGTCTGACTCCTTACTAGACATCCATCCTGTGTTGTGACTGCAGTCATCGCACTCCCTCCAGCTCTGCATTGCAGTGTGTCTGTAGCGGAGCCTCCGTGGAGGAAGAAATGACTGTGTCAGGGCTGTTTACAGGCCCGGTTCTTATGGGGTCTCCTGATTTTTATTCTATAGGATCTTATAAAACAAGTCTATGGTCTGTATTGTTTGCGTTTTTTTCTTTGACGTTATACAAAGCAGATTATCTGAAAGACTGAAATTTTGGTCACTGTCCCATGATTAAAGGGTTAAACACCCCCCCACCCCCCATAGACTTTAGGTAACTGTCTGCTATCTCACCAGACCCTCCAATACACAGGAGCGCTCCTGATACACTCTTCTGGTTACAGATTATCTTTGTTTTCCGACCAATGTTTTTCCTCTAACACGGCATATCCTTATCTCTCCTGACCTCATCTGTAGCGGGACCACCAAACATACTCAAACTGTTGGCCAAGCCCATTGCCATCAGTGGGTTCAGATGTCATTACTATCATTTATTCTCCTACTATCTTGCTGATCCCTGAGGATTGGGCCCCTCGTCAATCATCAGAACACGACTGTGGGATACCCCGTTGAATTAGTGATAGCTGCACACTGTCTTTTCATGAGACTGCCGGGGATACCACAGTGCAGCGCACGACTATCCTCTGCAGCCCCATACACAATGAATGGAGATGTGCTGCGCTTTGCGGTGAGAGTTTCAGAGCCCCACTCTTGGGATCATAGGGGTCCCAGCAGATCATAGGGGTAACTGCTAACAATCAGCATGCTATTAATAGGTGATAATCTGCCAAGTTGGGTTGAAACATCTTTTGGATATGTCCACCTTGACATTTTTTTTTAAAATTTTTTTTACTTTTTCAATTACAATGGAGCTAAAAGGAGTAACTAGATCACAGGAGAAAGGTAGAGAGCGCTGGCTTTCTGTGCACCTGTATCCACTTGGTCGCACTTGACTATTATTGAGAGGTAGGGTCTCTTCTGCATCTTGCTGTCTCCTATTACTGAACTGATTGGTTCATTATTTAGGAGGGACTGCGCAGCGTGTGAGAGTTAAATGCCAGAGGTAAAAGGTGTCGGTCAATAAATTATTTTAATAGTAACTTAGGGAATAATAAAAAGGTTTGCAAAAAATTCGAGAGATGTTTCAGCTCCTTAGGATAAAATCCAAAATATCTTTGGTCCATGCAAAAGAAATGAAATAGCTCCTAAAATAGCACTCAAATGAGAAGGATAAGGCGACACATTTCGATCGCACTTCCTCGATCTTTATCATTTCTTTTACATGGGCTAAATTAATTTTGGATTTTATCCATAGGAGCGGGAACATATTTCCAGGTTGTTTTTTCAGGGTCTGATCACGGCTCATCAGGACGGAGTTCCCTGCACCTTAATTGTCGGCAATTTGTTTTTAGGTCCAAATGAAATGCTGTAACAGTAATGTATTTTGTTGTACTCCATAAATCCCCTTCTAATGATGTCCTGTTATTTCTAATGTGACTGTAGCCCATCACACAACGCTGACATTACCCAATCATCCACAGGTTGAACCTGGTGGAAGCCTTTGCGACTGATGCTGAACTCAGACAGTGTCTACAGGAAGATTTACTCCGTCGCTTTCCAGATCTTAACCGGCTGGCCAAGAAGTTCCAAAGACAGAATGCAAACCTGCAGGATTGTTACCGGCTGTATCAGGCGGTGAACCATCTGCCCAGTGTCGTCCAGGTCTTGGAGAAATATGAAGGTCGGTGTATTAAAATAAATGTTTATATCGGCACAAAGCCATTTAAGTCATTGTATATAACGTTTACTGCAGAGATTAGAAAGCAGCTGATATTACTGGGAGACAGTGCAGCCAATCTGTACCCTGCTAATCCAGTGGAAATGTAATATTGCATGGTAGCCTATCTGATGTAACGTACGCAGTGGCCGAGACCACCACATCGGCTGCCCCCTCTGGGTTAGAGAGGGATCCAAAGCTAGAGACAGTCTATAATGTGTATAGACTTTAGTATATGGCTTACGGTCAGAGGTCGTCAGTATGGTGCAGCCCTTACATGATGTTTATGGGTTATGTATAGGTTAAAGAAGGAGCGCTGTGTTAGTGTGCGCACACATTGGAGCTGGAAGCCACTTTTCTACCATATTGGCAGAACCATGCTGATAACAGTCTCCCCCCCTCCCCCTCCATAGTGACCAGTGTGCTTAGGAAAATGGATCACGGCACATTCTCTTCGGCCACCATGTGCTTGGCCTACCCTCACCTGCCTGATACTGATACTCGCAACACTAAGAAAGGCATTCAGCTCTCGAAAGGTATTATTACACTTAAAACCGAGCCCAAAAAACCTCATTGGTGATTTCCGCTAACTACTAGTATTCTGCAATTGCAAAATGAAATTAGTCGTGATCTGCTTTCATTATTCCGGAGACCTGTAATTGTATCCTAAGGGAACATGCATATGACACGCATGCGCTTCGCAATACGCTGAGAAATTCACAGCAGCAAAATTCTCATCAATGGGGCAGATTGTTTTTATTTATTTACTTGTTGAAAACCAAAATTTTGCGGATTAACTGTAGCTTTCACTCTTTCCATTGTAAAGGGTGAAGTCAGCAGGGATAATCTGCAGCATAAATTGATCTGCCTCGGATTATAAATCCACACGTCTGGATATTTTTGGAGGCAGCTTTTTCCCGCAGCATGTAAATCAGTTTTCATATGTTCTCATTCATGATGCTGTCAATGTAAAAGCTGGTTAGAAAATCTGATTATCCAGCGAGGGTGGATGTATCATTCTAGATGTCACCTTTACAATAAATAGCCAGAGGTGTGTTAACACTGCTCCTAAATATTTTGATCTGGTCTTTCGGCCACAATCATTGGAAATCAAGCACACAGCAGTGCCGGTTCTGTGGTGAAACATTGGTAGTACTAGGAGTCCAACTAGGCGCCTTCAGAGGGAATCTGTCACCAGCTTTTTGTCACCTAGTCTATGAGAGCAGCAAGATGTAGAGACGGAGACCCTAATTCCAGTGAGATGTCGCTTACTGGGCTGGTTAGCGTAGTTTTGATAATCTGCTAGTGATTTTATCAGTAGATGACTAGTAAACCTGCTGCCATGTAGTCCTCCATATTCATGAGCTCTGTATAACCCCGCCCCATCACTGATTGGCAGCTTCCTTCCTATGCATAGTGTACACCGTAAGCTGTCAATCAGTGGTGTGGGTGAGGCTATACAGAGCTCAGCATTCAGAGCACTGCTAGGTCTGCAGCCGAGAAAACTGTGATCCTATCAAAATGATAGCAAGCAGCCCAGTAAGTGACACATTGCTGTAAGCGTGGGTGTGTTTGGAGTGGGCGAACTGTAGTGGCTTCAGTGAGTTTTGACCTCCACCCAATCCAACGCCTCTGGGATAGATTTGGCTCGCCAATTTTCAGCTAAGCCTTCTCATTTGGTATTAGTCTCGTGAGTTTGGTGTGCTATAGATTTGGACATTTTATTTATTTTTTGCCATACCTTTTGGTCGTAGCAGACTCGCTATTGCTGATAAAAGCTGGTGAATTTCCAAGGCATTTTCTTTTCGAGATTCTTTACAAGCTCATGGACACCTTCAGACATCATGTTAGCAAATCTTAAACGTCCACTGATTTCAGTGAAAGTTAATGCTCCGGCAGCGACCGCCCTGACTGGCATTTTGACAGCTGGCTTGTTTCTTCTTTCAGTAGAGCTTAAACTTATAAGAATACTGAAGCACTAAAGCGGGACATAAATATTTAAGCATTAGGCTCCATTTAAGAGGATGCCAAATGTAAAAAATCTTAATTGACTCATTAAGCTTAATCTACCCAGTAGTTTTATAGGAAAACGCTACCAAGAAAATTTAAAGAATATATAAATGTTTAAAAAGTTGACAATTTCAGATCAACTATTGGAGAAATGAATGCTCCCTATACTCAGCTGACTTTTACCTCTTATCTTTAGTTTTTCTCTGAAATCTCATGCACATTCTGCTTTTTTTTTATTTTTTAAGCTTGAAACTTATTAATAGTTTGTGTTTTTGCAGTGTTTTCCCCTGTTCAAATAAATGTAAAAGAAAAACTTAAAAGGGATATTCCCATTTCCAAGATCCTATCCCAATTTGTAGTAGGTGTAGTAATATTAGCAAATACGTCCAATTAGAAATGTAGTATAGTTCTTCTGATTCACTATGTCGCTTACCTCATGTACAGGGCTTAGGTATCCATGATTATGACCACTCATATAGTGACAGTGGTCGTAACCATGGATGTCTAAGCTGCTGCAATGCCCTGCACATGGGGTAAGCAAGGTAGCTAATCAGAAGAACTACACTGCATTTCTAGTTGGAGAAATTTTTGCTTATAGTATCATTATTACACCTGCTACATATTAGGATAGGATCTTGGAGATGGGAATACCCGAAGTAAAAAAGGAGATTTGACTCAATCATTTACGTGCTTATGCCCTGGTGTAGAAAAATCTGCAAATACTCACTTATTTTTTTTATGTTCGGTTGCATACTGATTTAATGAGAAATTTTAACCAAAAAAAAAAAAAGGAAAACATTCCCTTTCAACAAGATGCAAGAATGTATTGAGACCCGAGCCGACGGGTGGGTTTGCACGCTGCAATGTGACTGACGTATATTACTGACCCAGTAAATAGAAATCACGATCACCATAATTGCAGTGTTTGTAGCATGTACATGGTACTCGCAGAGACAACCTCATTAACTGGAGCAGCAAGGTTTCATGTTCCTTTAATGGGAAAAGTTTTCTCTTAGAAACTAACTGATCACATCTTGTTTTAATGGACAGCTGCATTGATGAGTCAGGGGGTTTTGATGTCTTTAGCGTGAATCCATCTAAATTTTACTTTGCCGCAGTTGCGTGGAGCAGAGGTATTTTCATCAATGATTCTTTGGAAACCTAAAATTCTATATTTAGTTTAAGAATTAATATGAAGGAGGTTTTCTGGGACTTGTGGACTCTCTCTAACCAGTCAGCACTATGGCCGTGTGCAACAGTTGCAGTGATGCCTGTTTTGTCACTGCTAAATTCATCTTTTTATTATTAAATTATATTGCAAGTGCTCTGGTGGGATGCTGTTAGTGCACTGGTGGTGGGGGTGCTATCTGTGCACTGGTGGTGGGGGGTGCTATCTGTGCACTGGTGGTGGGGGGTGCTATCTGTGCACTGGTGGTGGGGCGTGCTATCTGTGCACTGGTGGTGGCGGGTGCTATCTGTGCACTGGTGGTGGCGGGTGCTATCTGTGCACTGGTGGTGGCGGGTGCTATCTGTGCACTGGTGGTGGGGAGTGCGATCTGCACTGGTGGTGGGGTCTCCATCTGTGCATTGGTGATGGGGGGTGCTATCTGTGCATTGGTGATGGGGGGTGCTATCTGTGCACTGGTGGTGGGGGGTGCTATGAAGGAGGTTTTCTGGGACTTGTGGACTCTCTCTAACCAGTCAGCACTATGGCCGTGTGCAACAGTTGCAGTGATGCCTGTTTTGTCACTGCTAAATTCATCTTTTTATTATTAATAAATTATATTGCAAGTGCTCTGGTGGGATGCTGTTAGTGCACTGGTGGTGGGGGATGCTATCTGTGCACTGGTGGTGGGGGATGCTATCTGCACTGGTGGTGGGGGCTCTATCTGCACTGGTGGTGAGGGGTGCTATCTGCACTGGTGGTGGGGGGTGCTATCTGTGCACTGGTGGTGGGGGATGCTATCTGTGCACTGGTGGTGGGGGGTGCTATCTGTGCACTAGTGGTGGGTGCTATCTGCACTGGTGGTGGGGGGTGCTATCTGTGCACTGGTGGTGGGGGTGCTATCTGTGCACTGGTGGTGGTGGGTGCTATCTGCACTAGTGGTGGGGGGTGCTATCTGCACTAGTGGTGGGGGTGCTATCTGCACTAGTGGTGAGGGGTGCTATCTGTGCACTGGTGGTGGGGGTGCTATCTGTGCACTGGTGGTGGGGGGTGCTATCTGTGCACTGGTGGTGGGGGGTGCTATCTGTGCACTGGTGGTGGGGGGTGCTATCTGTGCACTGGTGGTGGGGGGTGCTATCTGTGCACTGGTGGTGGGGGGTGCTATCTGTGCACTGGTGGTGGGGGGTGCTATCTGTGCACTGGTGGTGGGGGCTCCATCTGTGTACTGGTGGTGGGGGGTGCTATCTGTGCACTGGTGGTGGGGGGTGCTATCTGTGCACTGGTGGTGGGGGTGCTATCTGTGGTGTGGTGCTGGGGTAGGGTGCCAGCTATGCACTGGTGTGTTTGTGGTGGGGGTGGAGCCATCTGTGCACTGGTGGGGGGGGAGGGTGCCAGCTATGCACTGCTGTGTGTGTGTGGTGGGGGGTGCTATCTGTGGTGTGGTGGTGGGGGCTCTATCTGTAGTGTGCTGGGGTAGGGTGCCAGCTATGCACTGGTGTGTGTGTGGTGGGGGTGGTGCCATCTGTGCACTGGTGGTGGGGGAGGGTGCCAGCTATGCACTGCTGTGTGTGTGGTGGGGGGTGCTATCTGTGGTGTGGTGGTGGGGGCTCTATCTGTGGTGTGCTGGGGTAGGGTGCCAGCTATGCACTGGTGTGTGTGTGGTGGGGGGGTGCCATCTGTGCACTGGTGGTGGGGGGGAGGGTGCCAGCTATGCACTGGTGTGTGTGTGGTGGGGGGTGCCATCTGTGCACTGGTGGTGGGGGAGGGTGCCAGCTATGCACTGCTGTGTGTGTGTGGTGGGGGGTGCTATCTGTGGTGTGGTGGTGGGGGCTCTATCTGTGGTGTGCTGGGGTAGGGTGCCAGCTATGCACTGGTGTGTGTGTGGTGGGGGTGGTGCCATCTGTGCACTGGTGGTGGGGGAGGGTGCCAGCTATGCAATGCTGTGTGTGTGTGGTGGGGGGTGCTATCTGTGGTGTGGTGGTGGGGGCTCTATCTGTGGTGTGCTTGGGTAGGGTGCCAGCTATGCACTGTTGTGTTTGTGTTGTGGGAGGGGGGTGCCATCTGTGCACTGGTGGTGGGGGGGAGGGTGCCATCTGTGCACTGGTGTGTGTGTGTGGTGGGGGGGTGCCATCTGTGCACTGGTGTGTGTGTGGTGGGGGGGTGCCATCTGTGCACTGGTGGTGGGGGAGGGTGCCAGCTATGCACTGCTGTGTGTGTGTGGTGGGGGGTGCTATCTGTGGTGTGGTGGTGGGGGCTCTATCTGTGGTGTGCTGGGGTAGGGTGCCAGCTATGCACTGGTGTGTGTGTGGTGGGGGGGGGTGCCATCTGTGCACTGGTGGTGGGGGGGAGGGTGCCAGCTATGCACTGGTGTGTGTGTGGTGGGGGGGGTGCCATCTGTGCACTGGTGGTGGGGGGGAGGGTGCCAGTTATGCACTGGTGTGTGTGGGTGGGGGGGTGCCATCTGTGCACTGGTGGTGGGGGGGAGGGTGCCAGCTATGCACTGGTGTGTGTGTGTGGTGGGGTGGTGCCAGCTATGCACTGGTGGTGGGGGGTATCTGTGCACTGACAATGATTCCTCTTTATTTCTCTCCACCTCTGGCTGTTCTCCAATACTTGATTGATAGTGGAGATAGTCTCCTCTGCTTGATGTCACCTCTTGTGCATGTTCCCCTGTTCTGTGGGTAGCGCAGATGCAGTACAAGACTAAGAATTTGTCCAACACATAGTGGCATTCTGTGCATGTAGGTGAGGGAATGGCAGGCCCCATTGCCAACCTACCCTATTAGTCTAGGGGACCCCAACCTGTAGCTTGAGAGCCACATGTGGCTCATGGACCCGTGACGTGTGGCTCTCTGCTGACTGCCAGCTTGGAGCATTAACACCAGGTGTAGCAAAAAGCTATTAAGAGTAGATTTCTAGTTGGTGAATTTTGTGTGTAGTCCTGCACAAAAGAGCAGATCTGAATGTGGGGGAAGATATGAAACCCTGGAGCGTGGCATACTGACTTGGTGTGATATCAGTAGAAAAGCTTTGGCTGTCATTCTACCGGTAATGGGGTTCTCTGGGTGTCACTACTGTGAGTGGGGCAGAAGCTGGATGTGGCTCTTGACTCTCAGAGCTGGATGTGGCTCGTGGCCCACTTTCATAGCTAAATGTGGCTCTCAAGGTCAGAAAGGTTGGGGACATCTGCGCTAGTGCATAAAACACGGATTTTGGTAAGAACTTACCTGTAAAATCCTTTTCAGCGAAGGAAGGAAGAGAGACACAGGATTCATTACTGATGGGTAGGCGGAGCCCCAGATCAGGATGTCACCTCAGATCAAAAGAGTGCTGACTGGCTGGCCCCTCCAGCTCGGGCTCCTCCTACTCAGCTCCAGTCGTACCAAAGCTTTTAGGAAAAGAGCCAAGATCACCAGCGGAGCAACATAACCCCTTCTGAAGGAACTTCAGAGAAAAAACACAAGGATACAGGTTATGCATGCAAAGAAAGCCAAAAACCACAGAGTTCCAGGTACTACTCACGGAACCTGACTACTGCGATGAGCTGGCGATGCTGGAACAGAGCCTTAGCGCGCTGACCTCAGCCCAGATAATCGCTATCAGATAAGGGTCGCGCTGCATCTGAAAACATCAACACACTTCTGCCTTGGGAGGGTGCTGTGTCTCTCTTCCTTCCTTCGCTGAAAAGGATTTTACAGGTAAGTTCTTACCAAAATCCGTGTTTCAGCTGCAGATGGAAGGAAGAGAGCCACAGGATTCATTACTGATGGGACGTCCCAAAGCAGTTCAAAAATAAGGGTGGGAAAAAACCAACAAAAGGCAGAAACCCAACAACCTTAACAGAAAAAATGCGCAAACAGCGCTAAACACAAGTTCATCTAGAACTTTAAACTACAGCCGCCTGCAGGACCCTACGTCCGAGGGCTGCATCAGCGGAAGCACTGACGTCCACTTTATAAAACTTTGTAAACGTGTGGACAGAGCGCCAAGTTGCCGCTCGGCAGAGCTGCACTGCCGAGGCACCTTGATGAAAAGCCCACGATGAGGCCACAGCTCACGTGGAATGGGCTTGAATCTTAATCGGGCAAGATTCACCCCGAAGGCGGTAAGCTTCCAAAATAGCTGACCGGATCCAACGAGCTATAGAATCCTTGAAAGCTCGTTGACCACGCCGACGACCTGCTGAAACCACAAACAGGAAGTCCATCTTACGAAAACCTTGAGTAATAGATAGATAAAACTTCAAGGCCCGCACTAAATCCAATGTGTGTAAATCTCGCTCTTTCGCATTCTTCGGATCCGGACAGAGTGAAGGCAACACAATATCCTGGTTAACATGAAATTGTGATACCACTTTAGGCAAAAAATCACCCCGAGTGCGAAGCACTACACGATCCGGAAAAAACTCCAGAAAAGGAGGCGAACAAGAAAGAGCTGCCAACTCAGAAACTCTCCTCAAGGAAGTGACTGCAACAAGGAAAGCCACCTTCCAAGAAAGTAAAGAAAGGCTAGCAGAAACCATAGGCTCAAAAGGTTTATGCTGAAGAGCCTCCAAAATAAGGTTGAGCCGCCAAGGAGACACGGGCGCCTTCCGCGGCGGAAACTTACGAGATATACCTCGGAAAAAAGGAGAGCACGTCTCCATTTGAAGCAATGGTTCTCCGGAACAATAAGGACAGAGCAGAAATCTGACCTTTCAGGGTGCTGACTGCCAAACCCTTGTCTAGCCCATGCTGCAGAAAAGCCAACAGGTTGGGAATGGAAAATTTTCTCGGGTTCCGAGAGGACCCCAAACACCACGAAAAGAAGGTTTCCCAAATTTTCTGGTAAATCCTAGTAGGAGCCGGACTTCTTACAGCACGAAGGGTAGCAATGACCTCGGCTGAGAAACCTCTACGGGTCAAGATTTCGGTCTCAAGAGCCACGCCGTCAAACGCAGGGACATCAAGTCCGGATGACAAACGGGCCCCTGAGTCAACAAGTCCGGTTGAAGAGGGAGTGGAAAAGGAGGTGCCGCCAACAGCGACATTATTGTCGAGAACCACACCTTCTTTGCCAGTCTGGAGCTATCAAAATAGCTGGAATTCTCTCTAGTCTGATCCGACGCAGTACTAGAGGAAGTAAGGATATCGGCGGGAATACATAGATCAGCTCGAGCTGATCCCACTGAGCCACTAGAGCATCCACCGCCACAGCCTTCGGGTCCTTGTACCTGGACATGAACGTCGGTAACTTGGCATTGAACCTGGATGCCATCAAATCCACTTGGGGGGTTCCCCAGCGAGAGCACAGTAGTGCAAAAACTTCCGGGTGGAGGCTCCATTCCCCGGGATCCATCCTTCTGCGACTGAGAAAGTCCGCTGTAATATTCTGAACCCCTGGAATGTGAATCGCCGAAATGGCTGGCACACTGGCCTCTGCCCAAATCAGAATTCGGGACACCTCTACCATGAGTCTGGAACTCCTTGTCCCACCTTGATGATTGATATACGCGACAGCCGTCGCATTGTCTGTCTGCACTCGGACTGGCAGACCGCTCAAAGGGACCGTCCAATGTTGGAGGCAAAGGAAAATCGCCCTCAATTCCAGGATGTTGATCGGAAGAACAGACTCTTCCGATAACCATACCCCCTGAATCCAGAGATTGTTCCAAACACCCCCCCCAGCCCGTCAGGCTGGCATCGGTGGTTATGACCGACCACTTCGGAGGGAGGAAAAGCTTTCCCAGGGATAACGCTCCTGGACATAACCACCATCCTAGGGATTCTCGCACCCTGTGAGAGATGATGACGCTGCAATCCAGCGAACCTTGCGATTGATCCCAACGACTCAGAATGAGCCTATGGAGAGCTCTGGAATGAAATTGGACAAACGGAAAAAAACCTCATGGACGCCACCGTCAGACCCAGAAGGCGCATACCTTCCGAAGGGACACTGCTGTCGCAGACTTCATAGTCTGTACATGCTGGAGCAGACATGCCTGCTTGTCTGGAGGTAGGGACAACACCGCCCGTACCATGTCGAAATGCATCCTCAAAAACAGGATTGCCTGCGACGATTCCAGAGACGACTTCTCCTTTAAAGCCACAACCGAAAAGGCCGTCCAAATAGGGACGAATCGTAAGTCCCCGTCTTGGAAGGATTGCCATGAGATTTTGGCGTCAGAATCGTTGTAAAAATTCTGGGCGTTAAAGCCAAGCCGAATGGTCGAGCCACAACCTGGGTGAGGTCTTCCGATGGGAACATGCCAAAAAGCGTCGCGAATGTCGATTGATTGTTCTGCGACAGGGCTGCCATAACTGAGCGAAGCGACTTCATGCTCGGCTCTGACGGAATGTCAGAAGTCAGTCCGCCTTAGCGAATTTTTTTTTTTTTTTTTTGCCAGCTTCTGCCTTAACAGAAGTTCTGATTCCAGGGTATGCGGAATTTCTGAGAATTCCCCCTTTTTTTTTTTTTTTTTTTTAAAAAGAGAGAGACGACACAAACCCCCAGAGGGTTGGTCAGATCATCCCTTGAACCGAAAAGGACTGCCGATAACTATCGGCACTAGTCCTGCCAGACGCAGAAGTCACAGCTCTGCGCTGCGGTAAAGCTGCTTCTTTTGCCTTTGCCTTGGCATCAGCTCCGTGAGGTCAGTCAAATAGCTGACCACTTTCTAAGCTAAAGATAGCAAACCCTGTTGGAAAACTGCGTTCCATCCAAGTCACAGTGCTCTTCTGACTGTAACTGCCGAGGATTGCGCCCTGGATAGCAGTGACGCATTATCCTTCAACTAGAAAAGCCCATCTACCTTGATAGAGGGAAACTTGCCACGCCGTCCTTAGACGGTCCAACCGGCTCAGGGGAACTTAACAAGTACACCTAGATCCTTAATACCGAATCTATGATCCACGGCCTCGCAGATGGAAATTGTTGCCATCTCCGTTTTTCTGTCCAGCGTGTCCTGCAGACTCGTCTTCCCTTTTACCAGGAAGATTTGCTAAGCTGGAATGAAGGAACATTCACTTCAGGAGAAGGGGTCCAATTAACAAATAACTCCGTAGAAAAACGGATACAGTTTGTAAGGTCATCGCGACCCATGCGACCCTTGCAACATCCGGGCCGACTTACCAGGACGACTAGTTACCTCCTCTGGTAACTGTAACGTCCACATGGCTTCCACAGAAATTTTAGTACGGCCCCTGAGAGAGAGGCAGGGTGTCCCTGCCGATCCTCCTTGACCGAATCGGACTTCTTCGCTAAGCGAGAAGGAAAACACCGATTTGTGTCGCTCCCTTGAGAGGATCTAGTTGACACTCCATAACCTAAAAGGTCATCAATAGAAACCAGTGAAGGCCTTCATTTTGACACCATTGGAACCTCTGACCGTGTATGAGTCGAGGTCTGCGTGTCAGATACGCGAGGCTGATCCGTAACGGATCTGGGAGAGGGTCTCTGACATACCCTTGCATAGTATATGGCAGGATAAACCTGTCAGTAACCAGAGCAGTACTTAAATAAAAAAACAAACGCTGAAGGGTTAAAGCTCTAAAGAAAGAGCTACCCCAGCTGTCTCCCATTAAGAGTTAACCTCCTAAGAAGGGGTTAAAGTAGCTGACTCCCCACAACCTTGATAATGAAAAAGGGTGTGCGAATCTCAGGCGCCTCTTATAAGGTCGCAGCTGCAGGACAGCCATGCCACACTAAACAGAAAACGTTCCACAAGATCGCTAAAAAATTGCGCTGTTTTTTATAACGCAATGACCGCCAAAGTTGTCAAGGAGATCGCTAATCGCCTATGCGATTGCCCAGATTGGCAGCCACCAGCGACACTAAAAATGACACACAAACGATCGCAATATTATGTGACGCCATCAGGATCGTCAGCGGAAACGTATAGTGGCAGCATTAATGTCGCAGACTCCCCACAGCCTCTTTATTAATATTAAAAGAGTGTGCGAGCCCCTTATGCGAGAACAGCCGCAGGACAGCGCAATCTGTCACTCAGAAGTGCCCCAGACGGCGCCCGCGCTGTGGAGGTGAAGGGGTTAAGCTTCTGCCCGGCGGGCTAGAAGCGACTCACCAAGCTGGACACGTATTCTAGCTGGGAGGGGAGGAGAACGATCCGGGGAGCTTTCAACCTACAGCGCTTTATCAGCAATGGCCACGCTGTGGAGGTGAAGGGGTTAAGCTTCTGCCCGGCGGGCTCGCTCAGCAATGGCCGCCGCGCTCTGCCTCCGTGTGCTCCATGTAGAGAAGCCGGAAATGGAGGCTGCAGTAAAGCGCGCGCTCAGAAGCGGCGCGAAATTCAAAAAAAAATAAAAAGAGCGCGTACTCCCCTCCTTTCCCTCGTCCTGCAGGCATCCTCCTGCGGACATAGAAAAACTAGTCATCGGCATATATATGTACAGCGGCTGCCGCAGCAGTCGCTAAAACACTCACACACATTTTACCAAAATGTGGAGTACTCACCAGCCGAAACGCCACAGGGACCCCAGGGGTTTCTGGCGCTATGCCCATGCTTCCCCCCAGGGCGGGAAGCGCAGTGACCCCAGTGTGTGGTTTGCGCCCCCGCCAGGGAAACTCTCCTCATCCCCCAGGGCCGGCAAGATTCTGCAGGGACCATTATGTAGTTACAGATCCGCCAAGGGAGAGACTGGTGAAATACACTGATAAACATGTAATAGCGCTGTCACCGCAGTGCTGAAGCATACTGACATACATGTAATAGCGCTGTCACCGCAGTGCTGAAGCATACTGATATACATGTAATAGCGCTGCCATCAGACGCTAAAGCACTCACACATTAATAATAAAATTTTGTGTGGAGTACTCACCAGCCAAAGCGCCACAGGGACCCTCAGGGGTTTCTGGCGCAGTGCCCATGCTTCCCCCCAGGGCGAGGGACGCAGTGACCGCACGTGTGGTTTGCGTCCCCGCCAGGGAAGCTCTCCTCATCCCCAGGGCCGGCAAAGATTCTGCAGGGACTTTGAGTAAATACAGATCCGCCAAGGGAGAGGTTGGGGTACAGCAGCGCTGGTACCCCTGAGACCTCTAGACCAACTGGTGATCCAAGTCTCCTGTCCGAATATAAAATAATAAAATCTTCTGAGGAGCTGCATTAGCAGCGACCATCCTCTGGACCTCAAATCTTAGACTGGAGCTGAGTAGGAGGAGCCCGAGCTGGAGGGGCCAGCCAGTCAGCACTCTTTTGATCTGAGGTGACATCCTGATCTGGGGCTCCGCCTACCCATCAGTAATGAATCTTGTGGCTCTCTTCCTTCCATCTGCAGCTGAAAAATCCTTAAGACCGTTGCCAAAAACCTCAGCAAACTAGGTAAAACTGTGTTTGTTGGATGCTTTCTCGCTAAACTGGTTGAGAGCCTCAGCCCTCCCAGTACTTTTCCTTCTGTGTTCTTACATCAGATAGATTTGATTAGGCTCATAAAGATTTATGTAAAACGAAACATTCTGGAGGGAAAGGCGAAACTTTATCTTCTTTCTGCCTTTTGCTATCATTATTTGCAAATGTTCTCCAGGGTTCATTACTCAGCGAGATACATTATCACACATTAGGAGGAGTTACAGTAGTGATAAGTGGGAGATCGGTCATTCATCACGCCCGAGAATGACGTGGAGTAGCCGAGTGTGCCGTCTTCTGAGCCGTTGCTTGTAAATTGAGTTGTTGGACCAGGCAAGCATCCAACCGAAATGTCATTTTTATGATTTTGTCCTTGACCAATCAAACTCCTCTAACTTTTCTATTTCTAAAAATAATTTTCCACTTGCCATGTTTTATATAACCTTGAGGTGCATTTCACTCACAAGAATTGCATGAGCAGGCAAGTGGTAAAATTAGCATTCTCTTATATATTTGATGGCTCGTTTCCTACGTTCAGATTTTAATTTATTTCCACTAACCTTTTCAGTCTAACTCGCCAATATTAGCAATGCCGGTGACCCTCAAATCCGGGGGGGTTAGAGAACTTTCTTCTTTCAATTTTCTTTTTTGAACACAAGTTATCACATCCTGACTACTATTTTTTTTTCTAGCAAGAAACTTAGTCAGATATTACAGACATTACAGAATAGTTGGTAATTTATGGGGTTTTTAAATCTGTATGCACATACCATAGGCCAGATTCTTCACAGCTGCTGCTGTTTACTCCAGTCTAAATTAGGGGCGTGCTGGAAGGAAACTCTCCTGATTCATGAATACGGGCATGTGAGGGGACATAGTACTGGGCCCAAAGGGCCATGTGTGTGCACATAGTACTGGGCCCAAAGGGCCATGTGTGTGCACATAGTACTGGGCCCAAAGGGCCATGTGTGGGCACATAGTACTGGGCCCAAAGGGCCATGTGTGGGCACATAGTACTGGGCCCAAAGGGCCATGTGTGGGCACATAGTACTGGGCCCAAAGGGCCATGTGTGGGCACATAGTACTGGGCCCAAAGGGCCATGTGTGGGCACATAGTACTGGGCCCAAAGGGCCATGTGTGGGCACATAGTACTGGGCCCAAAGGGCCATGTGTGGGCACATAGTACTGGGCCCAAAGGGCCATGTGTGGGCACATAGTGCTGGGCCCAAAGGGCCATGTGTGGGCACATAGTACTGGGCCCAAAGGGCCATGTGTGGGCACATAGTGCTGGGCCAAAAGGGCCATGTGTGGGCACATAGTGCTGGGCCAAAAGGGCCATGTGTGGGCACATAGTACTGGGCCCAAGGGGCCATGTGAGGCTATGTAGTACTAGCCACTTAAGGGCATGTGTGGGGACATAGTACTGTGCTCCTTAGGGCTTGTGTGTGGGATATAGTGCTGTGCCCCTAAGGGGAATGTGTGGGAACATTGTGCTGTGCTCGTAAGGGCCATGTGTGATGACTTAATACTGTGCCCGTAGAGAGGGCATGTGTCGGGATGTAGTTCTGTGCCCCTAAGGGCCATGTCTGGGGACATAGTACTGTGCCCTAAGGGCCATGTGTCGGGACATAGTACTGTGCCCTAAGGGCCATGTCTGGGGACATAGTACTGTGCCCTAAGGGCCATGTCTGGGGACATAGTACTGTGCCCTAAGGGCCATGTCTGGGGACATAGTACTGTGCCCTAAGGGCCATGTCTGGGGACATAGTACTGTGCCCTAAGGGCCATGTCTGGGGACATAGTACTGTGCCCTAAGGGCCATGTCTGGGGACATAGTATTGTGCCCTAAGGGCCATGTCTGGGGACATAGTACTGTGCCCTAAGGGCCATGTGTGGGGACATAGTACTGTGCCCTAAGGGCCATGTCTGGGGACATAGTACTGTGCCCTAAGGGCCATGTCTGGGGACATAGTACTGTGCCCTAAGGGCCATGTCTGGGGACATAGTACTGTGCCCTAAGGGCCATGTCTGGGGACATAGTACTGTGCCCTAAGGGCCATGTCTGGGGACTTGGAACTGTGCCCTAAGGGCCATGTCTGGGGACATAGTACTGTGCCCTAAGGGCCATGTCTGGGGACATAGTACTGTGCCCTAAGGGCCATGTCTGGGGACATAGTACTGTGCCCTAAGGGCCATGTCTGGGGACATAGAACTGTGCCCTAAGGGCCATGTCTGGGGACATAGTACTGTGCCCTAAGGGCCATGTCTGGGGACATAGTACTGTGCCCTAAGGGCCATGTCTGGGGACATAGTACTGTGCCCTAAGGGCCATGTCTGGGGACATAGTACTGTGCCCTAAGGGCCATGTCTGGGGACATAGTACTGTGCCCTAAGGGCCATGTCTGGGGACATAGTACTGTGCCCTAAGGGCCATGTCTGGGGACATAGTACTGTGCCCTAAGGGCCATGTGTGGGGACATAGTACTGTGCCCTAAGGGCCATGTGTGGGGACATAGTACTGTGCCCTAAGGGCCATGTGTGGGGACATAGTACTGTGCCCTAAGGGCCATGTGTGGGGACATAGTACTGTGCCCTAAGGGCCATGTGTGGGGACATAGTACTGTGCCCTAAGGGCCATGTGTGGGGACATAGTACTGTGCCCTAAGGGCCATGTGTGGGGACATAGTACTGTGCCCTAAGGGCCATGTGTGGGGACATAGTACTGTGCCCTAAGGGCCATGTGTGGGGACATAGTACTGTGCCCTAAGGGCCATGTGTGGGGACATAGTACTGTGCCCTAAGGGCCATGTGTGGGGACATAGTACTGTGCCCTAAGGGCCATGTGTGGGGACATAGTACTGTGCCCTAAGGGCCATGTGTGGGGACATAGTACTGTGCCCTAAGGGCCATGTGTGGGGACATAGTACTGTGCCCTAAGGGCCATGTGTGGGGACATAGTACTGTGCCCTAAGGGCCATGTGTGGGGACATAGTACTGTGCCCTAAGGGCCATGTCTGGGGGACATAGTACTGTGCCCTAAGGGCCATGTGTGGGGACATAGTACTGTGCCCTAAGGGCCATGTGTGGGGACATAGTACTGTGCCCTAAGGCCATGTGTGGGGACATAGTACTGTGCCCTAAGGGCCATGTGTGGGGACATAGTACTGTGCCCTAAGGGCCATGTGTGGGGACATAGTACTGTGCCCTAAGGGGCAATGTGTGGGGACATAGTACTGTGTCTGGGAGAGCCAGTACTGACACCACTGGAACGGTGAAAGCAGTGGAGGGGAGTTAGTGTTATTTTACTGGGGACAAATATAGGGATTGAGAAGGGGTTGTCCAAGTAGTGCACAACCCCTTTGGGTATGTACCCATGATAAGCAACAGCAGTTGTTTGGGCTGCAGTGCACTTGTTCTGCTTTCAAAACACTGTCTTGAACAGTACAAGCACAGTGGATGGAATTTATAGAAATCCCATCCCCACTGCTTCTATTTGACGCGGCGTAAACTCACCTGCGATGCAGTTTTACGAGCCGCAGCATGTCAATTTCTGTTGAGGACACGCTGGTCTCTGCAACAGAAATTTCCACAATGGAATGTATTAAATAAGGTAAATTTGCATTGTTCAGTGAGGTCCCTGAATGCAGCACCCATAGAAGAGAGGAAGAGGTACGTATTTTGGAAGGAGTGCAGGCGAGGGATTCCAGCAACAGAACTGATGTGCGTGGGAGGGGGGTAGTATGACAATGGAAACAGAAGCTATTCTTTTTTTAGTATTTAACTAATATTGTTACTTTATTTTTTATGTCCCCTTTAGGACTTAATCCTGCTGTTGGGTAGTCATCTATCTGACTATCCAACTGCAGGTTTAAGTCCCCAATGGGGACTAAAAAAAAAATGAATCTGGCTTATGGCATACTGGAGGTACTCTGTCATGTCCCCGACTGCGGTAGGATTGCATTGCTGCTACATGCCCGTTCTCCTGCAGTCTCATTCTACCTGCTTGGTCTGCATAGGATGTGACTGCTGCAGTCACTCACTAGCCGCAGAGGTAAGCCGCACTTCAGATCTCTGTATATCCTGTGCGATGGGCCTCTCTCTGCTTCCTCTTGTTTAAGGTACTGCACACTAAGCAATCCGCTAGCGATCTCGTTAGCGTTGCATACTAATGAGATCGCTAGCGGATCGTTTCTATATCGCTAAATGCGGCACATTTAGCGATATAGTTAACGACGCTATCGCCGTTAGCGATCTTCTTAACGACTTAGCGGTACAAAAGTACCGCTAAATCGCTAAGAAAAGTGCCACACAGCGATAAGATACTTACCCAGCGGAGCGCCAGCGTGAATAGGTCCGAACGATCAGCGACGGCGAGATCACAGCAGAAGCTCGTCGCTGAAGCTGCCGCACTGAACAATATCGCTAACGGATCGCTAAATAGTGACGTTTTTAGCGATCTCGTTCGATATTGTTTAGTGTGGCATACCCTTAGACAGAAATGTGACCACTGCAGTCAATTGCTTGCTGTAAGTTGGCTCTGTTATTTGTTCATTAGGCAGAAGTCATCTGACTCGCTTCATATTTACACCTATGCAGGGAATTTGGTTCTCCGAATCGGGTGCCTTTAATGACCTGATGGATGTACCATCAAAGTGACATCAGAGCTGGTGCCCGTGCCACATTGTCTCCTGTCGAGGTCCGTTAGGCTAGCAATCAGCAGTAGTCGGATGCCATCACCACTCTCAGACCCCTGATATTTGGTGACATATTCTTGACAGAGGCCACCAGTGTCTTGTTTTTCTATCATTTATACTGAAATAGCAGCTGCAATGATGAAGAATTGTAGAGAACAGACTGGAGTTTACGGAGCGGCGGTTACCTGCCAATAAGCCACAACAATGCTACAATTAGACACTGCGGGTGACATCAATTTTGTGGTTTTGTTAGGTAATAACCACGGTGTCATTGCTGGATTACGTGTCTTGCCTCCGCTGTATAATTTCCTCTCTTCGCTGTCTGCCAGGTCTCCTCTGCGCAGTGCAGTCTCCCTGTACACGCCGTCTCTTACCCGGCTGGTGCGTCTCCCTCGCAGGTACTTGTACACATACAAAGCCATTACGTTCCGCATTACAGAAATGCCTCCTTTTTCTAAATGAGCTGCTGAGTTAGTAATTGTTTATAAAGCATTTCATCTGCTAAAACGGCGTCCCCCGCAGTGCAGACTGATGGCTGCAGGATGTGGTTGCAGCAAATTACAGATAAATAAGCTTGATTGGGTCATCCTTCCCTGATACCTTGTGTTGGCCGCCGGTGTGTACCCTGTGCTGTTATTCTTCCTAAGAGGGAATGATGGCGCGTATTTATTTGCATACATTACCTGGGGTGGTCACTCGTTCATCTAACCACACGAGGATTTATGAAATGTTAGACAGCTGCGCTTTTATTATTTTCCCCTTGCTGCAGTCATAGATACATGATGTAGGGGATACTCTACATATCTGCTTATTTCTTACCTACTTCTACAGGGTATCTAAATTGTAAATGTATGGTGGGTTTTAGGGTTTGTGTTTTTTTCTTTTATTTGTTTAAATTCATAATTCTTGTCCTACTGAATGTGCCGGGTGTAATAAAAAGGGAAACATTCCCTTTAAAAGGTAATTTTGTGCTAGATCCTAGAAATGTTTTATTGTTAGGCTTGGGGACTTGGCCCACCACTGATTATATTGGTTTTATTGTTTGGTGGAAGCTCTTGCATGCTTGCATAATTCCGTGTGTTTTCATGGTTGCCTCTTACTTGATAGATGGCCGTGCCGAGTCCTGTGGATCCCAATGTAATATAGAGGAGCCCTTGTATAAGATGTGGGCCTCCTTCCATAGGCTAGAAGGTCGTCATAGGCTTCCTATAACATTTGAGCAATTTGTTCACCAAACTCACTGCGGGCTACTAGTAAGTCAGTAGTGACATCAGTCGTGTGCGATTTCTCCTCAACGCCACAACTTTTTAAAGCCGTCGATTTGGTTAAACAACCGCATCGGGGACAGGTCAAAGGCAATGCTCCCCTGGCATGCTACTTAGCCATCCTGGCCATAATGTAAGTCATATACGCCCACATATTCTGCAGATTAGAGTTGTTGACAGCCATCGAAATCGCTCATGCACCACGTCGTCCGTCATTACGTTCAGTGTTGTAATGCAGTATTGCACGATCCTTCATTTCGTGTTTTCAAACTCGCCGTCTTTAACTCAGTTCTGAGCCAAGAAGTCAGAAGGATTACGATTGTCTCTCGCTAGTCTGTATTGGGATGTGACCTATCTGTTGACGCTTTTACTTGGTTGCCATTAAATGAGATTTTTGCAGCGCCATTTCGCCTGCACCTCAGTGTGCACAGGCCTCTAGTCAGGCGTCACCGTGTATCCTTTCAACACTCTTCATAGGTATCCATGTTTCTTCTCAAGAG
The DNA here is from genome assembly GCA_033576555.1 of Oophaga sylvatica. Taxonomy (NCBI): domain Eukaryota; kingdom Metazoa; phylum Chordata; class Amphibia; order Anura; family Dendrobatidae; genus Oophaga; species Oophaga sylvatica. Next base: position 516,053,436 of record JARQOD010000005.1, read on the forward strand.
CATCTTAGCGCTGATGGTTTCATTCACACTCCTTTTTGCTTTTCCTGCCAACATTTGCTGAATGTGAATCTCATTTATAAATATTTAATCCACTCATTTTTCCAGAGTTGTGCGTGTAAAACAAAAGGCGACTCACATCCCGCGTCTCCCCTCGGCTCTCACTCCAGCGGGCACTTCATAAAAAGCCGTATGCATACAGGAAAACATCTGTTCGGGAGAATCAGGAGCCAGCACTGTGCTTACTGGTGTCTGCTGGTACATACTAAATGGGAAGTACTGGTGCTGGACGTAATTTTGGATGTAGGATTATATTACCATTATTGGCTGCTGCTGAAGAATTTCCAGTGTAAGGCGCGTGTGGATGCGATTGCTGCAGTATGACTGACTGTACGGTCAGAAAGCCACCATATACTTTCATATCAGCCAGCTATCTTTTTTTTTTTTTTTTTTTTTTTTTTTTTTTTATCAGGTAATTTTTTATTAAACATTTTCAAAACTGAAAAAACAGGTAATCACATACAAAGTACGGTAATTCCCAAATAATGTATTACATAAACACAATAGAACCCCACAAAAATCTCTCCCATCTTACACCCCATCAGCCAGCTATCTAATATTTATGGGGGCTCCAGACTCTTCCCTAATAGGGTCTTTTGCAGAAATTAGGAATCTGAGATGATGAATTTTGGTGTCCAGTTCTTTTGTTCTCAAGGCAAGTGAGTGACCGGCAAAGATGTCTGGTAGCAGCTTACTCCCCACACAATAGAGTACACATGCGCACTCGTGAAAACAGAGCATGCGTGTGTATGGGGAGGTCGGGAAAAAGGTCATCAGCCAAACAAGCAGTTGGCAGACAATTACTGAAGATGTATGGCTTCTTAAAGGGATCTGTTTGAGGAGACAGCGTTTCTTCCGTTCCGACATAAATGTAAAGACTGCAACAATCACATGATGTTTTGTCAGGAGAGTCAACAAATCAAGCCAGACATGTCACTCGAAGCAAGGATCACCGAGCTACGACTTGCCTACTTTGGACACATCATACGAAGAGAGCAATCACTGGTGAAAGGACATCATGGTCAGAAGAATAGAAGGAAGAAGTTGAAGAGGTAGACCAGCAAACCTGATGGCTTGATACTATCAAGATAACGGCGAAGAAGACCCTGGTGGACCTTTCTAGGCTTGCACAAGATCGAACTTCCTACAGATCGTTTATCCATCAAGTTACCATGGCATGAGATCGAGCTGAGGGCTGTTAATAATAATAATACAGGAGTGATTAGTGCTAGCACTGATCTCTGCTATTAAAAGCAGATGCCGGCTATTTAACACAGCCAGCATCTGCCCTAGGTAGAGCGTCCCTCCACACACCCTGAACTGCTCCATGACCTGTGTGTGCGTATATGTATATGCGTGTATATATAATATATGTATTATATCATTAAGGGGATAAGGTAGGTTGCTAGTTCACCGAACAAAATATGACTTCTGTAGGGAAAAAAAATCCAACTCTGCTGTCTTCGTTTTGGTTGATTACAGTATGTGATCAGGTAAAACAATTGTTAGTCTTAAAGAATCCTATTCACAGATGAACCTGCTGTATTTGGCAGGGATGGATCATCTGATGGTTACGGAGGCCTCCTGACTCTTTCCCTGATGGATGACGTTGAGGGAGTGAAGGATTGGGCAGTTGTGATCCTTTTGTCTTTAGAGGAGATGATCCACTGGTAATGGTTTTCTCTTCTCTCCCTGTTCAAAAATAAACATGAACTCTTGGTTGAGCTGAGTGCTCATATGTATGTGGGAGCCAGTAGTGGCTCAAACTGTCATTAAGCAGAGCGAACTATAGATTATGTGTATTGCCAGCTTTAAGTTTTCAACCAATGAATGATCATTTTGTTTAAAGGGACTCTGTCAGTTGTTGGAATAACTTCCAACAAATCACAGTTGCTCGGTGCTCCATGATGGGGCCTATCATTTATATACACCTTCCCACCTTCTGTTTTTCCAGGAGTGCATGTGTATGGTGGAGTCTGGATAGATGGCTCTCTGGCTCACTAAAGTTTGGCCTCTCTAACATGTATGGGCAGTTTTTAAAGAGAACCTGTCGTGAAAACTGGAGTCTTATCTGCAGACAGGATTTCAAGAGCAGGAGGAGCTGTTCATTTTGAAGTATAGCACTGTGTTAAAAGTTTTGGTAAAACTTCCATTATTTCATTGTAATTCCTGTGTTTGTATGTTTGTGTGTCCAGTGGGTGGTTCTATTTTATCATTTGACGGTCTTCCTTGTATGACTGTGTCCAGTGGGCGGCTCTATTTGATGATTGGTGGTCTTTCCTGTATGACCGAATCGCCCACTGGACAGTCATACAGGGAAGACCACCAATCATCAAACAGAACCTCCCACTGGACGCAGTCATAAAGGAAGACCGCCAGATCATCAAACAGAACCGCCCACTGGATGCAGTCATACAAGGAAGGCCGTCAAATCATCAAATAGAACCGCCCACTGGACGCAGTCATACAAGGAAGACCGCCAGATCATCAAACAGAAGCGCCCACTGGATGCAGTCATACAAGGAAGACCGTCAAATCATCAAATAGAACCGCCCACTGGACACAGTCATACAATGAAGACCGTCAGATGATCAAATAGAACCGCCCACTGGACGCAGTCATACAAGGAAGACCGTCAGATCATCAAACAGAACCGCCCACTGGACGCAGTCATACAGCAAGACCGCCAGATCATCAAATAGAACCGCCCACTGGACGCAGTCATACAAGGAAGACTGTCAGATGATCAAACAGAACCGCCCACTGGACGCAGTCATATAAGGAAGACCGTCAGATCATCAGAGAACCGCCCACTGGACGCAGTCATACAAGGAAGACCGTCAGATCATCAGAGAACCGCCCACTGGACGCAGTCATACAAGGAAAACTGTCAGATGATCAAACAAAACCGCCCACTGGACACAATTCGATGATTGGCGATCTTCCCTGTGTGACTGTGTATGCAGAAATATCAGTCTATCACTGAGTAGGAACGCACACTGGAGTCATGTATAGAAGCACCAGAGAATTGAATGGATAAAATACTAGGTATACTGACTCTTTTCCAGCAAACCTATACATCGCGCTGCTCGATTTCATCTCTATAGCATGCTGTCCTCAGAGAAGACTGCACATACAGGTTACCCTTTAAGGTCACCTGCAGATCAAAATATGCTGATGATTGAATGAACATTCGGCTGCTTAGTGATCGTTCCTCCAACATAATTTAGTTAATAGGGTCCCTAAGGTCGCCATACATACACCCTTGGTAATTATGTGCATGATTGCTTGGCCACCAGCTTTTATCCCAATTTATCTATACACACTTGTGTTCTGTTTGGCCAATATTATGTACTCAATAGGGTGAGGGGGAGTAAGCCGCTGGCAGGCACCTCCATCGAGCATCACCTGCCCTTAAAACAAAATAATCAACAGATATGAAGGCTGTATGCCCTATTTTTCTTCCCTGATGAGTTGGTGGAGACTAGTGAGACTGCTCTACAGATTAGATGGGACCTATCCCAGTAATGTTGGTGGCTTGAGCAGTGCATGAAGAATGGAAAGTACAGGAGCGACTGTTCATGTGCTCTCCCCACAGAAAAACCACCTCCATGAACGGAAGGTTACTAGTGTTGACCCGTGCACTGTACCTCGCACCATCAGCTTCTACACCACGTGATCGCTGCACACGTCACTGGGCCAGGAAGAAGTGTTAACTTCTCATGCCATGTGAGGCTCGGTCAGATCAAAAACGGGCACTCATTTGGATATGTATTACAAGGTTAATCTTTTCAACAAGTTGGGCTTTGAAAAGCCTCTTCATATGTACTTACATTCAGACTTGATGTCAGCGGTTCATTGCTTTTTCTTTTTTTTTCCAGGCACTCACCAGATGCTGCTCCTGGCTGTGTTCGTCACTCCCATCACAGATCTAACTTCAGACTTTTCTAAATTTCAAGAGATGATTGAAACCACCATGGACATGGAGCAGGTAAGTTCCTCCTAGGCCTTGTATAAGTTTTACTAGAATGCCAGCTCCCCGATGAGAAGGAGGCCAGGTCCCCGATGATAAGAAGGCCAGGTCCCCGATGATAAGAAGGCCAGGTCCCGATGAGAGGAAGGCCGGCTCCCCGATGAGAAGGAGGCCTGCTCCCCGATGAGAAGGAGGCCTGCTCCCCGATGAGAAGGAAGCCTGCTCCCCGATGAGAAGGAGGCCTGCTCCCCGATGAGAAGGAGGCCTGCTCCCCGATGAGAAGGAGGCCTGCTCCCCAATTATAAGTAGGCCAGGTCCCCGATGATAAGGCCAGGTCCCCGATGAGAGGAAGGCCGGCTCCCCGATGAGAGGAAGGCCGGCTCCCCGATGAGAAGAAGGCCGGCTCCCCGATGAGAAGAAGGCCGGCTCCCCCGATGAGAAGAAGGCCGGCTCCCCCGATGAGAAGAAGGCCGGCTCCCCGATGAGAAGAAGGCCGGCTCCCCCGATGAGAAGAAGGCCGGCTCCCCCGATGAGAAGAAGGCCGGCTCCCCCGATGAGAAGAAGGCCGGCTCCCCCGATGAGAAGAAGGCCGGCTCCCCGATGAGAGGAAGGCCGGCTCCCCCGATGAGAGGAAGGCCGGCTCCCCCGATGAGAGGAAGGCCGGTTCCCCAATATAAATGTACAGCACAGACCTTCTTGTCCCAGTCCTTCACCTGGCAGTATGAGTGCTATGAAGGTACTGCCACACTAAACAATCCCGCTAGCGATCACAATAACGACGCATACTAATGCGATCGCTAGCGGGATTGTTTCTATATCGCTAAGTGCGGCCACATTTAGCGATAGCGTCGTTAACTATATCGCCGTTAGCGATCTTCTTAACGACTTTAGCGGTACAAAAGTACCGCTAAATCGCTAAGAAAAGGTGCCACACTAGCGATATATACTTACCCAGCGGGAGCGCCGACGAGAAAATAGGGTCCGGAACGATTCCAGCGACGAGCGAGATCACAGCAGGAAGCTCGTCGCTGGCAGCTGCCGCACTGAACAACATCGCTAACGGGATCGCTAAATAGTGACGTTTTTTAGCGATCCCGTTAGCGATATTGTTCAGTGTGGCATAAGGTTTAGTATACTGCACAGCTGGTTTGCAAAGTCTGTACTATTTTCCTAAGGTAACTGCAGCCTGCTGTGTTATACTGCTGTCTATAGACCTTAATTACATAATAGAGTTTAATGCTTTCAATAGAGTTTGTAAGTACAGGAGAAAGAAGGAGTCCTTAGTGACCAAAGTAAGTCAAATATATAAAAGTAAATATTTATTACACAAGTCAGTAAAAAAGAGGGTATCACAAAATAACATATGTATACAAACAATGAAAACACATACAGAACGTGTGCACATACAGGGAAGTATATCTCAAAAAGCGGTATAACAAGGTAACAAATGGCGAGAACAAAAGTAACTAGGTAATGGCACTCTATAAATAGTAGCAATATCCCCATATGGTGGGAGTGAGATGCCCATCACAATAATCATACGCCACAATAAATCACCAAGCATGTTTCTCAAACATGGCCAGCGTGTGAAGACAATAGTATAAATAGTTTAAGGCGCCAGATAGGTAGAAAGCTGTGCTAACCGCAAGGGTTAAGGTAGTGCACGCTATGCCAGGTAAAGGGGCGCTGCAGTACAGAATCGGAAAAACCGCTGCCATATCTGAGAGAGAGACATGCTTACCAAAAAGGTATGGTGACCGCAGGAGATAACACCCTGTAAGGCGATACTGCCCCAACGCACGTTTCGTGGCTATCTGCCACTTTTTCAAGGGGATAGTAGCGTACTGTGCATAGGACCTTTTTGTACCTAGTACTTCCTGATCACATGGTTAGCGTCCTCCAATGGGAGACAGTATGGCGGCGCATGCGTCGCTTGAAACCCGGGAGCTCTCAGCGGCGAAAGCGTCATGCATCCAGCCATGCGCAAAGGCACAGGGCCCAAGCACCGCCCGTATGCAAGAGAGACGCCCCCACCGCAGAGAAACAACCCAGGTGAAACGGGGCATGCGCACACTAGTCTCCCATAGTGATAAATACTATTGTAGAGAGCTGACAATCAGTTGTACAAGACGGAGATGAAGCATATATAGCAAACCAAATATAATTACAATAAAACATCAAAAATATAACAACATAGAAACGTTTGCAATTTTTCTATATTCCGTCAGTAAATTCAGTTCTTCATATCCAGGCAGGAGTCAAGGTAAAGAGTCCCAAAATATGCGAAATAGAAAAAAATAAACTGTAAAACAATACAAGAAAATATTTTTTAAAACACAGATTAAAAAGCGAGAAAGCATCAGAAAGGAACCAGGGAGGGGAAAAAAAATTCAAAGGGGAAAAACTTCAAAGGAAAAGAGTTATTGTATCAACAAAAAATCAACAGAAGCATCTACAAAAAAGAGGCAAAGTTTAAAGATTCGTTAAGGCCATTTGGGACCATTGTGTTGAGTTGAACGATCCAGCGAGCCTCCATTTGGGCTAAGATTTTTTTATAATCGCCGCCTCTAATTCCAAGGTGCAAAATGTCAATTCCACGAACCTTAAAAGATGTAGCATCACAATTGTGATGGTGTTTGAAGTGTCGTGGAATAGTCTTTAAATCAGAGGCGTCGGAAATGGTCCTTGCTGCGCCAATGTCCCTAACGTGCTCCCTGATACGTATCCTCAGTTCTCTGGTGGTCAGGCCAACGTATATCCTGGGACAATCGCACGTGGCGTAATAGATAACATTTGAACTACCACAGGATATACGTTGGCGAATATGAAATGTTTTGTCGCCACCAGAGGAGGAAAAATCCAGGGCACGTAGGGCATTGGCGCATGCAAGGCAATGTCCGCAAGGAAAGAAACCAACTGTGGGACCACGAGAACCAAAAATATTTTTAGAAGGTGCAACGTAGTGGCTGCGAACAAGCGTATCACGTAGATTTCTTGACCGTCTAGAGGTCATGGAGGGGGAGTCGCCCAGAGAGCGAGACAGGGCAGGCTCAGTCTTCAGGACATTCCAGTGTCTCATCAAAATATTTCGAATAGCGAACCATTCATGGTTAAACGTTGTGATAAACCTAACAGGTCCCTCCCATCGACTTGTCTATCCACACGAGCGGTATCAAGCAAACAGCTGCGTGGGGTCCTCCGTGCCCGGTCATATCCCTTTTTGATGCTACGATTACTGTAACCTCGTGCTCTAAAGCGGTTGCCAAGATCTCTAGCTTGGGCCTCGAAAGCATCATTGGTGGAGCATACTCGACTCGAGAATGGTTCGCTATTCGAAATATTTTGATGAGACACTGGAATGTCCTGAAGACTGAGCCTGCCCTGTCTCGCTCTCTGGTTCTCGTGGTCCCACAGTTGGTTTCTTTCCTTGCGGACATTGCCTTGCATGCGCCAATGCCCTACGTGCCCTGGATTTTTCCTCCTCTGGTGGCGACAAAACATTTCATATTCGCCAACGTATATCCTGTGGTAGTTCAAATGTTATCTATTACGCCACGTGCGATTGTCCCAGGATATACGTTGGCCTGACCACCAGAGAACTGAGGATACGTATCAGGGAGCACGTTAGGGACATTGGCGCAGCAAGGACCATTTCCGACGCCTCTGATTTAAAGACTATTCCACGACACTTCAAACACCATCACAATTGTGATGCTACATCTTTTAAGGTTCGTGGAATTGACATTTTGCACCTTGGAATTAGAGGCGGCGATTATAAAAAAATCTTAGCCCAAATGGAGGCTCGCTGGATCGTTCAACTCAACACAATGGTCCCAAATGGCCTTAACGAATCTTTAAACTTTGCCTCTTTTTTGTAGATGCTTCTGTTGATTTTTTGTTGATATAATAACTCTTTTCCTTTGAAGTTTTTCCCCTTTGAATTTTTTTTTCCCCTCCCTGGTTCCTTTCTGATGCTTTCTCGCTTTTTAATCTGTGTTTTTAAAAAATATTTTCTTGTATTGTTTTACAGTTTATTTTTTTCTATTTCGCATATTTTGGGACTCTTTACCTTGACTCCTGCCTGGATATGAAGAACTGAATTTACTGACGGAATATAGAAAAATTGCAAACGTTTCTATGTTATATTTTTGATGTTTTATTGTAATTATATTTGGTTTGCTATATATGCTTCATCTCCGTCTTGTACAACTGATTGTCAGCTCTCTACAATAGTATTTATCACTATGGGAGACTAGTGTGCGCATGCCCCGTTTCACCTGGGTTGTTTCTCTGCGGTGGGGGCGTCTCTCTTGCATACGGGCGGTGCTTGGGCCCTGTGCCTTTGCGCATGGCTGGATGCATGACGCTTTCGCCGCTGAGAGCTCCCGGGTTTCAAGCGACGCATGCGCCGCCATACTGTCTCCCATTGGAGGACGCTAACCATGTGATCAGGAAGTACTAGGTACAAAAAGGTCCTATGCACAGTACGCTACTATCCCCTTGAAAAAGTGGCAGATAGCCACGAAACGTGCGTTGGGGCAGTATCGCCTTACAGGGTGTTATCTCCTGCGGTCACCATACCTTTTTGGTAAGCATGTCTCTCTCTCAGATATGGCAGCGGTTTTTCCGATTCTGTACTGCAGCGCCCCTTTACCTGGCATAGCGTGCACTACCTTAACCCTTGCGGTTAGCACAGCTTTCTACCTATCTGGCGCCTTAAACTATTTATACTATTGTCTTCACACGCTGGCCATGTTTGAGAAACATGCTTGGTGATTTATTGTGGCGTATGATTATTGTGATGGGCATCTCACTCCCACCATATGGGGATATTGCTACTATTTATAGAGTGCCATTACCTAGTTACTTTTGTTCTCGCCATTTGTTACCTTGTTATACCGCTTTTTGAGATATACTTCCCTGTATGTGCACACGTTCTGTATGTGTTTTCATTGTTTGTATACATATGTTATTTTGTGATACCCTCTTTTTTACTGACTGTGTTAATAAATATTTACTTTTATATATTTGACTTACTTTGGTCACTAAGGACTCCTTCTTTCTCCTGTACTTACATGTTCATATATGAGTAGTGATTTTTTGGGCCTCACTCATGTTTTGTGCGGCCCACATTTTTCTTGTTATGCTTATGCGGCTGTTTGTTATTATTTCAATAGAGTTTATTGCACAGATTACATTGATTTTAGCGGAAAAGTAATTGCATGTATGTCCGCTCCATTATAATAAGAAAGAGAAAACAGACATTGCTTTGGATCGTTGACGTGCTCCGGAGTGGCACTGTTCTGGGATTTTTCCCTTATCATTCCCTTAGCATCCAGGTGCTGCACAGCAGCTTTACGGGTAGGCTACGGTTAGTTCGTTTCACTGATTGCCTTTTTATATGTCAAATAATTGATGAAATGTTACTATGTTTGGTAAGAACAAGAAACATTAGCTATTCTGTTGGGTGAAACTCTGCATTAAAGGTTTAAGGAGTTACTGCATAATTAGAAAACTTTTGACATGTCGCAGAGAAATGCTACAACTTTTAATCTGATGGGGGGGTGGGGGGGAGTGTCAGATCCTGAGTTCCCCATTAATCGATATAGCAAAGGGACTGAAATATCCATCTGATCACTGCTTTCCTCTGAGACGTTAGATGGGACATGGACTTTCTATTGTGGAGATCAGCAGTCGGCTTCTGCTCCTCTGTTTTAGCAATTGGTGCAGGTGTCAACACCCAGAGCCCCACACCGACAGTTCCTATAACGGTGTGTGACTGATCCCTTTATTCTGATAAGATCTTCTATTTCAGCTTCAGATGAAGGAAGGGAGACACAGTCATTACTAGTGGGTAGGCGGAGCCCAGATGAGATAGACACCTCAGATTAAAAAGAGTGTTGACCGGCCCCTCCAGCTCGGGCTCCTCCTACTCAGCTCTCCAGTTTACAATTTGAGGTCTCAGAGGATAGTCGCTGCTGGAAGAAGCTCCTCAGAAGATTTTATTATTTTTTATCGGACAAGAGACTTGGATCACCAGAAGTGGTCTAAAGGTCTCAGGGGTCTCAGCGCTGCTGGACCCCAACCTCTCCCTTGGCGGATCTGTATTACCCTAATGGTGGTCCCTGCAGAACCCTGCCGGCCCGGGGGGATGAGGATAGCTTCCCTGGCGGGGGCGCAAACCGTGCTGCAGGGGTCACTGCGTCCCCCGCTCTGGGGGGGGAAGCGATGGGCATAGCGCCAGAAACCCCTGGGGGTCACTGTGGCGCTCCCCTGGGTGAGTACTCCACATGTTCATATGTGTTTGAGTGTTTTCAGCGACTGCTGCGGCAGTCACTGTTACAGTTCAGGATGGTGACAGTGTGTTTTTTTTTTTTTGTTGTCCGCAGGTGGATGCCTGCAGGACGGGGAACGGGGACGGGACCGGAGAACGGGGGAGTCCCGCGCTTTTTTTTTTTAAGCCGGCGGGGGGCGTGGCTTAACATTTTCCGGGCAGGAAGCGCTCCTAAGCGCTTCTGCCCTTCTCTTCCGGCTTCATCCTCAGCGCAGCGGCCATTACAGCGCTTCGGGCTCCTCTTTCTCCGCTCCTCCCGTACTTAGAAAGAAGCAGCACCGCGAAGCACAGTAAGTAGCTTCTGCCTATCAGGGCAGAAGCTTACGAATTCCTCACCCCCGCAGCGCAGGGCACTGTCCTGGTTTTTTCTGGCACACTGAACGCCGCTAAAATCACATACAGCCTTCTTTGTGATGTGCAAAATAGCGCTATATTTTAGCGATTTTTTTTTTTTTTTTTTTGTTTAGTGTGGCATAATTTTCAGGATTGTACTGTCTGCATCTGCTACCTCATAAGGGGCGCCTGGAGCTCGCACACCCGTTACATCAATACAGGTTGTGGGGAGCTTGTGACTTTAACCCCTTCTTAGGCGGTTAACCCTTCACTGGGCGGCTGGGGTAGCTCTTTCCTTAGGAGCTTAACCCTTCAGCGTTCGTTTTGTTTCTTTGAGAAACCACACTTTTCTAGTTACTGACAGGTTTTGCCTGCCATTGTACTGTGTGAGGACATGTCAGATCAGGACCCAGGTGCGGACCGTCACCCAGCTCCGCTTCAAGATCAGTCTCACGTATCTGATACGCAGACCTCGACTGCGTCAAGCGCAGCAGTGGGAGGCCCCAGTGATGTCAAAATGGAGGCCCTCATTCGTTCTATTGATGGCCTGTCTAATCTTATAGGCTATTGGGTGCAGCCGGATCTTCTCATGGCAGGAAGAGACGCAGACCGGTGCCTTCTTTCCCATGTAGCGACTCAGAGAACTCTGGTATAGAGGGTTCCCCTTCCAGTTCGGGAGGTATATCCGATTCGGATAAAGAGGATCGGCAAAGGCACTCTGCTTCTTTTTCGGGCCGTGTGGAAGCTTTTATTGAAGCTATGAGGGAGGCATTGCAGTTACCTGAGGAGGTAACTACACGCCCTGGTAAGTCGGCCCGTATGTTTCAGGAGTCGCATAGGTCGTTTTCGACCTTACCATCCCTGAATGAGATTAATGAAGCTGTGGAGAAGGAGCGTCTGTGTCCAGACAAGCGTTTTCAGGGGACACGACTTTTTGAGTCACTATATCCGTGTACTACGGAGTTGATTGATAATTGGATTCCTTCCCTGAAGTGGATGTTCCTTTATCTCAGCTTAGCAAATCTTCGTTACTCCCTGTTAAAGGGAAGGCGAGTCTGCAGGACCCGCTAGACAGAAAAACGGAAATGGCGGCAAAATCCTCTACGAGGCCGCGGGTCATGGTTTCAGAGCTGTGCTAGGATCCATGTGTGCTTATAAAGCTTCTCTGGTTGGTTGGACCGTTTACGAGAGAAATGTCAGTTAACCGACGAGGATGGACTTTTCGAATTGTTGGAAAGTGCAATTCAATATGGTTATGATGCAGGCCTGGATACTGCGTCACTGTTGTCCAGGACACAATCCTCGGCGGTCACAGTCAGGAGAGCACTGTGGCTTAAACAGTGGACTGGTGATGCGGTTTCCAAACAAGGTCTCCTATCTTTGGCTTACAAAGGAGGTCAGTTATTTGGATCTGACCTCACGGAGCTGATTGCCAAGGCAAAGGCAAAAGAGGCTGCTTTACCACAGCGAAGAACTGTGGCTTCTACGTCTGGCAGGCCGGGTACCGGTAGTGGCCGACGGTCCTTTCGGTCTAGGGGACGGTTCGGTCAGCCCTCTTGGGGATCGGGCCGTTCCTCTTTTTCAGGAAAAAAGACCTCTCAGAAATCCCGCACTCCCTGGAAACAAAGTTTCCGTCAAGACAAGCGGGAATCTGACAAAAAACCGCTAAGGCGGATTGACGCCAGGCTTCCACTTGAGGGCTCTCGAGTGGGGGGTCGCCTGCTTCAATTCCAATTGACTTGGGTTTCCCGCGTCCCGGACACCTGGGTGACACGGGTCGTGTCGGCAGGCTACTTCATAGAGTTTTCCTCTCGACCCCCAAACAGTTTTTGTCAATCTCGCATCCCATCGAGGCCCGAGCTTCGTGCCGCTCTTCTGCGAGAAGTCGACTCCCTTCTGCAGAAGGGTGTGGTGGTGCCGGTTCCATCAGAGGACAGGGGAAGAGGGTTTTATTCCAACCTCTTCGTGGTTCCCAAAAAGGAGGACAAATTTCGCCCATCCTGGATCTCAAGAGGTTGAATCGGCATGTTCACACCCAAAGTTTCGCATGGAGTCGCTTCGATCCGTTGTGGCAGCCTTGTCGCAGAACGACTTTTTGGTGTCAATCAACATTCGCGACGCTTATTTGCACAGTTCCAATCGGAAGGGCTCACCAACGTTTCCTTCGTTTTGCCATAGGTCAGGACCATTACCAGTTTGTGGCTCTGCCATTCGGGTTGGCCTCGGCGCCCAGAGTTTTTACAAAAATTCTGGCACCTCTCATGGCGATTCTTCGAAGGCAGGGGGTTACGATTCTTCCTTACCTGGACGACCTTCTGATTGTGGCGTCTTCAAAGGAGGAGGCGATAACTGCTCGCAATTTATCCCTTCAGCTCCTGGAGGACTTCGGGTGGCTGGTCAATTGGGAGAAGTCATCTCTGGAACCATCACAGTCGATCCTGTTTTTGGGGATGCATTTCGACACGGTACGAGCAGTGGTGTCCCTGCCTCCAGACAAGCAAGCATCTCTCTTTCGACATGCTCGGATCATGAAGTCTGCGACAGCAATGTCCCTGCGAAGCTGTATGCGCCTTCTGGGGTTGATGGTGGCGTCCATGGAGGCATTCCGTTTGCCCAGTTTCATTCCAGGTCCTCCAAAGGTTCATCCTGAGCCGTTGGGATCGATCGCAGGTTTCACTGGACTGCAGTGTCATCATTTCCCGCAGAGTACGAGAGTCTCTAGAATGGTGGATACGTCCGAAAGGTGTTGTCCCTGGGGAAATCTTCCTCCCTCCAAAGTGGTCGGTCATAACCACCGATGCCAGCTTGACGGGCTGGGGGGTGTCTGGAACGATCTCTGGACTCAGGGAGTTTGGTCGTCGGAAGAGTCGGTCTTGCCGATCAACATCCTGGAATTGAGGGCGATTTTTCTTTGCCTCCAACACTGGACGGCCCATTTAAGCGGTCTGCCAGTGCGAGTGCAGACGGACAATGCAACGGCGGTCGCATATATCAACCACCAAGGCGGGACAAGGAGTTCCAAGCTCATGGTGGAGGTATCTCGTATCCTGGTATGGGCAGAGTCCAGAGTGCCAGCTATCTCTGCGATCCACATTCCGTGAGTTCAGAATATCACGGCGGATTTTCTCAGTCGCGAGAAGATGGATCCCGGAGAATGGAGTCTTCATCCGGAAGTTTTTGCACTACTGTGCTCCCGTTGGGGAACTCCCCAAGTGGATCTGATGGCATCCAGGGTCAATGCCAAATTACCGACTTTCATGTCCAGGTACAAGGACCCGAAAGCTGTGGCGGTGGATGCTCTAGTGGCTCCGTGGGGCCAATTCGAGCTGATCTATGTATTTCCACCGATTTCCTTGCTTCCTCTGGTGCTACGTCGGATCAGACTAGAGAGAATCCCGGCTATGTTGATAGCCCAGATTGGCCAAGGAGGACGTGGTTCTCGACTCTGGTGTCGCTCCTGGCGGCGCCACCATTTCCTCTCCCTCTTCGCTCGGACCTGTTAACCCAAGGGCCCGTTTGTCATCCGGACCTGAAGTCTCTGTGTTTGACGGCGTGGCTCTTGAGACCGAAATATTGACCCGTCAAGGGTTTTCAGCTGAAGTCATTGCCACTTTGCGAGCTGCCAGAGGTCCGGCTACTACTAGGATTTATCACAAGATTTGGGAAGCCTTCTTTTCGTGGTGTTCGGGTTCTTCAAGGAACCCGAGGATTTTTTCCATTCCCAATGTGTTGGCTTTCCTGCAATTTGGGCTAGACAAGGGTTTGGCAGTGAGCACCCTGAGGGGTCAGGTTTCTGCTCTGTCCTTGCTGTTCCGGAAGGCTATCGCCTCGCGTAGGGACGTACGTTCCTTTTTTCGCGGTGTAACCCGTCAGTTTCCGCCGCGGAGGGCACCTGTGTCTCCTTGGCGTCTCAATCTTGTTTTGGAGGTTCTTCAACACGGGCCTTTTGAGCCTATGGACTCTGTTAGTCTCTCTTTGCTCTCTTGGAAGGTTGCCTTCCTAGTGGCGGTCACCTCTTTGAGAAGGGTTTCTGAGTTGGCGGCTCTTTCTTGCTTGCCTCCTTTCCTGGAGTTTCACCCGGATCGCGTAGTGCTTCGCACGCGGGGCGACTTCCTACCTAAGGTGGTGTCGCAATTTCATGTTAACCAGGATATTGTGTCGCCCTCTCTTTGTCCGGGGCCGAGTAATGCGAGGGAACGGGCCTTGCACACTTTGGATTTGGTGCGGGCTTTGAAGTTTTATTTGTCTGTTACTCAAAGTTTTCGGAAATCGGACTCCCTGTTTGTGATTCCAGCAGGTCGCCGACGTGGTCATCGAGCTTCCAAGGAGTCTATAGCTCGTTGGATCCGGTCGGCCATCTTGGAGGCTTACCGACTTAATGGCGAACCTTGCCCGATTAGGGTTCGAGCCCATTCCACGAGAGCTGTGGGCTCATCGTGGGCTTTCCATAAGGGGCCTCGGCAGTTCAGCTTTGCCGGGCGGCGACCTGGCGCTCCGTCCACACCTTTACAAAATTTTATAAGGTGGACGTCAGTGCTTCCGCTGATGCAGCCTTGGGACGTAGGGTCCTGCAGGCGGCTGTGGTTTAAAGTTTTTGTTAACTTATGTTTAGTGCTTGTTGCGCATTTTCTTAGGTTGTTGGGTTCTGCCTTTTTTGGTTTTTTCCCACCCTTAATTTTTGGACTGCTTTGGGATGTCCCACTAGTAATGACTGTGTCTCCCTTCCTTCATCTGAAGCTGAAAGACGGATTTTGGTAAGAACTTACCTGTAAAATCCTTTTCAGCGAAGAAGGAAGGGAGACACAGATCCCGCCCATGGCAGAAGTGTGTTGTTGTTTTCAGATGCGGCGTGATCCTCCTCTGATAGCGATTATCTGGGCTGAGGTTGACGCGCTAAGGCTCTGTTCCAGCATCGCCAGCTCATCGCAGTGGTCAGGTCCAGTGAGTAGTACCTGGAACTGTGTGGTTTTTGCCTACATGCATGCATAACCTGTATTTTTGTGTTTTTCTTCTCTGAATTTCTTCAGAAGGGGTTATGTTGCTCCGCTGGTGATTTTGCTCTTCCTTAAGCTTGTGTACGACTGGAGAGCTGAGTAGGAGGAGCCCGAGCTGGAGGGGCCGGTCAACACTCTTTTTAATCTGAGGTGTCTATCTCATCTGGGCTCCGCCTACCCACTAGTAATGACTGTGTCTCCCTTCCTTCTTCGCTGAAAAGGATTTTACAGGTAAGTTCTTACCAAAATCCGTCTTTTCCAGGTAGCATATTAAGGTTGCTGCCTTTCAGAAATATACTTTTTTTTTTTTTTTTTACAGAATTTTTTTTGACTACTGTTACTTAAATTACATATATTAAAAAATATACTCAAGTTAAATATACAAATTCAGACGCATTTGAAATATTTCTTAAGAAGTATAACCGATGAAGTGCAGTAGATTTGCAGAGTCTTGATAATTGTGTATCCAGCAACATCTGCGTTTCAGAGACTAGGTTGAAGTGTGATTCTCCTTAAGAACTTGTATAACAGTGATATAAATCTACAAACCAACATCTTGAATATAAAACTGACTTCCCCAGTAACATTAAAGTGAACACCTTCACAACATTTTTTTAGCATTTAACTTAAAAGCACAAGTAAAAATGTATCAATAATTTGACAAAAAAAATTATAAACAAGTTATATACCAAGTGGGAGGCAAACTCCCATTCTTGGCGCTAACTGAGCCGACATCAGGTGAGGTTGCCTTCAGGAGATTTCTCAGGCTCCTTTGCTCTGCTGACATCACTCTCCCATGATGCATTGCACCAAGGGAAAGTGAGCAGCAGTCTGTAACTAATACTAGAGCTGCTCAGCTCAGGGTGAGATGCAGAGCAGCACGCTGAGCTGCCAATCCCAAGATGGCAGCTCCCATAAACTGATTTTCTCATAACATAATTCACGTAATAAGTCATTATTCTTCCAAAAGTAATTTATTTCATGTTTATTTGTACAGCCTCCTTACTCTATTACCATATCATGTGTAATGGCCATAGGTCCTCTTTAACTTTCTGAATATCTCGCATTACAAGCAATTATCAGATCTGCAGGAAAAGCTTTTGGCGATATCTAGGGTAAGCGGCTGTGAGCATACAGTATTACTTGTAAAATTTCATCGCTACCTACATGGCTGAAAATATAGTTTGTTCTGTCCTAAGCATTTCAATTAGGTCTTTCTGCTCCTCGCCTGGGATTTCATCAAGGACACACTCATAGTTTATCGTATCTGTCACAGTCTGGCCACTTTCCATCGTCTGAGTGTGTGCCCTCTATCTAGTCTCTGTGCAAGGGAAGCGCTGTCTTCAGTAGTGTCACCTTTACAATTATACATTACATTATGGCTACATAATAGCATATTCCAGGAACAAGAAAAACAAAAATCTTCCTTCCCGTTCCACTATATTTCAAGTGCAACTCCAACCCGGTAAAAAAAAAAAATAGAAAAAAACTTTATTCTGTTATTAAACATGGCTAATAAGCCTTAAATAAACACTGACGTGTTTCTGGCTCGTACACAGCGCCCTTAGTCATAGGATGGGTACGGCTACATGAGATGGACAATATAAAGACAAAAAGGAGCAATCACAGATACCTAGTAATTACATCAGTATGCATAAGGTGTTGCAACAAACAGGTGCAGAGAAACAACAGAACACTTATAAGACCAGAATTTGCATGAAAAAAAAAAAATTTGAAAAAATGTTTAAAAAAAAGTTTAATTTTTTAATAAACATATGATGTCATTCCTGAACTTAATGCCTTTTGGATATTTTGTGTCTAGTTTTAATATCCAGAAGGCTTCACGTGTGTTTAAAGCTTTCTGTTCCCTCCCCGAATGGGATTACAAACTTTCTCTTTGCCATAAAATGCAAAATGAGAAACATCCCCTTTTGTGTGTATTTACAAAATGTTTTGCAGCTCCTGAGTATTCTGCGCTTTAATTATGAACATTTGATAAATGTTCTGCCATAGTGACCCGACGGATTCCAATGTAGCCTTTTCTGTAGTATTTTAATATATGGAGTGGATTGATGTGGAATATACCGGCAGTATAATAGGATTCTACATGGAGATGAGCCGCCCGTCAGCCATGACAGATGCAGAATCCCTGTGTGTTTATCTGTTTGCAATCTTTTCTGTTGGTGAAGCATTTGATATCTAATAAAAAAAAGACACTCTGTGAAATACAGCATCTTTTTTAATACAAGGTTCACTTTTATGACTGCTTATTAATAATGAAATTGAAAAATAATTTTCAGCATTCAATGTAGATTTAAAGAAAAAAAATAAAATCTTAAGTCCTTTGAAGCGTGTAAAGTGCTCCGGGGTCTGGATGTGAATTAAAAAGCCGCCTCTACATTAAGTGACACTGACATACGGGATTTCTTCTCCTCTTCGCAAAAGTGATTGCTACATAGGTTAGATTCATTGTTGTGGGGAAGAGATAAGAGATTTCCTATTGCCGGACTGTTTTTAATTCTTTAGAAGTAGAGATGTAATTCCTTATTCAATGTGTAAATCATGAATGTGCAGCATATGTGTGTACACTCTCCGTCCAGGAAGACGTGCACGTTTGCCAGTCATAGAAATCGGATCCATGCTTTGTATTTGCGTTCCAGGATTGAGACGTCTTCTATATGTTCCCATACAGGAAAGGAAAGAGCTGAATGGTCCTTTTATTATGTGGAAATGGATTTATAGATTATGCAGTTGAATTGAGGGGTAGTTGTATGTAACAAAGCAGAGATCCAACCATTCAAGGCTGGTTTTTTTTTTTTTTTACACTTTGGTGAAGCCTCAGGGTACGTGCCCACGATCAGGAATTGCTGTCGGTTTGATGCTTTGTATTTATGCAGCATCCATACCGCAGCGTCCAGATGTTACAGCATAGTGGATGGGATTTCTAGAAATCCCATGTCCACTTTGTGACTCTGTGCACCTGTGGATCACCTGCAAACTGACGTGTGGCACTGCTTTCCAGACCACAGCAAGTCAATTTCTCGTCTCTGCAAGAGAAATTACATCAATAGAATATTTGATGCGGTAAATTTGCATGGTTCAGTGATCACATGCGGATTTACCTTCATTCTATAGAAGGCAGGTCTTTGGAAGCAGCGATCATACGCTGCTAGTTCCGGATCATGGACACCCGGCCTCAATCTTCAGGGCTCTTCCAGTAACTACAGGGTTATTGCAGACCCACCATACACCAACCTAGGCTATGTGCACATGTTGAGTATTTGTAGCAGATTTTTGTGCAGCAAAACCCAGAGTAATAAGAAAACGCTGTGTAATATACACTCGTTTTTATGTGAGCTTTTTTTCGCTATTCATTTAAATGGGTGAAAAACGGTGCAAAAACTTTTTTAAATAATTGACCTGTAGTAGACTTGGAAAACACTTTGGTTCAAATCCGCAAAGAAGAAATAAGCAGCATGTGCATGAGACTTAGGAAATCTTATTCCGTTGGTTGGTACAGTAAAATTCTGCAGGGTTTTAACCACAGCAAAAGTATATATAATATACACAATAAAAAATTTTTGAATGGCATTTTTGGTTGCTATGCATTCTACTGCTGCATACATACATAGAGTACACAGCAGGGCGTGTTATATATATATATATATATATATATATTATATATATATATATATATATATATATATATATATATATTATATAATTGAATACTCATAGCTTGTACCACAGGTATGTGGGGATCTTTAGGGGCATTATCCTTAGGCTTTTATGGCAAAACCAGTAACGGAGACAGGGTAGTAGATAACCTCTTTTAGTATCAAGATACCTATTGGCGGTTATGCGTGGTGGCTACATACTCATTATCACGGGGATCATGAACAAGGCCCTTGTCTTTCCCCATGATATTTACCTACCCAATGGCTAATCCCTTTTTGAGCATTTTTCAATTCTTAGATATCCTCTCTCCCTTTTTGTTCCCTTTGTGTTTGATATTGTTCTTTTAGTCGCCCAGTAAATAATTCAGAGGCCTTCATTTTAACATATTGATCTATTCTAGTAACTGCAAAGTCCCGCAATTTCTCCCAACTACAGACAATTTAAATAAATGGTAATGCCGTGTGTGTAAATTGTATATTAACGCGTTTTACCTCAGGAGAAATGTAAATTCTCAGAAACCGTAAAAGGCAAAAGTCTATGCAAACTAACTCTTCATGTTGCTTGTTTCCAGCTGATTTAGAATTCAGACAAACTTTTGTTTAGGAGAATAAAGGGAATATTGCTGCTGCATGATTTTACATAATCTGTGCCTGTAACTGTAACACAACATTATTTATTGTTTTTTTGGAACTGTTTGAAAAAGATTTTCTTCTAATATATATTAATAAAATCCTAGATATTCTATTCCATATTATCTCCTGGGAGTATTCTACTCAGCTATTACTTAAAAAATAAAAAAAAATACAGAAAAAAAATAACCCAGCAATTCCGCCTTTAAAAGAAGTCCTTTTCATTAATGAGAGCACGCTAAGCCAGACTACTCGGCCCTGTCTTCTGTTTTGCCACTCTGCGGCCGTGCTGTAACTTGTCACGAACCTTTTCCTGAACAACATTTTTTTTCTATGTTTTTGTCTGATTATAAAACTTTTAATAGTTATTTTTTTTCCTTTTGTTACTGTATAGAGACTTCCCTTAAGTTTTTAGTGTTTTGTTGTATTTCTGTCAGTGTCTACGAGAATGCAGCTAGAACTCCTAGTCACAGCGAGCCTCTGCCGCAGGCACAGAAACACGAAAACCAAGTCCGGCTTTTATTATCCATAATTTAGAAAGTGTCAGCAGACCTTTATGGTCTTTTCTTTCAAGTGGCACCACAGGGTTTTGTACTAGATCAGCAGACGTTCACCAGTCGACACACCTGCCAAGGTGACTTCTCGGTAACACTAGCTGTTATCATATCATATAAATGGACGAGGATTATGGTGGAAGCGAGATATGGGTGTAGGGTTGCAGATTTACAATGACATTATACATTAAACCTTTGGTAAAGCAATATTTCTAGGTGTATGTGTCGATATACCGTATATGTGTGTATGTTATTGATCATTCTGCTGGGAAAAAAACACCAATGACCCCATAAAACACCAAATGTGACAAACAAAAACGCTATATATTTAAATCTTTTAAACATGTCATACGGGCTTCACGTAACATGTGGTTGCAGCTTTGTCAGCCAGAAAGAAAACGCCAATGATAACGCAGCACATGGCCACACAAAGAGCAATACAAGAGTGATGAGTGCAGCGATGATGTAGCACCCCGCTATTTGTTATTGGCAGTGCACTCTTCCCCCTTTTTGTCGATAACGCAGCTCATTGCTGCATAATTCCGTGTGTGAATCCATCCTTATTAAGGACTGGCGCATTGGATAAATTCATCAGGTCTAAAGATGGACATCATGGCTGCTGTCGCAGCAGAATGGAGTTTTCATATTTGCCCTGTTTTGTGCAGCCATAGCTTTAGCTTATTCTGACGACTTTTTTTTTTTTTTTCCCTTCTAGGTGGAAAATCATGAATTTCTTGTGAAACCTTCTTTTGATCCCAACTTGACCGAATTAAGAGAAAAGATGGACGAGCTGGAGAAAAACATGCAGTCTACTCTAAACAGTGCAGCTAGAGAGCTCGGTGAGTGTGGCCCTCATAAGCCAAAGGGGTCCGTCAGACCCTTGAGCACAAGATCTGGCACTGCACCGATGCCTTGCAACTTGATATAGGTCCTATTGTGTTAAATGTATTTTTTAATAATTTATTTTTAATATTCCAAATCTCTATTTTTTTATGAAAAGCAAAATGGTTATAATTTATATATTTTGTTGTCTGTCTCCAAACTTTTGGCCACAACTTTGTGTATCTGAATTCTTGCAATTTTCAGTCTCTTAAGTTGAACACTATATGTAGTTAGGTTGAAAAACAGACCTAAGTCCATCAGGTTTAACCTTTCTTCACCAATTATACATTTTGTCACTAAATTATCTATAACCCACAATGTTATATATGTACTGAGGAAATCCAGTGGCGATTCTTTGCAGCAATGACGGGGTTCAGATATCTGTCAGTGTAGAAAAGGACAAATGATCAGTAAATGATGGATTGTGCACGTACTCTGCATTACATCCCTTGTGTGCTGATGGACTACCCGCTTAATTGATGGGCTGGTAATGCAGTGGGTGTGGTGGGCCATCCGCCCTAACACGGCCCCTTCTGCTTGTTTCCCCTTAATTACTATAAATCTTCCCGCTCATACTTGGACTCCGGCTTTACCCTTCAGCTCGTTCATCGTCAGCTGCTCAGTAGCTGTTCAGAATTCACCAATTATTCATTTTAATTATGGATTTCAGAGTCCACTAACTAATGTCGATTAATAGAGGGTATGAAAATGTGCACATCAGCACGCCTTGTCAGCGCCGACATTGACATCGCTTTCTAGACATCAAAATAACACCCCTTCTCCATTGCACAGAAAAAAAAAAATCACATTTGTGTGCCAGAGTCAATGTGACGTCTCCATACACTTTGCTGGAAGTGTACCTTATACTGTCTACCAAGTGCTCCCCTGAAACCTTTTATGCTCGGCGCCGGCCCTGTCAGAGGAGAGGTTTAATCGGCTGCACATATGGGCACAGGAAATGGTTGTTAAAACCCAAAAGTGACATGAGAAAAGCACTCGTTACCATTGTGGTAAAAAGTCTGGTGGAAACTTCATCAGCCGCAGATAATAAGCCAGGCTTTCTCTGTGACAGCTGTAGGAACTTGTCTAGATTTTTGTCTATTTTCTGTCCCCTACACACAGGTCTGGATTCTGGAAAAAGCATAAAATTAGAATCGAATGCGCAGCTGGGTCACTATTTCCGGGTAACCTGCAAGGAGGAAAAGGCTCTGAGGAACAACAAGAAGTTCTCGACAATTGATATTCAGAAGAATGGCGTGAGGTTCACGAACAGGTATCGATCAGTCTCGCCTCTTGCTGCTCGGCTGTTTTAGGTTCGCTCCCGCATTCATCATGGATTCTGTTTTATAAAGTATCTGATCCGTTTTGTATTTGAAACCTGGCAGATCTTGTTGCCATCAAAGTGCCTGTTTTTTTTTTCATCTTCAATGATGATTCTGCAACAAAATATGTAGTTGTACGATTTTTTTCTCACTTGTCATCTGTGCAGTCCGTATGCAGTCTGTTATTATACAGCAGCAGATATTAATATAATAATTTACAAGACTATTTACAGTTTCCTGTAAATGTTAAACAATTGCATTGTATACTGTAGCTCTGTATGGCATCCTTTTTTTTTTTTTGCACACCCATTTACTTCAATGGTTGAGTTTCATCTGATTTATGGCATGCTGTGATTTTTTATTTTTTTTGTGCAGAGTCGGTCTGTGAAAAACTTGTTATTCTTCACTGACTCATTGAATGACATTGGTCCAATTTTAGTCGCTGTCCTTGCAAAAAAAAAAAAAAAACAAAAATTTGGTTGTGTGAATGAGTCCTCTTAGGCTAAGTGCACACATTCAGGAATGTTTGCAGAATTTTCCTGAGCAAAAACAGACATTTTCCGCAGTAAAAACGCGCTTTTTTTCCTGCGGATTTTGCACGTTTTTACCGCGATTTTTTCCTGAACTTTCTAGGTCAATAATATAGCGGGAAAAACCGCTAGAATTCCGCAAAATTAATGAACATGTTGGTTCTTTTTCCGAGATGCGTTTTTTTCACGGAAAAAAACGCACCATGTGCACAAAAATTGCAGAATTCATTCTAAATGATAGGATGCTTAAAACATGCGTTTTTGACGCGTTTTTTCCCACAAAAAACCGCAAATAATCCTCAACGTGTGCACATAGCCTTAGAGTCATCAGACTTGGGGGAGCTGAGCGCTGATGGATTTGTTAGATTTCTCTGACAAGCTAGCTAACGGAGAGATTCTGCAGAAGCGAATAGTAGGACTATTTGGGGGGGGGTTACTTCATTTTACTTTTAGGAACGAAAGGAAACGTAAAAACAGTGAAAAGATCTACAGCCTTTAAACTTTCCACTTACCTTACCATTAGAGAATATGTTCAGAAAACAATCGCCAAATTTGCCATATTGGTACTCTATTCGTTGCCGAATTTGTTTGATGATCGTTTCCGAACATATTCGCTCATTTCTACTCCCATTGACTCCAATGGCGTTTGGCGAATATTTCAAGCATATTCGCCGACGGAATATTGAAAAATTCGTTCATCGCTACTGACCATCCTCTTCTTGAGGCTTCTAAAATTCTACACGTGGTGTTGAGGCTGCTGTAATTACAGGAATGCATCTCTATTTCAGCCATCATCTTATCCTCTGCAGTGGACATTAACAGGCAGAAAGTAAAGGGCTATGGTAACTCTAGTCTCCTCCTCTGCTCAATTTAAGGCGCGTCCTACCTGCAAGTGAATGAAGCTAAAGAAAAAGCCTAGTTACCTATTGGAAGACAGTTTATAGTTGTTCACTATGGGGGCGATTTCAGCTGCCAAATTTCTTTTGTAGAACTTTTTTGGTCTTTTTTTTTTTTTTACGTAAAACTGCATAACTAGGACAATTGCCCACAAATGAGCTGATTTATTAGTGTCAGTCATACAATTTTCTTCTGCCACCCTAGCTCTATAACTGTATTATACAATCCAACAACTGATAGGAAAGAAAAGAAAAGAATAAGGACAGACGCAGAGGGAACTACATATAAAGCACAACAAAGGAATTTCCACATCTCTCGTGTTCAGCGCTATTTATTTCTGCGGTATCTGAGGATAAATGCTTCAAGTTTACAGAGGTTCTTGGTTTCGGTGCACATGCAGAGTTTACAATCATCTTTTGAAGTATTCGCTCTTTGCAAAAGGATCCCGAGCTTTCCTGGAGACTCGTGAATAATAACACAACGCATCGCTTGCTTTTGTAGACATTGTTCTGTTTGGAAGTATTTCTGAAGTGAGTCATTGTATGAAATTGAAAGCGCAAATCAAAAAAAGAAGGCATTACAGGGTAATATGGCATCTATTCTGGGTTACAAATGGTAACAAGGCTGTTTCCGCTTATGAGTCACCCACAGGTCGTTTGGTGAGTCATATTATCAAGCCGTCCTGATATTTCATTTACACATTTCTGAAGAATCACATATAGCGACTAAATCGTCCACAACCGTTCTCCTGGCCGAATAATAGGAATAGTGCGTGTATAGCTTTCTAAAGATGGGGAACCGAGGACTGGTGTAGTGCTGCACTCCAATATCGATATATGTGATGTAGCAAGTGCTTAAATAACAGGGATCGGTCGTATAAGAATCATCAAAACATGGGTTCAATATTCTAGGGACGGGTCCAAATGTGGCGGCAATTGCTGCTGATTTCAGTTCTGCCCTCGGCAGTGTAAAGTACAGCTCTCGCTCCATATGTAATGCAAAGAGTAAAATCCATAACAAATCTGCTTGTTACCTACTGATTTCTTGCTGCTTCACTACGGAAGTTACCCGTTACGTCTGGACTCAGTAGGGTATTTTCAGTTAACATGATGGATTCCTTTTTTTTTCTTTTTGATACTGATTAAGCTAGAAGAGCGACCAATAATTCAAGCAATGAAGTAAGGACGTGTTCCAAAAAGTGTCAAAAAAGTGAGGACTTTTTATGTGCCCAGCAACTACGTTTCATTGTTTCAACACGCGGACTTTTTTCAAGCAGTTTTTGTACACAGAAAGCCCATTGGTTCCAGTCAGCACCACATAATACTTTATTTTCCTGATGGTGCCATTGTAGAGAAATTAAACACTCGTTGCCAAATCTCTCATGCAGGTTATCGCTCATGGCACCTTGGCGTCTGCAGACCACCAATTATTAGCTTCTAATTAGGAACTCTTACAACCAAACGTTGGATTGCCTACTACAGGCAAACTTTGAAATCTCTGACTTGTGATCCTGTGCTGTAGTACGGATCTTCACAGCCAGTACCATGAAGTCAGTTGTCGGTGAGTGTATCAACACAAAATGACTGTTCAAACCAAGCACAGTGACCTCGAAGCATCCTTAACTTGACTGAGCAATTCAGCGCACCTTCCCATCTACAAGATTTGCATCTATTTGTCCCTCTTTCTTGATTGATAAACCTGACTTTACTGGAGATAGATGGGAAAACAAGTAGGTGGAAAGATGCACCTAACTTCAGGACCTGATCAAGGGTGCACTGACCACCTGTGCTTGACTTGAACAGTATTTTTGCTGAATGGCTCTCTTCATCAAGTAGTATTCCTCAGTCTTCTGTTTTAGTTTTTTGGCTTCTCAATAATTTCACCAAGACTTCTGCTATCGCAACCACCCATTTTATTCTTGCCCATACACAACTTTGTGTTCAGCTGTTTTGTGTTATTCATTGTGGTTGTCTCATGATAGATCCACACTTGTGCTCCCCGTACACATTAGGGTTTCATCGGTTTGGCCAGCCCTTATTGAATGTTCTGACAACAGTCTAATGTGTATGTGGCTCCTGGACATAATTGTCAGGGTAGATAAAGGTCCGGTGTGTCTGACTTTGTACTAACTATGGCCTTGTTCTCCCAGAGATAAGCTGCCGGCAAGGACTACTCTGATGTATGGCAGGGACAGACAAAATAGCTGCCGGCCAATGATTTGTCGAACCTGCATTTGACCAACAGCCATTTAGGGTGTATCCGTGGCTTAAGACCTCTTCATCATGCTTATTTATGGATGGTAATGTTGGATTTGCTTTTAGATCCATTTATGTATATTTTTGCCATCCATGCTACTTTTTAAAAGTTGTTTTCAACCCCAAAATTGAATTCTCTACTCTCACTGGGTTTTTCATGTCTTCATTTTTTTCTGTGGACTTTTGTAAAGGCTGCCGTTAAATTGCATTTGGCTTTGGAGTATTCGGAACCTAAATGAGGAAAGAATTTTAATAAAGACGTGGAAAAACACATTCTTTAAAGGTTTATTTGCTCGTCAATGTTCTCCAGGCAGCTGACTGTTCCTCCTACCGCTAATTGACTCCTTTATAATAGAAGGGATTAGTTTCGGAGGATAGAGAACTGATAAGGCTGCATAGACTATACTTTTTTTTTTTTTTTTTGCCACGTCTGCGTACAAATAAAACAAGGCGGATAGTTGAATGTGTAAATGGGTGATTAATGTGTCTTTTCATAAGCTAATCTCGCCCAAAGTGAGTGTGGATTGAGGACGGTGTTATTTCGAAGCGTTGCGCGGCCACCTGCTCCGGCCATGCTTGCTTTGTACAGATGCCAGGTGTTTCCTGTATTACTGATCCTTCTGGTGTTAACTCAATCGTTATTCACATATTATGTCCACAAAGCAGAAATGCCACAGTGTTATGGTAACACAGCGATGACAGCGATACCTGAATTATTAAAATTAAACATTCACTTTTGCTTCAGGAAAATCTGACTTTCTACATTGGGTCCACCTGCCACTCATGTTTGGGGAAAACTTTCTTCACACCAAGGCCTGTGTTGTAGACGGTAATGGAAGTGAATATATTATACGTTTGTTGCTCTTTTAAAGGTAATCTAGCAGCACATTTTTGTGCACATGTTGAAGGGACAGAGACCCTGCTTCCAGCGATGTGTCACTTAGTTTGCTGGTGCAGCAGTTGTGATAGATTTGCAGTTTCCTATGCTGCAGAGCTTGAAATGCTGAGCTGTGTAAAACCCCGCCCAACCACTGATTGGTGCTAATCAGAGATGGGGGTGTGGTTGGACCAGGAGGCACAAGACACCTAGTCCTCAAATGATAATCTCCTGCTGATAAAAGTGATTTTTTTTTTTTTTGTAGGTATAAATAATTCAGCCCAGCAAGTGACACATTGTTGGAATCCTCTCTGCTGCTCTAATATTACATAGCAAAAATATGCTGACAGATTCCTTTTAAAATACAAATAAGTTAAATGATGACTTGATTAGTTTCTTTTGCCAATAACTGAACTGGAATACTTACGAGTTTAATGGTAATGTGACGTCGTCTCTTATTTCTGAAGGAAGGACATCCACACTCATTAAACGGGCGCTTTAATTGTGGGTGGAAAGTACAGTCAAATGTTTATGCTTTCTCTGTTTCCGATCACCCAGTGTTTAATGGAAAAGCTGGTAAAATTGTACAACCCTCTGAAGCCAAAGCTGTAGTTATAATCCGGGGAAGCCCTGTAAAAATCTGTTAGTTGACTTGAGTGGACAGAAGACGTTGGATCTTTAGCGGCGCATGGTGTGTCTTAGTAGTCTGTTTTCTCTCGTGTATATTATATGCCAGACGCAATACTGGATCTGAGCAGATGGAAAGAAAGAATAAGTGGTACTCCTACATAGCTACAGACTTGTGATATCCACAGACTCCACCATGAATCACTTGCCTTCCACATATGGTGGGTAAATGGTGTCTTCACTCCACCTAATTCTCCCATCTACTTTCTAGTCCAAACGGGTTAATGTTTGTGTTGAGACATAACCCAGTTGGTATTTCCTATTTCCCTTGAATTAGATTAAGTATATATTGTTAGATAAGGATTAAATCTTCTTTCTTTTCTAAATACTTGCACAGTGCTAAAAAAAAGTTTTACTATTTGCATAAAAGAACATGATGTGCAGCTTTTTCCTGTGCACCAGAAGGAGCCACTCAGCGAAACCTATCATATGGCCAAGTTCAGTGGAATAAACCACATGGTGAAACCCAGGGGTCACTAAGTTGTTTTTTTTAAAGGGATAAAGACCTCATTTTTTAATACTTTAGTGTTTTTATATGTTCATTTCTATAGTAGAGAAAAATTTTTTTTTTTTATTCTGAATACTGATGATGTATTAAAAACCATGGCGCCTTTTACACACTTGAAAACGTGCCAATATACCAGGAAAACTGATTTTATTCTCTGCTGATTTTCCAGTCAAGGATCCAAGGAAAAGACTCATAGACTAAATATCGGCTTATGAAAAAAAAATGAAAAATACCGGTAAAATATAACTTTTCATAAATATATATAATAAAAAATACCCGAAGTGGACAAAAAAAAATTAAATTGCCCAACCAAACACAATATAGAAAAAATAGCTATAGACAAATGCTGCGCATTTAAAGAAGGCAATCATGGGTTGTCTACATCAATTGGTGTACAAACGCCACTAGAAGAAAACAGTGGGTATTTATACCCAGATGAATCAGTTCGGTCAATGCCTTTATTGTGTTTCTTTGGGCACTTTAATTGTTTGGGGTTTTTTTTAAGTTGTATTTTAATGGCTATATTTTTTTTCGATAAGCCAAAGATCAAGATTTGTTAAAAGTGGTTTGGTGTCGACGCGTTTCGAAGTTGGCCTGAAGGAGTAGTCAGTTGACTTCGAAACGCGTTTATTTTAAACCACTTTTAACAAATCTGGGATCCTTGACTGCAGAGTAAATCCACTTTCCTGGTTTCTTGGTGCATTGATGCATCGTGGATGCTGCAGCAGCTGATGTCAGACGCCGTTTAGTGGTTGTGTCGCACACAACGACACCAGATGAGCAGATCTCGTATGTTTACCCATTCTGCCAACATGGCTAAAACCATTTTTGCACTTAAGGTCCCTTATAGCATCATACACATGAAAAAACTGCTTGAACTCGTCCTGACTTTTTTTTTTTTGCCACGCAACTTGCTACAATGATTTCCGACCCATCTTGGGTTTTACTGTGGAAAAGACACCATCTGAAATACGGCTCCTAACGTGAACATTCATCTGTTCCGATGGGATGAGTATATTGACGGGAAGATTCGGTGCACTAAAGACGCCGTTTTCCCCTTGTGCGCAGAAGTCTAGTGAGCGACTCGAAGTGGATTCTGTGGACGTTGCATGCTGAGTGGGTAGTGTGGCGTTTCTAGTGTACAGCTTGATCCCACGCTGTTGCTTGTAGAAGACTATACTATAGCAGACGGCGACTCCATGAAGCCTTGAATGTAGAGTGGACCCATAAGGCCTCTGTGTGTCATCGTACGGTTATGGTACACTAGTATTAATGCTCTGATGTTTGTCTGATATTTGTTAATTACTTGGCTTTCTAAGATAATGACTCAGTGCTTTAATAAGAGCCTGTGTGCATCTGTCCTTTTACCCGGCTGTGTCCTAAGCTCCCATTACATTTTCGCACTAATTCTCGGGCCTGAATTTCTGTTATTACTGAACCGACACACTTGACAAAATGCGGCTAGTGCCAGTATAATTGAACGATCACTGAGTGATACAACCATGAATAAATAATACTCATGTGAGCAAGTTAATTTCAGGCGTGGAATAATTCTGTCACCCATGATCTTAATGAAATAATGTTATTGTGCTGCATTTTCCCAAATAAATCATCCCCACCTTACTGGCGCAGGCCTAATGCTTCTCTGTACAGGGAGTGTTACTTTTTGGCTGTTGACGTATCAGTAGGCCTGCAAATCTTATCTAGCATCTGCGGAGCTCTGATGTGTGTTTCTTTTTTTTTAAATAAGAGTTCTCATTTTAGAAAATCATTTTTGACTTTGGAGAATCCAATGTGTCCAATGCATTACACTAAGGGCATGTTAATTTTAATGAGAACTGTGTAATGTGTAATTTCCCCTGTGGTGGCGCTGCAGGAAAATCAACTAACTGTCAAGTTCTCCTACAGCTTATAGCTGACCGTAGGGGGTCCCAACAGTGCCATATCCTGCGATTAGCTCCTCATTTGGGGTCCATTTTAAAAGGAACCGGCCCAAACCGATGCCACAAAAGGAATGTACAAATGTCAGTCTCAAAAAAAAAAAAATCACTTATCATAAAGGAAAAAATATGGAGTGGAGCGCAATTTGACATGTGAAGGTATCCCAGTTTTACAAGTTCATGCTAAGTGAAGTGGCCCTATCTTTATCGCACACTGTGAATGCGCTGAGAGGCGTTGGGGCACCCTCTTGTGATGCTACAGTTTAGTAATTAAATGGGCCTTTAGGTGAAACTTTCCTCCATGTAGGTTACATTACAGATTTATGACGCTATTGACGATACCATCGTTTAGTGCAACCTGTTTGTTGGGGGAAACTTCCAGCATGTGCATCAAATGTTGTCATACGCCAAGATCGAGCTAGTGAGGCCATAAGAGTGTCAGTGACCTCCATCCGGCTGGCATTCGATGGCCTGAACAGTCTGACACAGGTGGTCACCGTAAGAAAAGTATGCGGTGCTGTTTATTAAGGGGAATCTGTCAGGGTTTTTGCTATGTAATTGGAGAATAGTATAAAGTAGATGCAGAGACCCTGGTTCCAGAGCTTTGTTGCTTACAGGGCTCGTTCAATACAATCAGTGTTTTTTCGCAGTGCTGTGAAGTCGGTGTAAAATGGACAGTTTTTATAAAATATATAATAAACTGGGTACAGTAGTACAATGCAGGATGTGCTGTAATTTTTTTCATAAAAATTTGGGAAAGTTATGAAATGTCCTAGAAATGTCTGTTCTGTTCCTGATCGAAGGATCTCTGCTTGTAGATGAGATGAATCTGTGCTGCACTTTATGTACATGCTCAGTAGTGACCAGTGCTGTGGCGCTGTAGATGAGATTAATCTGTGCTGCACTTTATGCACATGCTCAGTAGTGACCAGTGCTGTGGGGTCGGAGATGAGATGAATCTGTGCTGCACTTTATGTACATGCTCCGTAGTGACCAGTGCTGTGGTTGTAATGAATGAATCGTGCTGCTTATATGTACATGTCAGTAGTGACCATGCAGTGGGTTGTAGATGGAGTATGAAATGTGCTAGCCATTTTTACGTGCTACAGTAGGACCGTGCTGTGGTTTAGATGAGATGAATCTGTGCTGCACTTCATGTACATGCTCAGTAGTGACCAGTGCTGTGGGGTTGTAGATGAGATGAATCTGTGCTGCACTTTATGTACATGCTCAGTAGTGACCAGTGCTGTGGGGTTGTAGTGGAGATGAATCTGTGCTGCACTTTATGTACATGCTCAGTAGTGACCAGTGCTGTGGGGCTGTAGATGAGATGAATCTGTGCTGCACTTTATTACATGCTCAGTAGTGACCAGTGCTGTGGAGTTGTAGATGAGATGAATCTGTGCTGCACTTTATGTACATGCTCAGTAGTGACCAGTGCTGTGGGGCTGTAGATGAGATGAATCTGTGCTGCACTTTATGCACATGCTCAGTAGTGACCAGTGCTGTGGGGTTGTAGATGAGATGAATCTGTGCTGCACTTTATGTACATGCTCAGTAGTGACCAGTGCTGTGGGGCTGTAGATGAGATGAATCTGTGCTGCACTTTATGCACATGCTCAGTAGTGACCAGTGCTGTGGGGTCATAGATGAGATGAATCTGTGCTGCACTTTATGTACATGCTCAGTAGTGACCAGTGCTGTGAAGTTGTAGATGAGATGAATCTTTGCTGCACTTTATATGCACATGCTCCGTAGTGACCAGTGCTGTGAAGTTGTAGATGAGATGAATCTGTGCTGCACTTTATGCACATGCTCCGTAGTGAGGCTCCTACTCTACAGGTCTAGGGATAAAAGAACTGGAAAAGAATACCTGCAGGAAAACAGGATTATGACAAGTAAATACAGTGCCTAGCAAAAGTATTCGGCCCCCTGGAACTTTTCAACCTTTTCACACATATCATGCTTCAAACATAAAGATACCAAATGTAAATTTTTGGTGAAGAATCAACAACAAGTGGGACACAATTGTGAATTTGAACTAAATTTATTGGTTATTTTAAATTTTTGTGGAAATACAAAAAGTAAAAAGTGGGGGTGCAATATTATTCGGCCCCTTTACTTTCAGTGCAGCAAACTCACTCCAGAAGTTCATTGTGGATCTCTGAATGATCCAATGTTGTCGTAAATGACTAATGATGATAAATATAATCCACCTGTGATGTAATCAAGTCTCCGTATTAATGCACCTGCTCTGTGATAGTCTCAGGGTTCTGTTTGAAGCACAGAGAGCATCATGAAGACCAAGGAACATAACAGGCAGGTCCGTGATATGGTGTGGAGAAGTTTAAAGCCGGATTTGGATACAAAATGATTTCCAAAACTTTAAACATCCCAAGGAGCACTGTGCAAGCGATCATATTGAAATGGAAGGAGTATCATACCACTGTAAATCTACCAAGACCCGGCCGTCCTTCTAAAATTTCATCTCAAACAAGGAGAAGACTGATCAGAGATGCAGCCAAGAGGCCCATGATCACTCTGGATGAACTGCAGAGATCTACAGCTGAGATGGGACAGTCTGTCTGCTTTAAACTTCTCCACAACAGTATCACGGATATGTGGGAAAAGGTTGAAAAGTTCCAGGGGGCCAAATACTTTTGCAAGGCACTGTAGCTTGATTATTGTATTATAATGGTCATGAAAAGCCTGATGTTACCATTTTACTACAGTAAATGTATCACTTAAACCTGTGTGTGGAAGTCAGAGTTGAGGTTATTTGAGGAGTCTGAGTGGGAGGTTTGGCTTGCCTACTCCACGGCCTTGTTTTATTGGCAGAAGATAAACAATATATTAATAGATATCTCGTGCCTCCTGGACCAACCAATCCCCACCATTGATTAACAACTTTCTGTCATTATACAATGAAAACAGAAAGCTGCCAATCAGCAGTGTGGGCTGGGTTATACGGAGCTCGGCATTCTGAGCTCTGCTGGATCTCCAGCAGAGAAAACTGATTCTATCTCAACTGCTGCACCCAGTAAAGTAAGTGACACATCGCTGGAATCAGGGTCTTAGCCCCTACATCATGCTATTGTCCGATTACCTAGCAAAAACCTGATAGATTCCCTTTAGCACTGTGGCCAATGGGTGACACATTCCGTTGTATTGCTATTTAGTAGCATATGACAGAGGGGATTACTTCGTTGAATATTCTGTACAAATATCGTAATGTGAAGAGAGCCTAACATTTTTTTAAGCAGGAAGTTAATTTGCTCTATTAAATTAAACATGTAAAGCTCATATAAAGTTTTACATCTGTTGTGTTTTTTTTCCTGAAGGAATATGGATTTTATACAGGTTTTGAACATGAAAATTATGGATTCAAAACTGATGTATTTTTGTTTTTCTTTGTAGCAAATTGAGCTCTTACAACGAGGAGTACATTAGACACAGGGAAGAGTATGAGGAAGCTCAAATGCGATTGTGAAAGAAATCATTAACATCTCCTCTGGTGAGTGCCTTTTGTGAACTTTAAATTTAGTCAAACCATTATGATTTCTGCTTGAAAGCTGAGAAAGAGAAGGATGGGATCATTAAGGGAATCTGTCAGCAAGACTTCACCCCCAAATTACATGTTCATTTAGCTCTTTCAAAGACAAGTCCAGCAGTGCCTTTACGTGGCCAATCTATTCCTCTGTTATTGAGAAATAAGCGTTTGAATTGATATGCAATTGAGGCTGAAGAGCTATGGTAGATCTGAAACCTCTGACACTCCAGCTCTATTACACACCCAGCGCCGCGGTGCGTCGATCAAACAGCAAGAGGCGACGCTGGTCATGGAATAGAGCTGGAGTGACAGACGGTGACGCGACGTTCTACCGCCTTGGTCATGCGCAACAAAGCTTCATTTGTACACTGCGCATACCCAGAATTACATTCGTGACACCGAAAGCTTGCAATTTGTTACCATCTTTTCAGTTAGCCATTAAAAGGTATCAACCACTGAGGACTCTCAAGTCTAAATATTTTTCAACCAAGATCAGAAAGAGAAGAGGATTGTCTGAGGTCTTTAGAACACAAATTGTAGAAAAATATCAGCAATCTCAAACCCTCAGCTGTCGGCTTTACCTCTGCTAGTTATGAAAATTGCGCAAGAGCCCACACCGTTTTTTTTTTTTTTTTTTAAATGAACAGTTGCTGTTTGCTTACTGCCTGTCGATTCATTCTTTTAACGCTCTTACATAGGCTGGTTACAATATGTGTGTTTACTTGCCTGCTTTGTAATAAGGTTGTCTGGTTGACACCTTTTCATTACTAAAGGCACTGTCACACTTGGCAATCGCACTAGCGATCACGACAACGACACGACCTGGCGAGATCGCTAGTGCGATCGCTATGTGGTCGCTAGTTAGCTTCCAAACACAAAGATCTTATCAGAGCTCAGCGATCTGTATAACGACCTCTGCGGTCGTTGAGAAAACCTAGTCCCACCTGCGACGCTGGTGAAGTCGTTCATAAAGGGTGTCACACTCAGCGATTCAGGTTCACCAGCGGGACACCAACGACCAAAAAACGGCTCAGAACGTTCATAAGCGATCAGCGACATCTCAGCAGGGGCCACATCGCTGCTACATGTCACACACAGCTGCGTCGCTAACGAGATCGCTACTGTGTCATAAAATCGCTGACTCTTTAGCGATCTCGCTTAAGGCCCCGTCTCACATAGCGAGATCGCTGCTAAACAGCGATCTCAGCAGCGATCTCGCTATGTCTGACACCAGCGATCTCCTGGTAACCAAGGTACACATCGGGTTTCCAAGCGCAGGGCAGTGCCTGGAAACCCGACGTGTACATTGGATATCAGCGTGCTGCTGCAGGGGAGATGGTAACCAAGGTACACGTCGGGTTTCCAGGCACCGCGCAGTGCCTGGAAACCCGACGTGTACCTTGGTTACCAGCTCCCTGCATCAGTGCGCTGGTATCCAACGTACACTGCGGGTAACTAGGCGACATTACCCGCAGTGTCGCTGTGCTGATCGCTGCCTATTTGGCAGCTCAGAAGCGATCATGTAGCAACACACCAGCGATCCTGATCGTTGTCGGGATCGTGGTGTATTCTATGTGAGACGGGGCCCTAAAGGTACTGCCACACTTGGCGATCTCGTTAGCGATCACAATAACGATTCAAGCTAACGAGATCGTTGGTGTGATCGCTTTTAGGTCGCTAGTAGCTGCCAAACAGGAGATCTCATAAACGACACATCAGCGGTCAGCGATCTCTTTAACGACTTTGGCTGTCGTTAGGATCTGTCATTAGCATGTACTGAGCGCTTCTGATTCACAGGAATTTCCAGCATCGCTCCTGCTCTCTGCGTCCTGCTAGCCTGCTTTGCAACTTCTGCGATCCTCTCTGTGACGCAAAAGAGAACCTACAGATATTGCGATCCACTCCGTGACGCTAAAAACCCTAGTCCCATCTGCGCCGCTGTCATATGCGTCACAAACGAGGTCGCTCGTCGTTCGCAAAAGGTGCCAAACACAGCGATATAGGCTCACCAGTGGGACGCCAACGATCAAAAAACGGTCCAGAACGCTAGTGAACGATCAGCGACATCACAGCAGGGGCCACATCGTTGCTACATACCACACACAACGAGGTCGCTAACGAGATTGCTAAATAGTGACGTTTTAGCGATCTCGTTAGCGATCTCGTTTAAGCCTGGGTCTCACATAGCGATACACCAGCGATCCCAAACAACGATCAGGATCGCTGGTGTGTTGCTACATGATCGCTGCTGAGCTGCCAAATAGGCAGCGATCAGCACAGCGACACTGCGGGTAACGTCGCCTAGTTACCCGCAGTGTTACGTTGGATACCAGCGCACTGATGCAGGGAGCTGGTAACCAAGGTACACGTCGGGTTTCCAGGCACTGCGCGGTGCCTGGAAACCCGACGTGTACCTTGGTTACCATCTCCCCTGCAGCAGCACGCTGGTATCCAATGTACAACGTCGGTTTCCAGGCACTGCCCCTGCGCTTGGAAACCCGATGTGTACCTTGGTTACCAGGAGATCGTTGGTGTCAGACATAGCGAGATCGCTGCTGAGATCGCTGTTTAGCAGCGATCTCGCTATGTGAGACGGGGCCTTAAGCGAGATCGCTAAAGAGTCAGCGATTTTATGACGCAGTAGCGATCTCGTTAGCGACGCAGCTGTGTGTGACATGTAGCAGCGATGTGGCCCCTGCTGAGATGTCGCTGATCGCTTTATGAACGTTCTGAGCCGTTTTTTGGTCGTTGGTGTCCGCTGGTGAACCTGAATCGCTGAGTGTGACACCCTTTATGAACGACTTCACCAGCGTCGCAGGTGGAACTAGGTTTTCTCAACGCCCGCAGAGGTCGTTATACAGATCACTGATCTCTGATAAGATCTTTGTGTTTGGAAGCTAACTAGCGACCACATAGCGATCGCACTAGCGATCTCGCCAGGTCGTGTCGTTGTTGTGATCGCTAGTGCGATTGCCAAGTGTGACAGTGCCTTTAGTAATGAAAAGGTGTCAACCAGACAACCTTATTACAAAGCAGGCAAGTAAACACACATATTGTAACCAGCCTATGTAAAGGGTATGCCACACTAAACAATATCGCTAACGGGATCGCTAAAAAACGTCACTATTTAGCGATCCCGTTAGCGATATTGTTCAGTGCGGCAGCTTCCAGCGACGAGCTTCCTGCTGTGATCTCGCTCGTCGCTGGAATCGTTCCGGACCCTATTTTATCGTCGGCGCTCCCGCTGGGTAAGTATCTTATCGCTGTGTGGCACCTTTTCTTAGCGATTTAGCGGTACTTTTGTACCGCTAAAGTCGTTAAGAAGATCGCTAACGGCGATAGCGTCGTTAACTATATCGCTAAATGTGGCCGCATTTAGCGATATAGAAACAATCCCGCTAGCGATCGCATTAGTATGCGTCGTTATCGTGATCGCTAGCGGGATTGTTTAGTGTGGCAGTACCTTAAGAGCGTTAAAAGACTGAATCGACAGGCAGTAACCAAACAGCAACTGTTCATTTAAAAAAAAAAAAAAAAAAAAACGGTGTGGGCTCTTGCGCAATTTTCATAACTAGCAGAGGTAAAGCCGACAGCTGAGGGTTTGAGATTGCTGATATTTTTCTACAATTTGTGTTCTAAAGACCTCAGACAATCCTCTTCTCTTTCTGATCTTGGTTGAAAAATATTTAGACTTGAGAGTCCTCAGTGGTTGATACCTTTTA
Organism: Oophaga sylvatica; assembly: GCA_033576555.1. NCBI lineage: Eukaryota > Metazoa > Chordata > Amphibia > Anura > Dendrobatidae > Oophaga > Oophaga sylvatica. Next base: position 516,091,158 of record JARQOD010000005.1, read on the forward strand.
ATGGCTAACTGACTCTGATGAAGAGACCTGAGTAGTCTCGAAAGCTTGCAATTTGTTACCATCTTTTCAGTTAGCCATTAAAAGGTATCAACCACTGAGGACTCTCAAGTCTAAATATTTTTCTATCTACTGGCTAACACGGTACGAAGATATACATCTTTCCTGATCTTGGTTGAGGGATTTTCATTCATTTTTACATGGAAAATTCTACCAGTTCTGTGAGATTCTGGGTAGTCTTGCATGCACTGCTCCTTTACAGATTATCAATGATTTTCTGATCAGGGGACTCTGAGGGCCATTGTAGAACTTTCAGCTTGCGCCTTTTGAGGTATTGCGCCTTTTGAGGTAGTCTATTGTGGATTTTGACATGTGGTTTAGGATAATAATCCATTTATAGAAGCCATCCTCTTTTCAACTTCAGCTTTTTTACAGATGGTGTTACGTTTGCATTAAGAATCTGTTGAAATTTCATTGAATCCATTCTTTCCTCTACCCGTGAAATGTTCTCTGTGCCATTGGCTGCAACACAACCCCAAAGCATGATTGATCCAACGCCATGCTTAATGGTTGTCGAGATGTTCTTTTCAAGAAATTCTGTGCCCTTTTTTCTCCACACATATCTCTGAACATTGTGGCCAAAGAGTTCTATTTTAACCTCATCGGTCACAGGACTTCTTTCCAAAATTAAAATGCATCGGGCTTGTTTAGATGTTATTTTGTATACTTCTGATGCTGAATTTTATTGTGGGAACGCAGAAGAGATGACTCTTCCATGAAGGTCTTTTGCAGTCAAGCTGGGGTTCTCATTTGCCTCTCTAGCAATCCTATGAGCAGCTCTCACTGAAACTTTGCTTGGTCTTCCAGACCTTATCTTGACCTTCACTGTTCTCTTAACTGCCATTTCTTAATTACATTATAATCTGAGGAAAGCTCAACTTGAAAACGCTTTGCTATCTTCTTCTCCTGCTTTGTAGGCCTCCACCATTTTCAGAGCTCTAGGCAGCCGCTTAGAAGAACCCATGGCTGCTGTTTTTTGGCACAAGATTTGAGGCAGCTGGATTATTATAAAGCTGAGATATTTGCATCACCTGAAGTTTCCTAGCAATGATCATGAACAAGCCATAAACCTAACAGCCTAGTTAAGTCTGAAACCTTGCTCAAAGTTATCGGAGCATAAAATGTAATATATATATATATATATATATATATATTTATATATATATATATATATAAATATATATACACTGTTATATCACAGTCACAGTGAAGAAAAACTCGGTGTCACGAATGTAATTCTGGGTATGCGCAGTGTACAAATGAAGCTTTGTTGCGCATGACCAAGGCGGTAGAACGTCGCGTCACCGTCTGTCACTCCAGCTCTATTCCATGACCAGCGTCGCCTCTTGCTGTTTGATCGACGCACCGCGGCGCTGGGTGGGGTAATAGAGCTGGAGTGTCAGAGGTTTCAGATCTACCATAGTCTTCAGCCTCAATTGCATATCAATTCAAACGCTTATTTCTCAATAACAGAGGAATAGATTGGCCACGTAAAGGCACTGCTGGACTTGTCTTTGAAAGAGCTAAATGAACATGTAATTTGGGGGTGAAGTTTTGCTGACAGATTCCCTTAATGATCCCATCCTTCTCTTTCTCAGCTTTCAAGCAGAAATCATAATGGTTTGACTAAATTTAAAGTTCACAAAAGGCACTCACCAGAGGAGATGTTAATGATTTCTTTCACAATCGCATTTTGAGCTTCCTCATACTCTTCCTGTGTCTAATGTACTCCTCGTTGTAAGAGCTCAATTTGCTACAAAGAAAAAAAAAATACATCAGTTTTGAATCCATAATTTTCATTTTCAAAACCTGTATAAAATCCATATTCCTTCAGAAAAAAAACACAACAGATGTAAAACTTTATATGAGCTTTACATGTTTAATTTAATAGAGCAAATTAAACTTCCTGCTTAGGCTCTCTTCACATTACGATATTTGTACAGAATATTCAACGAAGTAATCCCCTCTGTCATATGCTACTAAATAGCAATAAACGGAATGTGTCACCCATTGGCCACAGTGCTAAAGGGAATCTATCAGGTTTTTGCTAGGTAATCGGAAAATAGCATGATGTAGGGGCTAAGACCTGATTCCAGCGATGTGTCACTTACTTTACTGGGTGCAGCAGTTGAGATAGAATCAGTTTTCTCTGTGGAGATCCAGCAGAGCTCAGAATGCCGAGCTCCGTATAACCAGCCCACACTGCTGATTGGCAGCTTTCTGTTTTCATTGTATAATGACAGAAAGTTTTTAAATCAATGGTGGGATTGGTTGGTCCAGGAGGCACGAGATATCTATTAATATATTGTTTTTCTTCTGCCAATAAAACAAGGCCGTGGAGTAGGCAAGCCAAACCTCCCACTCAGACTCCTCAAATAACCTCAACTCTGACTTCCACACACAGGTTTAAGTGATACATTTACTGTAGTAAAATGGTAACATCAGGCTTTTCATGCCATTATAATACAATAATCAAGCTACAGTGCCTTGCAAAAGTATTTGGCCCCCTGGAACTTTTCAACCTTTTTCCACATATCCGTGATACTGTTGTGGAGAAGTTAAAGCAGACAGACTGTCCCATCTCAGCTGTAGATCTCTGCAGTTCATCCAGAGTGATCATGGGCCTCTTGGCTGCATCTCTGATCAGTCTTTCCCTTGTTTGAGATGAAATTTAGAAGGACGGCCGGGTCTGGTAGATTTACAGTGGTATGATACTCCTTCCATTTCAATATGATCGCTTGCACAGTGCTCCTTGGGATGTTTAAAGTTTGGAAATCATTTTGTATCCAAATCCGGCTTTAAACTTCTCCACACCATATCACGGACCTGCCTGTTATGTTCCTTGGTCTTCATGATGCTCTCTGTGCTTCAAACAGAACCCTGAGGGCTATCACATAGCAGGTGCATTAATACGGAGACTTGATTACACCAGGTGGATTATATTTATCATCATTAGTCATTTACGACAACATTGGATCATTCGAGATCCACAATGAACTTCTGGAGTGAGTTTGCTGCATGAAAGTAAAGGGGCCGAATAATATTGCACGCCCCACTTTTTACTTTTGTATTTCCACAAAATTTAAAATAACCCAATAAATTTAGTTCAAATTCACAATTGGTCCACTTGTTGTTTTATTCTTCACCAAAAAATTTACATTTGGTATCTTTATGTTTGAAGCATGATATGTGTGGAAAAGGTTGAAAAGTTCAGGGGCCCAATACTTTTTAGGCACTTATTTACTTGTCATAATCCTTTTTCCTGCGGTATTTTTTTCCAGTTCTTTTACCCTAGACCCGTAGAGTTGGAGCCTCACTCGGGCATGTGCATAAAGTGCAGCACAGATTCATTCATCTACAACTTCACAGCAATGGTCACTACGGGCATGTGCATATAAAGTGCAGCAAAGATTCATCTCATCTCAACTTCACGCATGGTCATACTGAGCTGTACTAAAAGTGCAGCACAGATTCATCTCATCTATGACCCCACAGCACTGGTCACTCTGGGGCATGTGCATAAAGTGCAGCACGATTCATTTTTCATTACAGCCCACAGCCTGGTCACTACTGAGCTGTACTAAAGTGCAGCACAGATATCTCATTACAACCCCACAGCACTGGTCATACTGGCATGTGCATAAAAATGCAGCACAGATTCATCTCATCTACGCCCCACAGCATGGTACTCGAGCATGTACATAAAGTGCAGCACAGATTCATTATCTACAAAATCCACAGCACTGGTCACTACTGAGCATGTACAAAAGTGGCCCAGCACAGATTCATCTCATTACCCCCCCAAGAAAAACGGGCACTGGGGGAGCATACTTTTAAAAGGAAGAAAAGATTATCTCCCTCCCCCCCCCAAAAGCACGGCCCTACTGAGTGTCAAAAGTGAGAAAGATTAAATTTTCTAAAACCCCACCCCACTGGTCATTATGGCTGTTTTAAAGTGCGAAAGTTCATCTATCTAAAAAACCCACGGGAACGGCAAATTTTAAAGGATTTTTCAAAAACCCCAAAAATTTTTTTTAAAAAAATTACAGCACACCCTGCATTGTACTACTGTACAAGTTTTTATATTTTTTATAAAAACTGTCCATTTTCCCCGACTTCACAGCACTGCAAAAAAAAAAAAACACTGATTTTTTGAACGGGCCCTGTAAGCAAAAAAGGGTTTGGGGAAACCCGGGGTCTCTGCATTCTTTATATACCCCCCAATTACATAGCAAAAACCCCTGACAGATTCCCTTAAAAAAACAGCACCGCTTTTTTTTTCTTCGGTGACCACCTGTGTCAGATTTTTAGGCCTCAAATTTCCCAGCGGAGGGGGTCACTGACCTTTGGGGGCCCCTCACGCTCGTCTTGGCGTTTTGACAACATTTGATGCCTGCTGGTTTTTTCCCCCCAAAACAAAAAGGTTGCACTAAACATGGTATCTTTCAATAGCGTCAAAAATCTGTAAAAAAACCTACAGGGGGGAAAGGGTTCCCCCAAAAAAAGGGCCCCATTTAATTACAAAACTGTGAACAAGAGGGTCCCCCCCAAGCCCCTCAGCGCATTCACAGTGTGCGATAAAATGGGGCCCCCTTCATTTTCCCTGAATTGTAAAAATTTTGGGGGTCCCTTTTAAATGTAAAGCGTCCACCCCTTTTTTTTTCCCCTTTTTAAAAAGTTTTTTTTTTTTTTTTTTGGACTGACTTTTTTTACTTTCCCTTTTGTGGATGGGTTTTTTGGGCCCGGGGCCTTTTTAAAAAAAGGAAACCCAAATGGGGAAAGCTAATCGCAGGTTTTTGGCATGTTGGGACCCCCAGGGTTTGCTAAAAACCCTGTGGAGAATTGACATTTTTGTTGTTTTTCCCCGCAGCGCCACCAGGGGAAAAAATTTAAATTACACAGTTCTTTTAAAAATTTAAAAATTTGCCTTAGTGTAAGCTTTTGGCACATTGGATTTTCCAAAGTAAAAAAAGATTTTCTAAAATAAAAAAATTTTTTTAAAAAAAAAAAGAAACAACATCAGAGCTCGCAGTGTAGTAAAATTTGCACCCCACTGTTCGTAACACCCAAAAAAATAACACTCCCGTACAGAGAAGATTAGGCCTGCGCCAGTAAGGGGGGGGGTGAAAATTTTTTTGGGGGGAAAAAAAAGCACAATTTTAAAAAATTTTTTTTTAAAATCAAAGGGGGACGAATTATTCACGCCTGAAATTTTAAATTTGGGGGCATGAGATTTTTTTCATGGTTGTTTCACTCAGTGATCGTTCAATTTTTTCTGGACTTGCCCCCTTTTGTCAAGTGTGTCGGTTCAGTAATAAAGAAATTCGGCCCGGGGGAATTTTTGTGCGAAAATGTAATGGGGGCTTAGGACACAGCCGGGTAAAAGGGGGAAAAAAGCCCCCAGGCTCTTATTTTTAAAAAAAATGAGTCATTTCTTAGAAAGCCCAAAAATAATTAACAAAAAATTAAAACCCCAAAAATAGAGATTTTTTTTGTGTTCCTTTTTCCCACGTTGGGCAAACAGAGGCCTTTTGGGGCCCTTTTTTTTTTTTTGCTTCATGGGGTGCCCCCGCTATGAAGGTTTTAAAGAAAAGCGTGGGGTTTTTGCGGGGCAAAAAAAACGAATACCCCTAGCATGGGAAATCCCCAGTATCCCCCGGAGTGTCATAAATTTTTGAAAGGGGGAAAAGGGGTTTTAGGGGAGGGGGGGCTTGGGGGAAAATTCCCTTTAAAAGGGAAAAAAGGGGTTAAATTGGGGTTTGGGGAAAGGGGGTAATTTTGGGGTGGTGGGGGTTTTTGGGGGTTTTTAAACCCCCAAAAAGGGTCGGGGGAAATTTTTTTTTAGCAAGTTGGTGGGGGGAAAAAAAAAAAAAAAAAAAGGGAGGTTTTTAAAAAAATTTTTTAGTGTTTTGGATTTTTTTTAAGGGGCCTTAAGTGCAAAAATGGTTTTAGCCCAAATTTTTTGGGCCCAAAAAAGGGTTTTTAAAAAAAAAAGATCTGTCATCTGGGGGCGTTGTGTGTGACAAAAAAACCCCTTTTAAAAACGTCTGGGCATCAGCTGCTGCAGCATCCACGGGTGCATCAAATTTAAAAAAGAAAAAGGAAAGTGGTTTTCTGCCCGTCAAGGA